>JAPKLW010001079.1:131970-163668 GCA_026898455.1 Plectranthus barbatus | reverse complement strand
TGAATTCAAAATTATTTTTTGAGATATTTATCATATATTTACAAACATTTTCCATTACATTAAAAATAAATCATAGTCTAGATCTAAATACTAAGACTATAATTTCTTTATTTTGTATATAATTAAAGAGCTATGAAGATAAGAACAAATTATTTAAAAAGAAAGTAAATTTTAATAGAGACACAAAAAAGAAATAATTTATCTTGTGAGCAAAAATCTTTCGCCTCATTGTAATTTGGAGATGAGATCGTTTTTTAAGAAAATAACAAAAATAGAAAATCGGAAAAATAATGGTTCAAAATATTTTGTAGAACTATCAATTATTATATTATAAATCAAATTATGTTAACTTGAATTACGTTTGTTATTTATTACTTTCAAGCTTCTTTCACTGCTGCTACTTTTTTTTTTTTTCCTTGTTATAAAGTTCGAACACATTTATTAAGAAATTTCAGATGGCAGTGGAGTCGGCCGCCTCCATGAACCCTCAAATAATTCTGCTCATGTTTTGTAATAATGACCATATTAGAGGAGGGGCCGACTGTGAGCAGCGGCAGAGTAGCAGCTCCAGTCGAGAAGAAATGTTGCATACATAATTAGTGAAAATTGTATTATATTTAGTTCAAATAAATTGTAACAAATAAATCAAACCATAAATCCATTATTCAACTCAACTAAACACATACTGGAAATGAATGGATTAACTAAAACACATATTGCAAATGAAAGGATTGTAATTTAATCTTTTTGTCAATAAACTCAGGTAAAATTTACATCATTTATATCAATTTCAAATACCGTCGTCTATTGAGGAATGATTGAATTATCTTCCAATATCTGCAAATTCAGAAAATAATTGATTAATATATGAATAGTTTTTTAGCTACACTAAAATATACCAATAAAAATTGAAATCTCAATTCTTAACAAAGTAAATAAATTAAAAGCACAAACTTTGTTTCATACCTCATTCAAGATGATAGGCATCCAAATGACAAAGAAACCGTACACTATTTATACATTTTAAAATGAAATTAGCATTAATTAATTGATTAAAATAAGGCCAAAATACCCATAATTTTGCCTTAATCAATGAATTGTAACATTTTTTTTTCCTTTTTTGAATTGTGACTTAAATTCTCTCATATGTATACCTACATTAATTATTTAAATTCCATGATTTTTGTATGTTAATTATAGTACAAATTCTATTTTTTGAATGTTAATTAATTATTTCATCTCCATAACTTTGTCTTGTCATATTGGATTATTCCCATCAATTAGTTTCCATAACTTCTATATGATTATTTTTAAATATTTAGCTGAGCTGGTTTTTTTATAGAGGTTTTGTTTTTAAGTAGACATAGATAGATTATTAATTAATTTTCATATTCAAAAATGGTTTTTTAATATATATTTTAATGAGATTTTTTTATTAATACGTAATTAAAAATAATAATTCACTAATTATTAAATTATTCAAAATACCTAATATAATAAATATATCATGAATAATTTTACCATTATGATTCTTATAATTATTTATTATGTCTTACATTGATTTTTGATTTGCTTTAAAATATACAAATTACAATTTAACGGATTAGAAATTCAATTTAATATAAATTATTTAATTATAAAATTTTTTATTGTGGATTTTCGGATCACATATTAGTAATTGAATTAATTGTTTTATGTACACAAAAGGAGAAAAATTTTGAATTAGTTGTTGAAAATATAGAACATAGTAACATACTAAGAATGCATCTTCATATATTTATATATACCCTGGAAAATAATAAAAATGATTAAATAATTTTAGGTTGGGTTTTGCCTTACATACCATTATTAATACTACTTATCCAATATATTATGTTATTATATATAGTAAATTTTTTTGGGGGAAAATTTTCTAGGTGAGGATTTTGTCTTTTAGTATATATAGATATAGATATGTATCATCCATTTATATTTATATCAATTATTATTTCATATCCATACCATCACATTTACGTCTTCTTCTGTGATCCAAAGAAAATTTGGGATTGAGGTATATTTAGAAATTATATCTCATTACAAGTGGGAAAGACTACTATATTGATTTTCAGTTGAAAGTTATCATTTTGTCTGCAACTACAATCATATGGACTACACACGACACCTTTAAAACCGCGTAAATAGAGATCCATATTATATGGGATGGAGAAATGAGGGTTTCTTTGAAGTCTATCAAATCAATCAAGCTCAAAATTTACACAATAACTTTGGATACAATTGAGTCTCAAATATCCCTTCAACTATTTCCTCTGCATCTTAAACCTTGAAACGGGTTTTGAGCTCCGAACATCTGCCTGCTGCTGACGCGCATTCAGTCCAATGTTATGATCATGCTCAACGATCGAACCAGTGAAAGCCTGTGAAACAGTACAACATTTTTAGCAGCAAACCTACTTATTTCATGTGTAGGGGATGTAGTTCTTAGACAGAGAAAGAGACACTAGGGTATGTATTATGGAAACTATGGTTCTATTTAAGTTTGGCTAGGGAAGGTCCAGTGATTTTTGCAAGAACGTAGAATCCAAATGAAAAAGTATCCCAAGACGCTCGATGTATGCCCTTAACGACAGTTTCATACTTGGTCAGCATGAAGGTAGATTATAGTTAATCTGCCCAAGTCTCTAATAATACAAGCTACAAATTTAGGTGTCTTGAGACAGCTTGCTTCATCCACGTGATATTAAGTGGTCATTCACACTATATTGCTACAGTAAAAAAATAGAAACTAAAAAAGTTGGTAGCCTAGTCTAAACCACAAAACCTCTTAAGCTTATAGGCAAAGCAATTCAAACTCAAAGTTAAGCTTCAATGAAAAGGATTATAAAAGAGTGCCTGTTCGCACTACCTAGTACCACTAAAAAGTCAAAATATATTACGAGGAGAAGAGAAGAGAAAACATACTGTGTTGCTGGCCGGAGGAGATCTGGACTTCTTTTCAACTTGTGGTAGCTCTAAGGCCTTGTTTACCACAGCATTACTGTGTGCTGGATAATCCTGTTTATCTTGTATTAGCTCTAAATACTTGTTCATCGCAACATTACTACGTGCTGGATGATCCAGTTCATCTAGTGGTAGCTCTATATCCTTGTTTACCACAGCATTAATGTGTGCCGGATGATCCCCATGAGATGCTCCCTCTGGATGAGTGCCATCAAGAGTTAGAAAAAAATAGATTCGAATGTGGGAAAAAAGAGGTGTGGCAGGGGAAACTAAATTTAAATTTAAATTGGCACGAAAACTCCAGATGAATTAGAAAGATCCAAATACACTTCTTTTCATTATTTCAGCAGAGCATCTATATTACACCCTGTTCAAAATACAGGCCCTTATGCAGATGTACATTGCATAACCAAGAAAAAAAAAAAAAAAAAAAGCAGTTCGCATCCGTAGAGTATCTACCAGTATTTTCCAATTTCATCAAAATTTGATAATATTAATCCTCAATGTTCGAACATCATTGTCATTCAATCAATTCTAAGATCTGGTTTGCTGTCCAAGCTATCATCTTTCCAGTCATAGAAATCATTTGACAAAAAAAAAAAGGAGGTATATGATAAAGAAATTTGAGTTGCAAGGTAACAGTTCTGAGAAACCAGAAGAACAGAATTCTCAAAGTGCAGAAATGTATTTTCATAGTAGCACAATGAAGTGAACTTGCATAAACATTGATCACGGCAATGCTAAAGTAAAAGTAATGGCATTTAGGAAATATGTGTGTTTGTGTGTATAGAGAGAGAGGGATGACATTTACCTTTAGATAAAGCTGGCACCTCCCGAGTTACCACCTGAATCATAAAGTCCATAGATATATTAATTATGCTTTGCCAAAAAAAAAAAAAAAAGTTGCCGAGCAAAAGTGGTTGAGCAAAGTAAGTTGATACGAGATGCACAGATTATCACAGACGCTGTTAGAAAGGAATTAGTTGAACCAAATAGCATTGATAATCACAACAGAATACTTCTGAGTTATTGATCAGTAGAATCACGCCTTACACTGTTATTTTTATCGTTTTGCATCAGCTCGTCAGATCCATTGGCCTCTTCAGCTTTTTCCTCTTCCTCTTCCTCTTTCTCAAGTTCAGCCATCCGTGCAAATATGCGTGCATATTCATCATCTTCAACAGAAGCTTCTCCATTATCCACCTCAAGAGGAGGAACAGAATCTGTATATTTTTTTAGTTAATAACCAGTCCTGATTTATCTCCTCGAACACGATAGCTCAATGAGGGTACACTTCATCTAAAATTTCCAGCATAAAGTGGATTCAAGAGTGTGGTGCATTTCTAAACATCCCCGGCCATCTTGTTTGCCTTTTAAAATTTAAACAAATATTACATTCAAGTCACAATGGACTATTTCACTTCATGAACAATTCAAAATCTGTTTTACAGTTTCAATAGCAATCAAATCAGTGCATTATGCTATTATCAAATGAGAAGCACAAGGAGACGGTCTTCTTGTGTCATAATCAAAGTCAAATATGGAAATTGACATGTATTATGTAGACTACTCGGCACCCATGTGAAGTTATGCAAGCCAATAAAAGACCAATACAAAACCAAAGACTTATAAAACGGTTCATAAGCCTTCATCTCTGGACTTCAAAACAGAATCCGTTAAATCCAAATCCATATTAACTAGTCTTTTAGATAAATAACATGAACTCTATTCCTATGATAGATATACAGGGCTCTAATCTAGTTTCTTTACTTTTGACACATGATGCGAGCTAAGCTAATTCTTCAAAAAACTTTAATCTGAACAAGCATTGTTAATTATTACAAGTACTTCATCATAAAGCAATGACAGAAACCATAACATCATAGAAACTTGCCTGATGCAGGTGATGTGCCGGAAGGAGCTTCCTCAATGTAATCTTCCCTGATTTCTACAAGGCCCTCCTACCAAATCGAAACAAAGTACCGTGCGTAAGATCATTATAAAAATTAATACAATTCAGGAAAAAAAATTTGAATGTCAGTTGACTGCCAGGAAAATGTACTCACAGATAAACGCCAACAGGCTAGCAGCGTAACTCTCCAATTATTATTGTAAGTAGCTAAACACAAACAAGGACATACATGCTACTATAGAGCAAATTCACCCAAAAAAAGAATATGATATCTTTGAGAATAAACTGGCTTACCCTTGATTCATAGGCTGTTTTTTCAAAGAATGAAGCTTCAAGGTTCAAGTCCTTCATTATAGCCTTCAGAGATTCCATTTGGGTCTCTAAGTCTTTGCTTCGCCGTCTCAAAATCTCAACTGTTTGTTTGGCTGATCTCTCAGCATAATAGCCTTCCCCTATAAGAACCTGCATTCTCACTCGAATATATAAAAATCCGAACTGCCAGAATTACTAATTGTCATAAACACTCAAGAAGGCATTCTTTAGTCACAGAAAAACATCATCATTCAAGTAAACACGATATACAGTATCAAATGATAACACGCAGAAAAGCAAAAATAAAAAATGGGACTTCCTAATCTTTAAAAAAAAAAAAAAAACTTACCAAAAATTTATTGGGGTTAGTCATTCTACCAGGAAAAAACGCCGCCTTTCCAAAAGGAACCTGTCCATTAACAGACGAAAAACTCAATCACCAAGGTTAGTTTTACAACTATTAGGCACACACATACAAAGAGTTAGACCATGATATTGTGGTGAGTTTCATCTGGAAGTCTCCCAACGAGGTTGATTAAGCTGATGTTATCGTCGAGGAATCCCTCGAGTTGGTCAAGTTGACGGCGGCGCTCCGCGATTTCGTCGTGCACCCGCAGTGACGCTTTCTGTACCTCCTCCGCCGGAAAGAGAGATGAAAGCTCTGTCACCGTCCCTTTCTTCGCCATCAATATGTGTTTCAGTTTTTAAACGCTGCCCTTTTGGCTTCAAATCAATCTTTCTAGGGTTTATGGCGGGAGGTCTACTGGAATTTGCACTCGCACTAGTCCAAATGCCTAACAATATTCGAAAAAATTGAATCGCGACGATGACGACCCCTAAAATAATTTCTATTCCAATTTCGGCCCTTTTCTTTTCATGTCATATAATTTTGCCCTATCGTTTTCTTTGCCTTCCCTTTCTTGTCCTAACAAAAAAAATAATGAGTTGTCTCCTGAAAGACGGTTTCACCATTTTTTATTATAAAACGGATCTTAATACATCATTTCAATAAGTTAAATACATCATTTTTTAAAAAAAATTATATTATTTGCAACAAAGAAATACATCATTTCATTAAATTCGTTTCACGATAAAAATGGTGAGACATCATTTGCATAAAAAAACATATCATTTCATTAAATTCGTCTCACAATAAAAATGATGAGACCGTCTCATTTAAGAATTTGCCAAGAATAATTCAATCTACTATAAATTATTTTAGATATTATACTTTTGTAATATTAACGAGGGGTGAGTAAGAACCTAAAAAAATTAAAAACTGAACCGCCAATTATTCTTTTGATATTTTCGATTCAGTTCGATTTCGATTTCTTTTTATTAAATATTATGATTTTTCAATTTTATTGAGAATAATAAAAAAATCCAAAAACATATGAATTTTATAGAGATATTGATGTATCTTTTATTTTTAATTATTTATTATTGTTGGGGACAGACCCACGATGCCTAGGCCCAATCGGCCCAAAGCCCGCACGTCGCAAACTCACTTGGAAACGGAAGCACGTAAAAGCACCCAAGGCATAGGGTTGACATTGACCCTAGCTTGTCCTCGATACCGACCACGATTCAGGTTCACTAGCGAAGAGGAGAAGCTTTGATCTAGGGGTTCGCGGCACACAACCATATGTTGATACTGTTCTATTGATACCCTGCAGAGCACAGCAAAATGCCACCGCAAAAGGCGACAAAAACCCGAACATACAAGATTCATGCTCGACATCAAATGCACTCGGGGCTTGCAAGCGACCCCGAAACTTCCTCGCCATCGACCCGATCACTGAAGGCGTAGGCTAAAGTCTGCAGTCGCGGGATGAACTCTGACGTAATCGATACAATCAACGGGAACAAGGGACTTCCCCAGTGGAACCCATCAGTGCCCTATGATCCGCCAGAACTTGCCCCGGAGCCTAGATAAAGTGCACGCATGAGGGTAATGCCCCATGTAAGAGAACATTCCCCGGAATAATTCTAGTCCACGTGGATTCCGGACCCACGCATTGGCCCACGAATCAACTTCCCGAAGCCACCTGACACGTCGTACGCTTACATCCCAAGTGAATAATTGTGCTCACTCGAGGTGATTTCCCGGTTATCCCGTCTTCTATATAGGAGCCACGATTCCCTAGAAATGCCTCCTAGGCTCTTGAGGATGGTCCCCGAGACGCCTACAAACTCCGCACTCTGTAACTACTCAGGTTGGAAGTTTTGATTCCAGCACTTATCTGCGATAGATCCTGAAATCAAAAGGGGCTATTGTGGAGGGCAGTCCCATGAGGCCTCGGTCCAATCGATGATTCAGCGGCCCAAAGCCCGCACGTCGCAAACTCACTTGGATCTGGAAGCACGTAAAATCACCCATGGCATAGGGTCGACATCAACCCCAGTTTATCCTTGATACTGATCACAATTCAGGTTCGCTAGCAAAGAGGAGAAGCTTTTACCTAAGGGTCCGACGACGTACAACCAACGCCGAGAATTCCGAGCAATTTCGAAATTCAGGCGACCACAAGCTCGCCAATAGATAGGGTTTAGTCAGCACTCCCTCCCTTATTTTATCTATAAATAGGGGTAGAGGGCTCCATTTTTGTATCTATTTTCTCCCCTAAAAATTGTACAGAAACTCTGTCAAAGTGTATACAGAATTACTGCTTTTATTGCGCTCAATTCCTTCGATTCATCTTGTCCACTCACTTGCGTACTGTTTCATTTTGTTCATAATTTATATTTTTTTATTTTTCTATTATCAATTATTGCATTTCTTCATTGTTACTTGCCGTCTTTATAACAATTTCAAGAGCTCTATTTATTTCGACAAATCAAACATTAACATTTGGCGCCCACTGTAGGGCTCTTGGAATCAGTTTCTTTCTGAATGGCAAGTAATAATGAGAATGTTGGTGACGTCCCTAGAGGACCTGACGGTATGATAGAACTTATCCACATGGATGAATTGACCCGACGAACCCAATAGGCGATCAGGTCGCAAACACCCATGTCAGTGACGATTGACGCGACATTACCTCAATTCGCCCTGAAAATGGAGGATAGCCAATGCTAATTGAAAGAGATGGAGACCAGGATCATGTTGCTCCACACGACCAATCATGAGTTGCGCAAGGAGAACTTTTAATTCCGCCGAGAAGTGGAGACCTCCAGGGGTCGGCCATACGTCGAAGAACTAGGCTCGACACACCGTGAGCTAACTAAACCGAGGAGAAACCTTGCGGAGGAACTAGATGATGTCATCATTACTGACCCCCTCCTCGAATTGACACCGAGCAAAAGCCCGCCGACAGAACAAGGGCGAGACCAGCTCTTCGGTTCCCTGCCGACAAAGAAAGACAATCTGATCCAAGAACCGATTTCAAGAAGTGCCTAGAGGCATGTATGGCCTTATTCGAGTGATGAGCTAGATTTTATCTATTTATTACATATCTAGATTCCCATTTTTTGAATGTTTAAATGTTTGAAATCATGTAATGTTGGTTGTTTTTATGTTTTGAAGGTCAAAATCAAGTTCAACTACACTTAGATGTATTTGTGAGCATTTTGGATGATTTATGAAGAAGTAGCAAGAACCTTCAATCAGGACTGCGGAGGTCTCACCTTAAGCAAATACTGCAACACAGTCATGCCTTGTTAAAACACTTTGCTCGCGTTTTGACTAAAAAAGGAAAGTAGCGGATTTTTCATAAAAATCGGATTTGAAATCTGAATCTTCAAAGATTGATTTGATTTTATATGTTACGATTTGTAATTAATATTCCCCAATATTCAAGGACCTATTTTGGAGGATTTCTCAATTATTATTATATTTTCATTAGTTTAAATAGGATTAGATTATGTTAGAATCTTTATCTGTGGATCCTCTCCAAGAGGAAGCAGTTTTCCGCACGAAGTTTCTCTAGTGTTATTCACCTTCATGGATAGCTAAATATTGTTTCTAGTTGAAGGACTTTCCAGATTTTGAGTCATTGGATTGTGTGTTTACCGGTTTGCATGCTTTTAAAGATTTGAAAATTCTTTTCTTGCACTTTTTATTATATCAATTTGGTTGGATTAATATCTTCGTGCTCGTAGCAACATTTGTTAATTTGATTAATCATATTGTCTATTTAGATTGATTGTGTGTTGGGCGTTAATTGACTAACACGAGTAGACACTAGACACAAGCCTATTAAATTCATGCTAGGTGTAATATATGAGGTTTAGTAAGATAAAGAACTAATCTTATTTCTTATGTTGGTTCAGATTGCTGATTAGTATCGATTTATATGCGTTGAGTTATAAATCTATTTATTCATGGATATTGATAATTATTTGAAGTAAACGATGATCAATTCATAATTCAATTCATGTGATTTGCTCCTCAACTAGATTTGTTACAAACTGTAAAAGTTTGTTCTGTTTTTATTGCATTCTTTAGTTTCAAATTTGAAATCCAAACTCCCCCAATTTAATTGCTTTAATATTGTCTCTCCGTGGATTCAAGTCTCTTATATATTTTATTTGTATTTTTTAAATTGATTTAATATTGTCTCTCTGTGGATTCGACCCTGCTCACCGCTTTACAAATTATTTGTCTTAAGCATGTTTATTTTTGAAGGCTTCGACAAGCTTGTCAAATTTTGGTGCTGTTGCCGAGAAGACGATTTTATTAAATTGATTTCATTTTTTCATTTATTTATTTTCTTTTAATATCAATTTCTGTTTATTTTCTTTTTTCTATTTTTGAAAAAAAAAATTAGGAGGTTGAAGATTGAATATATTATAGGTGAGCTCACTTTGCGAACTTTTAACTCCAGACATCACACAATTGTGTGTGTGCATCAATTATAAAGAGATGCCATTTGAGCTCATATATATGTTCCGAATCTTTTGAGGCCTCCGAAATGAGAATCCTTATAGCATTTTGAGGATTTCCATCTTGTGTATTCAACAATGAAACCTTCAGGAGTGTTAGTGGATCAAGTTAAATTACGAGCTTTTCCATTCTTTTTATTTGATAGTGCTAAAGATTGGTTATTGTTTTTGGTACCATGCTCGATCACCACATGGAACGACATGGCTACACAATTTCTTAACAAATATTTTTTCAGCTTCAAAAGCTGCAAGTATACAACGAGAAATATGTTGCATTGAGCAAGGATAGTCAGAGTCATTACACATCTATTGGGAGCACTACCAACAGTTGTGTGCAAGCTATCCTCAACATGGGAATTCCGAAGAACTCCTCATTCAATTATTGATCCTATAAGACCCAGACCGATTAGTTCCATTCTAAACTTCAGTGTGCTTGACATTTTTACGCATCCACAAACTTATCCATCAGTCTGTTCTTCGATTTGTTCCAATTACAAATCAATAAAAAGACCTACATACTTTACATTTTAAGATCAAACTGAAGCTAATCTAGAGACTTCCTAGACTGGTTAGACCTTGACCCATTGACCCACCAAAACACAATAAGAAAGGAAATCATAACATCAAATTTCCTAACAGGGACAATGAAACATTTTAGTGGTGAAGTTATCTAGGGGTGCTCGCGATTTGGCCAAAATTGATCAAATTGGCAAAATCGAATTTATTTGGCCGGTTAAAAATTTTATTTTCAAACTAGCAATTCGAAAAATCTGAAACTAGTTAAAACCAGTCCAGTTTTTGTTTGGGCGGTTAACATGGCCATTTCGGCCAGGCCTGCCGAATACTAATTTAAATATAATTATTGAGGGGGCGTTTGGTTGGTGGGTTTCGGAATGAGGGAATGGAATGATTCCGAAACCCACTGTTTGGTTAAAGGGTATGAGAATGAAAAAATGGGAATGATACCCAAATAGTTGGGAATCACCAAAACCCTCCAAAATGATGGGTTTTCATTTTCATTCCCTTATCTCATTACCAAAATTATTTATTTCATACTATTTTATAATTATTTTCTTATTTATTTATTTTTACAATATTTCTCTAAAATATTTTGATAATTATATTATTTTATAATATTATATTAATCATTTATTTTTATCTTACTTTTATATTTTATAAAATAAATAAGAATATAAAAATATTATATGTTATTATAATTATATATTATTCTTTTTAATATATTAAAATAATAACATTATTATATTAATCATTTATTTTTATCTTAATTTTATATTTATAAAATAAATAAGAATATAAATATATTATTTATTTATTTGAATATGATTATATTTTCTTAATTTTTAATTATTAAATTAATTATTTATTTCTTATTTTTTAATTCATCTTATTTATTTACTTTTTCTTTTTTATAATTTTTTTTATAATTATATTATTTATAATATTATATTATTCTTTTTTATCATTTATTGTGTATCTTAATTTTATATTTTATAAAATAAATAAGAAGATAAATAGATTATTTATTTATTTTAATATAATTTTATTTTGTTATTAAATTAATTATCATTTGTATAACAATTTAATTATTTTATAAACCTATAAACTTAAAAAATAAATCATTAGAATTGAAAATGATTCCAAAACCAATCTAGTAAACCAAACATCAGAATTGAGAATGATTCCCAAAAATCAAACCCATACCCATTCCCTCTACTATCAAACTCATACCATAATGATTCCCGACAGTTAAACCAAACGCCCCCTGAATATATTTCGAGACTAGATTGTAGACAAGTTGGCTAGTTGAACCAATGAATCTTAAGTTACTTGTGTTCGTTTCACTTTTCCTACATGATATGGTTTTTATTTTATTTTTATTCTCTTTAATCAAAAATAAAAATCATATGCATAATAAAAAAAAAATTAAAAATCAAACCCTAAACAATTTTTTTTCATCCATCCTCACTCTTGTCTCAAAGTCCAGCTGTAACCCGCCGCTGCTCGTTTGGTTTTGAAATATATATTGTAGTGTATTGTTAAAATTTAATATAAGTTTCCTTTTAAACGGTCAAACTGGCCAGACCTAATTATTTTTATATGGTTTGACCGGTTTTGTTTGAAAAAATTTCAAACTGTATCTATTAATTTGGTTGAGATTTCTTTCGAAACCGACCAAACCGAACCACAAACATCTGTAAAGGTATCTCTCTTCATAAAATCAATCTTAACATAATATTGGAGTCCATTCATTTTTAATAATAACCAACATCGATTGTAATCCTAATATTTGATATGATAATTATATTATATATGTAAAAATAATTTATTAGATATTCTATATTGACAGATTTAAATAGCATATTAATCCTCTTATAATAGTATGCATATTTTTTCCTTATAAATTATTTTGTAAGTAGTGGAAATATATCAAACTAGTCACTTTTACTATGCTAAAACCTTAAATAGCCATTATTATGTATTCATTTAGAAAATGGCTAAATGAAAATGAACGGACATAAAAAAAATCCCTATTATTATAGGGTTTATCAATCATTAAATCAATAATATTCTTGTTATTGCTGAAAATGATTGCTAAAAAATACATTTAATTAAATTCACTAACATTATTTCTACTTTGATTATTTAATTTGTAACAATAGATAAAATAAGGGCCATTTGCAACTGAAAGTTTTAGAAACAAGTACTTATGTATATAACTAAAATCGTGACTAAAAATTTAAGAAATTAAAAAAATATAAGATTTAGAAAAATACAATCCTTTGTGATATGCATGTTGGTCATTTAGAATTTTTTTTGCTAAAATTTTATAAATAAATAAAAAATCAAATTAGATTAGTTTAAAAAATTAAATCCAACTATTTTCGACTTGGATTTTGGTGATTTGCATTTTTTTTTCATTTGTGACCTAATGAAGTTTTTTATATTAAAAAAGTAAAAAAATTTAAAAAACAATTTGTTTCGGAACCTAACTTATTTTAACTTTGATTCTTTGCAATCAGAAATGAATTTAAAGTTAATATTTAAGAATTGGGAAAACTATGAATTTTATCCCAAATAATTGAGTTTCTTGGAATTTTATCCCAAGTTTTCTAGGTCAGGGAATTTTATCCCAAATAATTGAGTTTCTGGGAATTTTATCCCAAGTTTTATAGGTTAGGGAATTTTATCCCAACTTTTAATTTTGTTTGGAATTTCATCCCAAATACTAACTATGTTACATATTTGCGAATCACTATTTTTTTTTTACATGTACACGTCTATGTAGATCTTTTTTATCCAAAGAAAAACAAAAGCACGTAAGCAATTTAAATCCAAAATCTCTAAATTCTCAAATACTTCCTTCTTAAATCTCATCTCCTCCTCCCCCCATTTCTCAACGGTGGAATTTTTGAACTAATGCGATGATGAAGCATGCATCGAGCACCCGCATCTCCACGAACTCAGCTGCAGTGAAGCTTATGTGATCTGTGTAACAACTGCGCGCTGCTTACTCTTTTTCTGCAGCGGCTGAGATGTATCTCTCAACGCTTTCATTCATGCGCGCAAGAAGTAATTTTAAATCTCTTTCTTTGTTCTGTGCTAGAGGTTTGACCTCATTGATGGGCCTAACCAGCATAAAAAAAATGATCAAAATCCCACCGTTGAGGAATGAGGGGAGGCGGAGACGGGATTTAAGAAGGAAGTATTTGAGAATTTAGGGATTTTGGATTTAAATTGCTTACGTGCTTTTGTTTTTCTTTGGATTGAAAAAATTCTACATGGACATGTACATGTAAAAAAAATAGTGATTCAGCAAATATGTAACAAAGTTATTATTTGGGATGAAATTCCAAACAAAATTAAAAGTTGGGATAAAATTCCCTAAACTATAAAACTTGGGATAAAATTCCCAGAAACTCAATTATTTGAAAAAAATTCCCTAACCTAGAAAACATGGGATAAAATTCCCAGAAACTCAATTATTTGGGATAAAATTCATAATTTTCCCTTAAAAATTTTGGGATTTATATATGTAAAATGAGATATTTTAGGAATATGATCATTCCTTGAATGAGTAAATAAAAATGATTATTTATAATTTTTGCATAATAAAAGTGATTATTTAAGATTTTGATTTTTTTTTTTGAGTATGTGTAAAAAGTACTTAAAAGTTAAAATTACCGATTTATCTCAAAAAGTTTTTTTATAATTACCGTTCAAATTTATTTAAGGGTCGCTAATATTGCAACCGACATAGGAATTTTTTTTAATAAAATGTGTTTGGGCAGGCAAGGTGTCCAATGCCATCGAAGACGAATTGTCACAACAATTATTGAGGCCCACCACCAGCTCAACTGAATAATATATAATATAATAGTTTCCTTAATATATATTCCATCCGAGTAATCTTATTTCTCATTTTTGTTTGTCCCATAAAATAATTTTATTTTTTTAAAATGATAAATTTTTTCACACTCACTTATAAAATATCAATTTCACTGCACTCATAATTCTTAATTTCTGTGCCAAAAAGAAATGATATTACACTAACGAAATGGAGGGAGTATATAATATTGCAATTGTCAATTTGTGAAAGATATTTGGATAGTTTCCTCATAATGAAAATTTAAATCTCAAGTATATCTAACACATATCTTTTGTTATTTGTGATTGATAAAATTGAAATTTCGTCCCAAAATATATAGTCTACATTGAATTAAATGCCGTGTTTCGGATTTGGACGCGCATCGCCTTAGGACAATGGAATTCAGTATATGTTTTGGACACTCCTAATACTTTTAGATATATATTAAGTATGAATCTTATAGCATATTACTTAAGCTTGGTAGATATATATTAAGTATGAATCTTATAGCATATTACTTAAGCTTGGTTTGAGATGAGTGTAGTGATATCATTTTATAGAAATGACGAAAGTTTTTCCCATTTACGAGTAAATATTTGTTCGAAATAATTTTGAGATATAAATTATATATATTTTTTAAAAATATCAATTCATTTAGTAGAGTTAACTAGGGTTGAATATTCGATTATTTTGGTTGGTTTTGAGCGGGAAAATAATCCAAGCGAATTACCGAAATTCTTATTTAATTTTTGATCATTTCGGTTATAAACGAATTTAGTATAAATTAAATAAATTAATAAAAATTAAAATTTGAAATTATATGTGTTGAGGTTCGATTTCACGATAAAATGAGGCCCTTAGAACTTCATGAATACGTCACAAATAATAACGGAAATTGGAAACGATAAACGAGAATTAAATGCAGAAATTCAATGTAGACGAATGAAATAATGTCGATATGACCACTTCCAATAACGAAAGAAATCTACAGCGATTTTGACAGAGTTTTGGCTATATTTTGTTAAGAGAGAATTGATACCAAAAATTAAGCCTTCTACCCCTATTTATAGACAGGATAGGGGATGGTAGACGATAGCTAACCCTAGCCGTCGAGCAGTAACGGCTCGTCGTAAATATCGGGCTGTTCGAGGGTTGTTCGGAGGAGGTTAGGGTCTTCAACGATTGGGCGCCGCCAGTGAGCTAGGGCTTCCCTTCTCTGAACTCCTCGATGTCGACCTTTATGACTCCTCGATGTCGAGGCACTTTACTTGTCGATGGCGAGGCCTTGACTTTGGCGGATTTTCAGTGTCTTGTTGGCGTTGGTAGGCTAGCTTTACGAGTTGGACTTGTTTGCGCGGGCCGACTTGTCGATTGGGCCTGGGCTCGTGGGCCTGGTCCCAACAATATGTATTATATTTATAGAATCAATTTTAAATAACCACTTCTACTGTTTAAAAATCTTAAATAATTACTTTTATCTTCACATTCATGGAACATCAGCTAGCAATAGATCGTGCGACATGTTTGTAATCCCCAACTTAGTGTTTTCCAGACTGCGAGTATGAAGAGATGACGTAGGACGACTTTTTTTGAACCTCTATAAATCCTTTGTATTATTTACAACTTTCTTTAAGCTTTCTGCACTTGATTTCAAATCCAACACCTTTAGTGTTGGAGTATATTGTTTAATAAAGGGATCAATCTTAACTTAGGTTCTATCAATGCGTACCGCACGCACTAGCATATCAAGCAATCAAGATAAGCCGTTTATTACTGCGTATGATGCCGCCTATACCGACAGTCTATCTTGGGACTGTCTCAGCTGTGATAACTGTTTGTATCTCGCCAGGTCAAGTGATCCATATGATCTTTTGTGATCTACTACACAATGTATGATCTTCCTATCGATAAGATAAGAGGATAAGAGCGTTTGTGATACATGTTATTAATTCAAATAGGAGATGACCATACAATATTAATGATTTCCAGTATACTAACCAAAAACCTTGTACATAATATACCAATCATAATGCTTTCAGTATACAAATCCATCACTTCGATAATCCACCAAGGTAACTTCAATAAGATGAAGCTCCAAACCTCAACTTTATTTGTCGTAAGAAATCAATCCATGTGGTTAATTTACGATTTATCTTCATCCACTTTTAACACTCAGACGCTTTCCCCTCCAAATTGAAAGCTACAATCCGCAAACATTGTCCATGCGATATTTCATGAAATTCAAAGTACTAATTTCTATTAGAAACACCATCCATCAGCATCTGTGCTGTCGAATTCGGGTAGATTGAGTTTGATTATGCTTTCTTTCTGAGTATTTCATTGTACGTTGTTTTGTTGTTGTCTATTTTTCTCTCCACATTTTTGTTTTTGCCTTCTTTGATATTACCTTGTTTGTTGCCATCTTCTCTAAGTTTACGCATCACAATGAGCGATTCTATCATGGAACCCATGATTTCGTTAATCCTTCTATCTTGGACATTCATGACATCCACCACTCCTTAAACTTTTCTATTTTGCGTGATTGTGCTGATGTCAAAGAATTGTTGTTGTTGATCCCATCGTTTCCTGAGATAAGTGACGGCAACACCTTGCACGGACTTCTTATCATCCACCATGGCTTGAGCTCTGAATGAAAGCATCAATCAATACATTACCCATATATCTGGACACACTTTAGGTGTGATCTGATGATTTTATTCCATTGATTTTCAAGCTATACAAATGCAATATAACGTATCTTGAGATAAATTCAAGAATATATATGATGATATAATAAAAGATACATATTGACTCTAAGATATGAACTCTAAAACAAATATGCCAAAAAACCTTGATAATTATAAAATTAATGTAGGGTTTTTCCGTGAACCGAATCACCAAAATCAAACTGAACCGGATCGATTTATAGATATTGTGCACAATTAAATACATGATAAACCCTAGCATACTCCTATGAATTTAATACTTAGATTTGTGGATTGGGAGATTACCGTAACTCCGTAGTGTCTGTACCGATCTTTTGCGTTTGAATTTCCGATTTTAATTCAACCACGCAATCCGATTTTATCTGCGGAAACAGAAATTAGAGATCTAATTTCTAAGATAAAATCGAAAACAACAAAGAAGAAGAGAAAATCTTGTTCTCCAAATCAGATCTTCAGGGCTGTGTCCCAATGCTGTTCAGATCTACTACTGGTGAGGACTCCGTAGATCTGTGGCTTGAGCAAGACCAGAATTGAAATTCTCCTCCCTTTGAAACAAGATCGGCGCCCCTCTCTCTCTCTTCTAGGTTTAGTGTGTTTCAACTGTGTTACAACTTATGAGAGAGAGATGTCTTTTTATATACCTAGGGTTGTAAACCCTAATGGGCTCCTGGGCTCAATTCAGCATATTTATTTGGGCCAGACCTGGGACCTAATGCAAATAATAAAGTGGGCCTATAAATTAATTAATTCTCATATCCACAACACAAGACACAATTAATTAATTAATTAATATTAATTCTTTTTCACCACAGAATTAATACTGACCTACCCCTTTATTACCACGTTATGAGAACGGGCTGCATTAATTGAGAATCCTCATATTTAAGGTTACCGGACATCCATTAATTAATCGGAGCCTCTGACAAGCTCTAACTAAAATTAATTAATATCTTATTATTCCTGAGTAGTACCACTCAATCCTTATCATTCGTGCCTAAACTTAATCAGCCTGCAGGACTTTGGCACGATGAATGTCAATGTCCCCATCCTATTACTCGGATATGGTTACCTAAGTCCAGTCTCAGGCGGTACTACACGAACTGCTGTTACCCAAGATGCGGATATACGAGCACGTTACTTAGGCTCTCCACCATGGCAAGTCAAAGCAACAGTCAACCCGTGCAAACCCCTGAACCTTCGTTAGGGTTTGGACTCAATCAATATGACGAGATCTTGTATCTGCTGATGTCAGACAGACGAATACATCTCACTGCGGTCCATCAATACGCCACCTCTGCGTACCAGCATGTCAAGTAACCAAGACAGATTACTTATTCCAACAATGCCGCAGCCATCCGGACAGACGTATCCTCGTACGCTGTCTCGACTGTGATCAGGTTTATGTCTCACTAGGTCAAGTGATCATACTGTCTTCTGCGATCTACAACACGCTGTATGATCGTTGATGCGGTAAAAGTTCAATCACAATTAACCCTCAACCACACAAGAATAAAATATCAATCCGAGTTCTTCTCGATTCGCCTCCTAGAATACCGAGCTACTCAAGTGAAGTCTTATAGCTAAGCATGATTTCATCGTTGAGTAATTTCTAATCATCTAAGCATGCAATTCAAATCTATGCTATCAATATAGGAAATACACGAATTTAAACACAACATTTAATCGAACAATCCTCCTCAATATGGTAAACCAAGACAATCACAATACTCAAGCTAGGAAGATAGGATGTTGAATCAAGTAGAGATACAATCAAATTTGGCTAATCATTGTTGCAAACATTATTTAATTCCTAGGAGATTGAGAAATCGACCCTACACTCGATAGCCCCTTGTCACGGCGAGCTACCGGTTGATGATCTAGAACTAGCAAACAGTCACGTTATTTAGCCCTAGACCACTCCAAATGGTTCGTCAATTATCGCCCTACGACCTAGCACCGCACAGGGATTGGAACTAAAATCGTATGAATTAGCACTATTCACGACGATTCCGCCCGCGTGTTGGCTGCAGCGTTCACGTCAACTACCTCCTAAGTTGGCTATTACCTACACCTAAGAGGTAAGGAACAAGCTCTAGTGAAATCCAAGCTCTCAAAGGAAAGTAAACAAACAATTCTCATGCCAAATTCTCATGCATCCTTCCTCAATTCAACATCCAAAACGGTTTAGAACTTCATACCTTTCAATTGTACAAATACAATTTGGAATACAATGAACTTCATTACAATTTGAAAGTAGAAATAAGATTCTTCCCCAATTTGGATTGGTTGACTTGATCCACCACTTTTAATCTTCAATCTCCTCCAAGTATTGATGAACTAATCTCCTAGATGTTCTAGGATTATGATGAATTGGAAATGAAAAATGGAATCTAGGGAGAAATCTATCTATCGTAGGTGAAAAGTGACAAAAAGCTCCTCAAATAACCGCTCATTCCCCTTTTATATGCAAGCAATCAGGCCCTCGGATCGCCCGATCGAAGTTTAGCTCGCCCGGGCCACCAAAAACTGCCAGAAACCGCCAAAAAATTGACTTGGCTCGGCCGATCGACATATGGCTCGATCGAGCCAAGTCCCAGCCCGGCCATGCTCGACCGATCCTGCACAGGCTCGATCGGTCGAGCTCTCTGAACGCCCGCTCGACCGATCCTGCACACGCTCGACCGGTCGGAGCCTCCAAACTCCAAAACCTTGCGATTTTCCTCCAAAACTCCACCAAAGATGCTTGTTTATGCCAAAAACCTATCCTACACAAGTCAAACACACAAAACACGAAAACACAAACAAAATACGACAAAAACATATGATACGGGAGTAAAATAGCCACAAACAAGCATGTACACATATCAAAATACGGGTCATTTTATGCACGTATCAATCGTCCCTATCGGTGAGACAAGAGGATACCATTGTTCATACATGTAAGATTGTTAACAGATAGGAGAAATAAACCGTTGTATACTCATTATAATAAATGCTTTCAGTATACAAAACTCATCAATCAATACTAATTAAGTTGGTAACCACTTAAACGAGTTGAAAGTCACTTTTCATGCATAGATCTTCTCAACAGCTTTGTATCTATCTCTTGCTCCTGTTGAAATTTTTTTTTTACTGACATTATATTTTACTATCGTATCAGACAATTTAAGAGAAGTAATTGGAAGAGTTATTGTTTGATCGTCTTCTTCTCTCTTGTTGCCTTATAGTTGTGAGAGAGCTTCTGAGATAGAGTTCTCCAGAGTAGTCTGGCCAAGAGTTTAGTGTTCGGTAGTGCATTAAATAATCACAAAATTGAAAAGAATAATTTTTTTTTACTATGATTATCTTACTTCAAACATATGTAATAGAAATTTGGTTTGAAAGATAATTTAATTATCTTTAATTTTTAATATGATATGCGAAGAAAATGATTTGTTGAATAAGTTATTGTTTAAAGTTTCAAAGGATAGAGAATAATGGATTGTAGAGGAAAAACATTATAAGAATAATTTAGTTATTTAATTACCCTTACAATGATATATTTTACACAATATAATGAGCTCCAATTTTTATTTATTTTTTATTTTTTCTAAATTTTGGGAAGATATGAGGTATTGATTTTTTGAATCTAATGGGCACAAATTGGTCTGTATTAATTCCTAAAGGATGTCCACTATTGAACTCAACCCATATATTATGTTAGGAAATTATATTTTGATAAATAAAACCATATATCAAGTCAGTTATCATTGTATAAAATTGACATAGGTTGAGTCCAATATATATAACTTCTTTAAGGAAATTGAGTTGTAACTGATAGGTTAGTTCTCAATTAGTCGACTGGATGAAACCATATGAGAACTGTTGGGGGCCAAGATTGGATTTGGCCCAATAATGAATATGACCGAAGCCCAATAAGGGGTCGACAACGCTGCCGGCCCAGTAAGGTTGCAACGACCCAGACCGCTGACATCAGGGTCCGCCAAAGAAGTAGTCCAGTAGGATGAAAGCAGTTCGATCAAGGTCAAGAGCAGCTCGACCTTGGCCAAAAGCAGTCCGATCGACAAGGAGGGGGTTTGATAGAGGAGCTGCGACCTGCCCCATCAATCACCCAACGGTCGGAAAGAGGCAACGGACGCGCAACGTCTAGCTCGTGAGATTTCCGGAAATACTCGACTATCACGCGGTTAAGATACCAACATATCTAGCAGAACACGTCTATGAGTACATTCTTGCTGCTAAAAGATCTCTGCAACAAATTCAAAGCCTAAAACACAAAATGACAGTGGATGCCGACCACTGATAGTGGTTAAAGTGACAACAGACTAGATAGACGGACTGTATACTCTGTAACAGCTTAGTTATGCTTTGAGTATAAGTGGGAGATTGATGGGTTTTGTATACTGAAAGCATTTATTACAATGTGTATACAACGGTTTATTTCTCCTATCTGTTAACAATCGTACATGTATGAACAATGGTATCCTCTTGTCTCACCGATAGGGACAATCATACGGCGTGTTGTAGATCGCAGAAGACAGTATGATCACTTGACCTAGTGAGACACAAACCTGATCACAGTCGAGACAGCGTATGAGGATACGTCTGTCCGGATGGCTGCGGCATTGTCGGAATAAGTAATCTGTCTTGGTTACTTGACATGCTGGTACGCAGAGGTGGCGTATTGATGGACCGTAGTGAGATGTATTTGTCTGTCTGACTTCAGCGAATTCAAGATCTCGTTATATTGATTGAGTCCAAACCCTAACGAAGGTCCAGGGGTTTGCACGGGTTGACTGTTGCTTTGACTTGCCATGGTGGAGAGCCTAAGTAACGTGCTCGTATATCCGCATCTTGGGTAACAGCAGTTCGTGTAGTACCGCCTGAGACTGGACTTAGGTAACCATATCCGAGTAATAAGATGGGGACATTCCCTGAAGAGCTCAATAACATTCATCGTGCCAAAGTCCTGCAGGCTGATTAAGTTCAGACACGAGTGATAAGGTTTGAGTGGTACTACTCAGGAATTATAAGATATTAATTAATTGTAGTTAGAGCTTGTCAGAGGCTCCGATTAATTAATAGATGTCCGGTAACCTTAAATATGGGGATTCTCAATTAATGCAGCCCGTTCTCATAACGTGGTAATAAAGGGGTAGGTCAGTATTAATTCTGTGGTGAAAAGAATTAATATTAATTAATTAATTGTGTCCTGGGTTGTGGACATGAGAATTAATTAATTATAGGCCCACTTTATTATTTGCATTAGGTCCCAGGACTGGCCCAATTAAATATGCTGAATTGAGCCCAAAATGGCCCATTAGGGTTTCCAACCCTAGGTCTATAAATAGACAGCTCTCTCTCATAAGTCATTACACAGTTGAAACACACTAAACCCTAGAGAGAGAGGAGGCGCCGATTTTTGGGAAGAGGGAGGAGAATTCCGATTCTGGTCCTGCTCAGAATACAGATCTACGGAGTCCTCACCAGTAGTAGATCTAATCATCATTGGGACACAGCCCTGAAGATCTAATCTGGAGAACATATTTATCTTTTTCTTCTCTCTTTGTTTTCAAATTTATTCTTGGGAATTAGGTTTCTAATTTCTACTTCCGCAGATAAATTCGAATCGCGTGGTTGAATTGAGTTTTGGAATTCAAACGCGAAAGATCGGTTCAGACTCGACGGAGTTACGGTAAACCCTAAATCCACAAATCTTTGTATTAAATTCATAGGAGCATGCTAGGTTTTTTAGAATTGAAATTATGAGCAATATCCATAAATCGATCCGGTTCAAATTGGCTTTGGTGATTCGGTTCACGGGAAAACTCTACAGTTAGTGAAGGACAACATTGAGTTTTTAAAAGCAACAAGTTGCAAAGAAGATGGTTTTGAACAGCTCATTGAAGATTTGTGATGCATATAAGTTAAATAGGGCAGTAGCAAGATTTGGGATGCATATAGGTTGAAGATTTGGCATATAATGCAAGTTTTTTGAATGAATGTATGTACATGAATGCTTTTTGTAAAGCATGGGATGCATAATGCTTGATTTTTGTAAAGCATGTGAATCGCTACAATGATTGTAAAGCATTACCAAGTTAGAATGACTTGTATTTTTCAAACATTGGCCAAAAACAGAAAACAGAGACCACTTCAATTCGGTCTTGCACATTTCAGACGTAGTGTGCATCATGAATGTGTTAAAACAAGAGGGATGTGTGAGCATATTTTAATCATTTTAGGACCCTAAACCAAAATTCCCACAGTCTAATAGAAACAAGAGCAAACCATTTCAACATTAGCTACAGACCGAACCAACAAAGCCACATACCGAACCAACAAGAACCTCAGATATCAGATAACAATCGAACCAACATGAGCCTCATATATCAGATAACAACCGAACCAACAAGATCAAATCATTTCAACAAGAGCCACATACCGAACCAACAAAACCACAGATCGAACCAACAAGAGCCACAGATATACAACAGATCAACAACTTCGAATATCAACCGAACCAACAAGAGCCACATATACAACAGATCAACAGATTAAATGACCGATAAATAATTTCAAAGCCACAGATATCAAAAACTTAAATTAGGGAGCAGATTTGACCGGATAGTAGGAAATTAGATTTCCCAGAATTTTCGAACAACCTCCAGCTTGGTTTCAAGTGGGATTCGCGCATCTAGCACCTGATACGCCAGCCACGTTGAATTGGTGGTGTAGGGTCCGCTCAAATTCCTCGGTTCATCTTCATCTTCAGTGTCTGAGACAATTTTATCGGCGAAGCACGAGTCGTTTATCCCGGCGGCAACAACCTGGGCGGTAGGTACTTGGAGAAGGGAGCCAAGGTTAGATGATTCGTCGGTTGACCAAATATCTTTCCCCCACAACGGGTCATCACTTGCAACAAGGATGGGCGACGAGACACCGTCAGAAGAAGTTTGGAATCGCGGTGGAAGAGAGAGGCGGCGAGAGAGAGTTGGTGATAGAGAGAGCGATGGCCGAGAGAGAGAGCAATGGCCGAGAAAGAGTGAGAGGCGGCGAGAGAGAGAGCTCAGATCTAGGGTTGGGTGTGCAGCAGGTTTACAAATGAGGGAGTGAAATGTATGTTAGGCTTTGGGGGAGTGTATTTCGGTTTATTTACAAATTAATTAGTAAATTAATTTAGAACTAATTAATCTTAATCTTCCTTAATTTTAGAAAATGAGACTAGTTTACGGAACAAGGAAAAATGAGAAATGAGACTACTTCAACGGGACAAAGGTAGTACTATACTTATTTGGTTATTTTCGAAACAATAAAACTACACTAAACAATAAAATTAAAAATCTATAATAATACTAAAGCAAAGAAGTAGTTACAAAATAAAAAAGGCGGGAACAATTATTTAATCAAAAAAAATTATTATTTCATTTGTTTAAATATATTATGATGTAATTAAATAGTTATTAATTAATACTAATCATTAAAATAATTTGTATCCTGTGGATATTTTCAATCATACTTTTAATTTCTATATTTCATAATAATAGACAATTATCTTCATTAATTATAAAAAATAATTTATTTTTCACCAGATAATTTATATAGTTTATATATGATTACCAACAAAATTATTTTTAAATTGTATTTTCAAAACATTGCAAGATAATAATATTTAATTATAATATTAATAAATTCATTAAGATAGATTATTATAACATTAAAATTTTTATTTTATATATATTATATATATATAATCTTCTGTAATTTATATATTAGTTTGTATAAATTTGGTACAAATTAATCATATTTAATAATTTAAAATATTGAATTATATATAATATGTATTATAACGAACAATGAGCTATCCATTAATATAATTATATACATAATTATAAAATCAATATATAAAATTATAGCTATTATTATAGCCAAACATCACACGTTATTTAACAATTTTACTTTAAATTAGTAAAAGTACCGACAAACATTTAACTTTTAAAATGTGAGTACATCAGTTTGATTTTTTTATTTTATTAACATAATATTTTTTATTTTTTGCTAAAATACATAATGTAATGCCCCAATTTCTTTTAAAAGATAAAATAATATAATAGACAACAATTTCATAGATGGGCACGTCACCTTTATTTAAATAAAACTTGAAAAAAAGATAAATTGTTTTCATTTGAAACTAAATTTAAAGAAAATTAAACATTTATATAAAATCTTCTTCCATCATCTCCACATCCAGCACATCGCCTCGCCTTAACCTGAAAATGTAATAAGTTGGGGTGAGCGTTATTAGCTCAGTGGTAGAAATGTTTATTCGAACTATATAATTTTGACAAGTATAATATGCAGCCCGCAGCTGAAAGAGACATATGTAGTCCGTCAGCTAAAATTTATAACATGCAGTTCGTCGGCTGATAATATGTATACATGCATAGAACACAATAAGGATAAACTAAAATGTACCACACATAGATCTTCACCTTGACTTAAGAATATTTTTGAAACATGGAGGGAAAATATTAAATCAAGTTTGTGTTGTGTTTATAAAATGGAGGAATGTTTATAATGAAATTCTAGGAAATCAGAAGTCTAAAATTAATTATATAAATTAAATAAAAATTTATGGTGGTGAAGTGAAAGATTTAAAATTCTGTTAATGTTTAAAAATGCCCTATTTTATAAAACATGTAATGAAAATGCCCCTTTTTATAAACATATCCAAGAAATGCCCCAAAGTACAATATCTGACATGTTTTTGTGTTTAAAAATGCAATCAAGACAATCATTTGGTGATGATTTGCATTTAATTAGGAGAAATTATTTTTTAAAACTTGATTGTGTTTAAAAAAAGGAAAAAAAAAAAAAAATTGGATCCCACCGGTTTTTCGCGGTGATGACCGGTCGGCACCGGTGATGACCGGTCGGCACCGGTGATGACCGGTTCAGACCGGCGGTGCCGACCCAAAATTGAATTTTTCTTTTTTTTTTTTTTTTTTAAAAAAAGGCGGTGATGACCGGTTTTTTGCGATGCCTACCGGTCCATTTGCGGTGATGACCGGTTTGAACCGGTCTGCATCCCTTCCCCTTTTTTTTTTTTTAATGTGGTGATGACCGGTTTTTTCACGATGCCTACCGGTCCATTAGCGGTGATGACCGGTTTTTTGACGATGCCTACCGGTTTTTTTTTTAAATTGCAATTTTTTTGTTTTATTGTATGAATAATGTAATTTTCAACAATAATTTAGGGCATTTTTATTTGATAAAGTTGTGTTGGATGAGTTGTTACTATAAATGTACAGTATTGGCAGGCTTGCTGATAGCCTTTTTTTGGACTAAATCAATGAACAATGAATTCAGTTGTTGAAAAATACAGTGAAATGCTCGTGAATACTGAATTCATTTGTTGAAAAATACAGTGAAATTGAAATTAATCGTACGCAGAATTGATGTTACCTCACTGCAGTACACTGCACTAATCAATTCAATAATTTTACTTTTGCAGACTTTGAAATCATTCATTGAATATAGACCTAACTCTTTACTTTATATACTCTCATTCAGAAGAAAATTTTCATTCACCGCAGAAACCAAAAAAATTCTATCATCATTCTGTCATTCATATTTTCTCTGAACCCCTTTCGAACCCATTTTCAAGCAATTAAAATGGAGAATTGGTGCAACATGTTTTTGCACTATAATGGCCATTTTGATCATTCGTGGCACTATATTGGTGGCCAAGAAAGATTGATTTACCTATCAATGGCTAATATATCAATACCTGCATTGAGAAGCACCATTCAGACGATTCTTGATGCAGAAGGTATTGGAGGTGAGTATAATATCTATTATACATCTCAGACTCAAAGTGGAAGAAATGGAGCATCATTGCTGACAGAGAATGCGGAGCTGCAACGACTCCTCAATTTTTACTCGGAGCCTCATATTTACATTATTATGAATCCCACAATCAACACTGGTGCTGGTACTTCTCAGCGGGAGCCATCCCCCTACATTCCGTTCGTATCCTCAGTCAGTCCTCCACCATATGCTCGATACAGTCCAACTGAATCAGAACTTCAGAGATTTACATCATCTATGCATTTTGATATTGGTTCTGAAGGTGGTAGTCGGGGTTCACATATTCCTGACTTGAATGATGAGCTCCCTGAAGATCATAATGATGACGAGGAGGCCCACTTCATTCCTGAATACCACACAGGAACGGATGGTGGTGTGTTGGAAGAAGAAGCAGACGAAGAGGCTGATCTAGATTCATCCGGATCTGATTCTGATAATGAAGGTGAAAATTTCTTGATGGATTGCACAGTTTCAGAATTTTCTGCATGGATCAGATCAGCGGGAGGTATGAGTGCTTTTATTTCAAATCTTATGCCCACTAACCCCCTTTTAGAAGGTTGTCCAGTTCAAGGTGATATGAATAATTGGATAGTTCCAATTATGCCAGTGGATACGACCGAGGCACCTGTTGTGAGAGATGTGGCATCCATACTTGATCAGGAATTGAGTTTGGGTGCCATGTTTTGGAAGAAAGATGACCTGCTAATTGCTGTTGGTTTGTGGCATATGGAGCATCGTCAGGAGTTTAAAGTGAAAAAGTCTGATAGCATCCGACTTGATTACATTTGCAAACGAAGTGAGAATTGTTCGTTTCACATACGTGCGAGGTGCAGGGATGGTTGCTGGATTATCCGTCACTTTCAACCACATCATAATTGTATATTGAATCTTGCGGGAATTGGATCCAGAAATATCCGTTCAAAAGTAGTAGCTGCCTATTTTGCTCGAAAGATGCGTCGCCAGGGTCAAATCATCAAACCAAGAGCAATAATGGCCAAACTTCAACGAACTTTTGGGATTCGGGCGAGCTATGCTGTTGCATTGCGATCCAGAAATGCAGCCATTTCCCTGATGTATGGCAGCATAGCGGATTCTTATAAGCTCTTGCCTAGATATCTCGAGGTGCTTCGGCAGTACAATCCAGGCACGATGACAGATCTGGATATTGAGAATGATGGAACATTCCGACATTGCTTTGTTGCACTCGGTGTTTCCAGGTTAGCTTTCAACAATAATTTGTTAAGATAAGTCATTGTCATTGATGCCACGCACTTGAAGGGCAGAAGCAAAGGCATCTTATTGGTTGCTGTTACGAAAGATGGAAATGAAAATGTTTTTCCATTGGCACTTGGTGTTGGGCCAATCGAAAATGATGAGACTTGGACCTGGTTTCTCTCTAGATTGAGGATGTGCTTTGCAGTCAGCGAACAATTGTTAATTGTTTCAGATCAGCACGTTAGCATCGGGAATGCAGTCAATGCTGTATATCCGGGTACGGCGCACGGTATCTGTTTTTATCACCTGCAAAATAAATTGACAACCCATGGTCCAACCATTGTGAAGCTATACCATCGTGCTGCTTATGCTTATCGATTGTCGAGTTACAGGCAGGCAATGGATCAAATTCGATTGTCAAAACCTGTTGCGTACGAAAAGCTCATTTCAGTAGGTCCTGAAAGGTGGTGTAGGTCGAAGTGCCGTGTCCGTCGTTACAGTTTCTTAACATCGAATGCTGCTGAAGTTTTCAACGCAAGGTTGTTGGAGGCTCGTAGATTGCCCATATGTTCGATTATTGATACATATCGAGGTATACTGGAACAATGGTTCGATCAGAGGCGAGCAAAGGCGAATGCAAGAGTTGATGAGTTAACAGAAGAGGCCGTGCAAAAGGCATCTCCTCTCTCCGATCTAGCTCATACACATCAGGTTGTGCCAATCTCCGATAATGAATTTAAGGTTACTGATGGAGAAAGAACTTGGAAGGTTGATTTGACGGCATGTACTTGTGAATGTCGTGAGTTTCAACTGGACCTGATGCCATGCTCACATGCAATGGCTGCGATTCGGTATGATTCTCTACTATCATCTTCATTATTTGAATACTTCAACAAGTCATTGTTTTTATTTAGATAAATGCAATACCTGTGCACGAGCAAACCAGGCTTGCCAATCAATCGTAGCTGGCCTTGTAAACTTCCACTTCATAAATCGGGGAATTAGAGCAGGATTCTCTAAAATGGCACAACTACCACCTAAGTCCGGAATGGCCTCATAGGCCCAAACCTACAATAGATTTGTTTGAATTATAACTCATCAACTTTACATATTTACTAAATACATAAAAAAAAATAAATTATACCTGCAAAATCCAAATAGGACCGCCCAAATGAAGAGTCCCTTTTGCTTCTACCCTCGTGTGAGCCTGCTCTAAATAGTATGATAAAGACTTAAACGCATATGCTCCCCACGGAAATTGGTTCCAACTACTCCAATTATCTACCAAAACAAAGACCCAACTCTCGATCTTACGTTTTTCAGAAAACCCTAACACAAAACTCCACATGGCTAATATGTTGGCCACTCTCAAATACAATTCATGATTATTCTGGTGAACTAAACCAGCCTTAAATTTGTTTAATAACTGCTTAGCTGTGATAGATTGACCATTACAGAACAACCTATACACCGACGAATCAGAAGGATCATGATCAGCACATGGATCAAAATGAGTGGGTCCAAATGTCAAACCGGTCACTAGTGCAAACTCACCCACCCCTAAAGAAATAGTCTGCCCACCAATATGAAACCATAAAGCTTTTGGGTCGGGACTTGTAATTTGGTAACTTAACAGTTGCAGTAATGGCTGCGAGGCACTAGGTCCATTTTTTTTCCACATTAACAAATTTCCAAAAGGGCCATTCATAAAACTAGTAACCAAATTATCACCCCCTATTGAATACAACGTGTCACTAATAGTCTCTATTGTTGTAACCTTAGTGCATAAATTAATCTTACAAGTAGCATTACGTAAAGCGGGTCTAATAAATTCAACCTGCACAAATTCATTACAAAATAATCAAAAATCAACCTAATGTTCAATTCCAAAACAACATATCCTCAATCTTAATTTCCAAAGCAACATAAACAATTGTACTAGCATAAATAGCAACAATCATACTCATTTTCACTTCCAAATCAACATATAAATGGAGAGAGAAACAAATTTCATGCAAATTTTTTGAATTTAAGGCCAAAATTTCAACAAAATTTAACATAAAGATTAAGAATAAACAATCAAAATAAAGTAAGAAATGGAGAAAAACAAACTGACCTCATCCATTTCTTCAAAAAAACCGATGCCGACTTCGAAAATTGGTGGAGGTTGCCGACTAAGATTGGGGGAAAAATGGTGAAGAATGGGAAAGAATGGGGAAGATGGGGATGGTTCGTGAGTTAAAATGAAAGGGGAGGAACTCAAACCAATAATACAAGTGACTCAAAAAAAAAATAAAAATGAAGAGAACCGGTCGGCACCGTCCGGACCGGCGGTCGGCACCGTGCCTGACACGGTCGGCACCGTGACGGTGCCGACTACTTCACTTTTTCTTGTTTTTTCCCGGTCGGCACCATATACTTTATATATTCTCTATTTTTTTTATTTTTTTTTTGGAGTAGGGATGGGATAAGACAACAAAATTGTGTTTTCAAAAAAAATTTGGTTTGAATTTTACAACTTTTTCACAAAAGTTTTCAACAAGATTCGAATACATGTCAGAAAAATGTACTTTAGGGTATTTCTTGGATGATTTCATAAGATGGGGCATTTTTTAGATGTAAGATAAGGAAATGGGGTATTTCAGATTTTTTCTCTTTAAAATTAATAATAATAATAATAATAATAATAATAATAATAATAATAATAAATTAGGTATAAAATATAAAAATTAAAATAGTAATTTAATTTATAAAAAGAGTTATAAAAATTTTGGGGTGTTACACATAAAACATGGGTATATTAAGTTGAGCACGTATATCCTTTATCATATCTTTCAAATACATAACTATATATTATGTATATAATATTTACATATATATGTGGCATATATTAGTTTACTAAAGTTATAATAATGTTTAATATATTTATAATTTTTTAACAATACTTAAATCTAATAATTTCGTGCAACGCACGGGTGAAATACTAGTAATAGAAATATAAGAAAATGCTTACAATCATACTTATTATTGTATCATTTCTATGTATGAGAATATACATTAGTATCCCGCATCTCACCTACTACTCTATGCCAATACTAAATGTTTATAAAATTATAGTGTGATGAAAAATACATGAATTATGAATATAAAAAAGTAAAGAATTCCCACAAAAGTTAAACACAACTACTAATGATTAAAAACTCGATTGTACAAACAAATTATAATGAATAAAACTAACAATTAAGCTGAACTACCACCATTACATAATTACATTATTTTGTCAAAACATTAAAATGGCCGTTACAATTAGTATATGATCTCACCATCATTAATTACTCACATGCATATATATACACACACATATATAATATATCTATAGTTTCACACACCTCACC
>JAPKLW010001079.1:75147-131960 GCA_026898455.1 Plectranthus barbatus | reverse complement strand
CTACCTCACCGTCACCCACCTCGCCGGCGAGATCAACCGCCGCCGCACCATCACCGTCTGCGCCGTCGATAATGCCGGCATGAACGACCTCCTATCCAAGCACTACTCCCTCCCCACCATCAAAAACATCCTCTCCCTCCACATCTTCGCCGACTACTTCGGCGCCAAGAAGCTCCACCAGATCACCAAGGGCTCCACCACCACCTCCTCCCTCTTTCAAGCCACCGGTGAGGCCGCCGGCACATCCGGCTATGTCAACATCACCGACATGAAAGGAGGCAAAGTCGGCTTCGCCCCCGTCGACAGCGACTCCGACGGCCCCATGGCTACATTCGTCAAGTCCGTCGAGGAATTGCCCTACGACATCGCCGTCATCCAAATCAGCCATATCCTCAGCTCGCCTGAGGCGGAGGCGCCCGCCGCCTCACCTAACGACTTGAACGTCACCTCCCTCATGGCGAAGCAAGGCTGCCTTTCCTTCTCCGACATGATCATCGCTCAAGGCGTTGCGGAAACCTTCTCTCAGAGCGTCCAAGGAGGCCTCACCGTCTTCTGCCCCTCCGACGAAGCCCTCGACGACTTCCGACCAAGGTACGTTCATCGGAAAATTCAAGTCGACCTAAATTAACACTTTTTCAACTTCTGTCGACTTACATTCGACGCGGGCAGGTATAAAAACCTGACGTCCGACGATAAGTCGTCGCTGCTGCTGTACCACGGCGTGCCGGTGTACAGCTCGCTTGGAATGCTCCGGGCGAGCAATGGATTGATGAACACTTTGGCGACGGAGGGGAAGAAGAAGTTCGATTTCATAGTGCAGAACAACGGCGACGACGTCAAGCTGGAGACGAAGGTGGTGACGGCCACGATCGCCGGAACTCTGATCGACGAGGATCCGCTGGCGGTGTTCAAGATCGACAAGGTCTTGCTGCCGAAGGAACTGTTCAAGGCAGCGCCGCCAGCACCGGCGCCGAAACCGTCGAAGCCATCGAAGAGCAAGAGCAAGAGCAATAGCGACGCCGGAGATGAGGAGGATGCGGACAGCCCCGGCCCTTCTGCCGATGATACAGCGGCGGCGGATGAGGAGGATAGTAATGACGGCGGCCGAGTTCGCGGCGGTGGCCTGGCGGCGCTCTGCTTCAGTCTGGTTCTGGGAATTTTTGCTTTCATTTGTTGATTTCCTTTTATTTTTAATTTATTTTTTACTTTTGGAAATTGTGGTGTGAATTTAATTGGATTGAAAAGAGTCACTTCCTTTTTTTTCTTTTTCTTTTTTTTAAAAAAAATCTCATATTTCTTCTTCTCTTTTTTTTAACGAATATTTGATACGTTATGGAAATTTAAATAAGGGGATTTTATTTATTAAGAAAATAGAATTGTAAATTGCTCCATTGTATCTAATTCTAGAATATATATCCTAATAGTTGGATCTTAGGGAATGAAACAAATTAAAGAGTTATCATTATTATTCTCTAATCTTATGAAACTAGCAAAGCAATAATTGTAACGATATTTGTAGATTCTAGATCTAATGGGTCATTTTCAATCAATAGGAAATAGGTATATTATCAAATTAATAATGTAGTCTAATACTTGCAAAAAATCTAAAAATGTGTGTTTTTACTTTTATATATATTGATAATTTATTTAAAATGTGACAAGTGTACAGCTGTAATGACGGATCGAGAGTGGGTGGAGAGGTGTCGGTGGACAAATTTGCTTGACCATTGTTGGCATCCCCAACTTTACTTTTCTCAATTTTGTATATTTAAATTAAATTAATTAACTACAAAATATAGTAAGAAAAATGAAATTATTTACCATTGATTTACTGCAATACATATAAAATAATTCGAGACGTTAGGAATATGACAAGAGTGGGTGATGAAAGCACACCGACAATCTATATGGGTTAGTTTTTTAACAAAGGGATAGAAACGAAGATTTGTTTCAAAATATTTTATTGACAGTTTTATATTCCTTTCATCCTGATTTAATTGTCCCGGGAATATAATAATCAAGGAGTGTGAGTGTAAAGTAAATTGAGTGTGAAAAAGTTACTTTTTTTAGTAATGAGATAATTAAACCGGAACGAAGTGAGTATTTAAATTCGGCCAATTCAATTCAAAATTAGTGATTAGTTCGTAGAGAAAGGTTTAATTATATTTTAAATTATGCATTTTTTTTTCAAAGTTTTCAAATTATTTGGATGTTTAAATAAATATTTAAAGTATTGTTGGGAATCTTGATAAATTAAGTATTTGGATTTAAATATTTATTATGATAGTTTATTGTGTCCGACTTGACTTTCTGACAATACAGTTAACTTTTCGTTGATAATATATTTGTGGTTTAAATATTTTGAGTTTTTATTTGAACATTCGAATAATTTGAGATAAATTTAAATGAATGCACATAATTCATAATAATTGAACATTTTTCTTTAATTTTAAAAAAATAATATTGAAATATATTAGTTTATTCCGAGCTAACAGGCTCCGAGTTAATAGTCAATAACTCAATAGCAGCTAGTTAGGAGCACTGTAAATTGGTTCTATTGAAATCTACATTAATATTTTTATCACTTTCATATTGAATAACATGATTTTTTAAAATAAGTTTTAATAAAAAGATCAATAGCTATTCACAATATTGAACATTATATAAATCATATAATTGAAATACTATTCCGATAGGGCAAAAACTTGTGTTAGACACGCTAAACGATTTAGGCGGATTTTATTCATATCCAAATGGGTTCACCCATCCCAAATAGGGTTTATTAGTCCCCAATTAGAGTATATTAGATGAGTTTGAGTTGGGTTAATGGATAAAATCCGTCTAAATCGTTTAGGCGTATCTAACATGAGACATTCCCTTAAGATATTAGTGTATTTTGATTGATTGAATTTTATGAATAATCTAAATTGCTATACATATTGAAAATTAAGTACTTCCATATATTATATATTTATTTATTAAAGGTTAATGGGTCACAAAGTTTATAAGAATTTTTAAAAATAATAATAATTTATGAATTCAACATTCTAACAAGTTACTCTAAAAATAAAAAATTAAAGCGAGAATTTTTTAGCTTGAAAAAAAATATTCTCACAAAAACTAGAATCTATGAAAGTTTGATTTAGTATACCCGATCCGTTGCTTGAGTGTAAGTGAACTTGCGTGATTTGCTCTAGCTCTCTAAGTCTCTGACTAATATAATTTTTTAAAACAAATTGTACATTTATTAGTTATAACTCCAACAAAAGTGTATTAATTACAAGTCAGTTTAGATAACTCGCCCCAATACGACATTTCAATTGCTTATTCAATTTGGGTGTTTTTTTAAATTAATCAATAGTTATTAAAAGGAATTTGTACAAGAAAGTGGAGTATATATTTTAGCCTTACAGCGGAAATAAATATTAATATATATCTTTATATCAGAAGTGATTAAAATCATTATGAATGAAATCTTATAACATTAGTCAAAACATAGTCAAACAAATATGGCCAATCAATGTGTTTAATTAGCTGTGAATGTGTATTAGTATTCGTCATGATTAGCTCATTATATCATAGTTTATAAAGTGGTGTTAAAAAAATGCCAAATTTTTCTAGGGTTGTTAGATTGATGATCTAATCAAATAGGAAGGAATATCTCCTATTAGTCATCAAATCATCAGATATAAAACTTAAATTAAATTAAAACTAATATTATTGATAAGTTCGAGCAATATAGTATTGTTCGTAAAAAGGAAAAAAAATAGAAGAAAGCGCTTACAAACAATTGAACTCTGTCACGAGCGAGTCGTGAATAAAGTGAATCGAATATACTTTTTAATTATATATAGTTTGCGTTAAAAAAACATTGAAAGTCTTTAAAACTCTCAATTCAAAAGATTGCAAAACATTTGCTTTGGAATTTTAATATGAGATTATGGAATGATCCTAGTCCTGAATTGAAAATTTTGAATTGTTTTTGGGTGTTGGTTTGATTTATATTTATATTTTTAATGGTTAAAAAGATAAAATGAGTATTGTATGAAGTGAGAGAAGGTATACAGCTGTTTTTGGTAAGTAGGGATGAAACATGGTGGATGAGTAAATGTGAAGGGTGAGAAAGGTAATTGATTGAAGCTTTTAGCATGTGACAAGGAAGGTATTCTTTCTTCCATGCCTATATATATAAATCTAAATGACGTGCAAAAAGCATATTCCAACACTGTGAGAAGGTTCTTATTCAATCTCAAAATTGACTCCCTTAGGTATTTTCACATTGTTCAACATTTGGGCAACCGATCAAGTGAATTAGGCGTCGCCGACTTAGTTTTATATACATAATTTGCAACTATTAATGTTTATATATTTACAAATAAAAAAATTAACTTATCATTTAATTATTCTATATGCATAAAACCGATTAATTATTGTATAGACATTAGGTCTATCAAAACACTTGGCTAGCAACTAGCCAAATTTGCTACAATGGTTATGGACCATAATTCATGTAAATTTATCAATTCCCTAATAATTTGATTTCATATAATCAAAAGGGTGTGACACACACAAAATACTCCATTATCTACAAATGATATAAATACGGAAATACTCCCTCCGTCCCAGTTGAATTGTCCCGGACACAATAATTAAGGAGTGTGAGTGTAAAATAAGTTAAGTGGAATTAATATTTTATTGTTGAGTGTGAAAAAGTTGTCTTTTAAATAATGAGACAATTGAGGTGGGACGGACGAAAAAGGAAAGTGGGACAATTGAGGTGGGACGGAGGGAGTAATACAATTTTCTCGAATTAATTTTACATAATAATTAATACGATAAATATAATAAATACTAATTTATAAATCTTATTAATGGATTATTTATAAAATAAAATAAATGGATTATTCCTGTTGAGGTTCGGATTTTGGGAAATTGGAGCCCTCGGGACTACGTAAAAATAACGACAGAAAAATAACAGGGAAAAACTAAATAAACCAGAAATAGGCGACAAGAACGATGGTGTATGCTTTTGCAGATCTATAGAAATTTCGACAGAGTTACAATATAGCTTTTGCGAGAGAAAAAATCCCCTTAAAATTGAATCCTCTACCCCTCTTTATAGACATGATGGGGAGAGGGTGTATGATCTGACCCTAACTACTGGTGACCCGAGGTTCGCCGTCTTATCCAGAGCGGCTCCGGATTTATCGGAGTCGGTTGGAACTGCTAATGCCCGTGCGCCGCCGGGCGCTAGGGTTTCTCTTAATAGACTCTTCGGTGCCAACCCTTTTGACTGCTCGGTTATGAGGGGTTGAGTGACTCAGTGTTGACCTCTTTACTTAAGCGCTTTCTACTATTCTGTCGTTCCTGACGGGCTTACTGCTTTGGGCCGAACCATCACCTGGGCTGATGTGTTTATCGGGCTTGGGCCTCGTGGACCTGGCCTTAACAATTCCCTTATTGTATATTTTCATAGTATTTGTACAATTATTATACTAATTGACTTTGGGGTTTATTTTGGAAAAGGATAATAAAATAACAATAAATCAGGTACAAGCCAAAACCTTACAGCATCGTAAGGGCATACCCAGAGAGATACAAGTGATACATATTGTTGGGGCCAGATCTCCGAGGCCCAGACCCATTAAGCTCAAACGGCCCGAATAACCGCCGGCCCAAAAGTCCCAGTCCCACTCAAAGTAGGCAATACTCATAATCACCTAAGGCAGAGGATCGAATTCGAGCTCCGAAGCTCCTCGACACCGACCATGCTTGAGGGTCGGTGGCGAGGAAGATCCAGCATCCCAAGGAAGCCAGTGGCGCACGACTGTTGGAAACCCTAACCAACCCCGAGAAATATGGAGTCGTTCCAAAAATCACGGCGAGCACGAGCTCGCCAGTAGTTAGGGTTTCCTCAAGTATCTTCCCCCCTATCTTGTCTATAAATAGTGGTTGTGAGCTCATTTTTAGTATCTTTTTTTCGATTGTAAAATTCGCGCTGTAACATTGCCAAAATCACTCCGTGAATTCGAATCTCTTCTTGCTTTCGCGATTATCTCGCTTATTTCACTGTTACTTACCATCTGTTTCGTGATTGTCTCGCTTATTTCACTTATTATTATTTGTTATCTTTTAACCAATTCTGAGGGCTCCATTTATCCGTAAACCGAACCTCAATATTTGGCGCCCACCGTGGAGCCCTTGGAATTCTTTTTCTGATTTGATGGCAGGTAATAACGAGAGAACCGATAATCCCCCCCCATCGAACCCTACGGAACGAGGGTCAGACCGACTCCGCAGTTTCCTGGTGACCAGGAAAGAAGACCCGACCTGATGAGTGAGTTCGAGAAGCACCTCGAGGCGCGCATGTTCATGTTCAAAATGCTATTGACCAGGATCCCAGGTGTTATACCCCCAGACACGATGATCCCTCATGACAGCTACACTGACTCACCGTTCACACCCGATATCACGAACACAGATATCCCGGTGAAGTTCGCTCCTCCATCATTCGCATTTAAGGATGTCAATTTAGCCATAGACCCGCGGGTTGGCCCGATTAACCCGAGCCAAAATGCGGGTTAAGGTCGAAATATTTTGACCTAAAAAAATTTAGCCCGAATAGTTCGGGACCGAATAATCCGAGGCCCGATAGGGTTGAACCCGAAACCCGACGGGTTGGCCCGATTAACCCAATTTTTTATTAATATATTTATTATAATTATAGTACTAAAATCTACTTCTAATATTGAAGATCATATTTATTAACTAAGTTTTAAGTTATATAATTATATTTAGTTCAAATAGTATTCAGTACATAGTTAAGTTTATTTATTTTTGAATTTTAAAATATTGCTAAAATAAAAAATAATGTGTTTTTAATAGTTTAATTTATCATTATCTAAAAATTTGTGATGTGTTATGCAATTTTTATAAGACAGAAGTATTATTTTTTATTATTAAAAATATTAAAAAAGTGAAAAGATATTAAAAATAAAAAATAATTAATAAATTCATTGGCCCAACATGTTAGCCCGAAAACCGATGGGTTAGGGTCAAGATTTTTTAGCCCGAAAAAATTCCAGCCCGATTCTACCCAAACCGATTAACCAGCAACCCGATAGCGCTGGCCCAAAACTCGACGGATTAGCCCGATTGACATCCCTATTCGCATTGTACGATGGAACAACGGACCTGAAGATCACATAGCTCTCTACAAGCAAAAGATGCTGACCACCTCAGTGCCAACAGATATTCGCGAAGCCTGCATGTGCAAAAGCTTCGGGTCCACCCTTACCGGCCCCGCGCTTCAGTGGTTCGTAAACCTACCAAAGAACTTTATCTTGACCTTTTCGGAGTTGCACTAAGCCTTCCGAAAGCAATACTCCAACTGCAGGCGCATGGCCACCCTGACACGCTCAACAATATGAGCATAAAGAAATGAGAGTATTTGAGGTCCTATGTTGGTCGGTTCAACCGCGAACTGGTATCGAGCCCCCACTGTACGCCACAGATCATGGTCTACGCATTCAAGAACGGGCTCGACGTTACGTCAAAGCTCTACCGCGACCTGACCAGCCATCCTTACTACGACATGGGTTCAGTGCTTGCCCAAGCATGGGCCGAGATCAATTGGGAGGAAGATGAACCAAACAGTATCACTCGCCTGAACGAGCAGAAAGTGGCCAAGCTAGCTGAAGCACATAAGAGCAATCGATTGAAGCCTGAGTCCTCATGTTCGAGGTATGTGGATCAAAGGGACTACCGAAAAGACCGACGATCGAGAAGGGATCATCCTTATAGTCGATCATCGAGGGTCGGTGAAGTAGCTTCAGTCGCTTACAACCTCAGCATCGACCAGAACTACCTGGTCAACAACATCCTCAAGAACCTCGAGAACGCAGTAAAGTGGCCCATGAAGATGAAGTCAGACCCAAAGACGCGTGATACAAAGAAGTTCTGCGACTTCCACAATGACCACGGGGACAAGACAGAGGAGTGTCAGGCACTCCGTCTGGAAGCCCTCGAATTTCTAAAAAATGGGTTCCTCACGGAATATCTGACAAATAAAGGCAAAAACATGTGGACAAGAGGGAGGCAGGTGAATCTGACTAGGAACGCAGTGATGGGTTTTGTATACTGAAAGCATTTATTATAATAAGTGTACGACGGTTTATTTCTCCTATCTGTTAACAATCTTGCATGTATGTAACAATGGTATCCTCTTGTCTCACCGATAGGGACTATCATACGGCATGTTGTAGATCGCAGAAGACAGTATGATCACTTGACCTAGTGAGACATAAACCTGATCACAGCCGAGACAACGTATGAGGATACGTCTGTCCGGATGACTACGACATTGTCGGAATAAGTAGTTTGTCTTGGTTACTTGACATGCTGGTACGCAGGGGTGGCGTATTGATGGACCACAGTGAGATGTATTCGACTGTCTGACATCAGCGAATACAAGATCTCGTTATATTGATTGAGTCCAAACCCTAATGAAGGTTCAGGGGTTTGCACGGGTTGATTGTTGCTTTGACTTGCCATGGTGGAGAGCCTAAGTAACGTGCTTGTATATCCGCATCTTAGGTAACAACAGTTCGTGTAGTACCGCCTGAGACTAGGTTTAGGCAACGTGGTAATAAAGGGGTAGGTCAGTATTAATTCTGTGATGAAAAAGAATTAATATAATTAATTAATTAATTATGTCCTGGGTTGTGGACATGAGAATTAATTAATTATAGGCCCATTTTATTATTTGCATTAGGTCCCAGGACTGACCCAAAATAAATATGCTGAAAAAAGGCCCAGTAGCCCATTAGGGTTGAAACCCTGGGTCTATAAATAGACCATTCTCTCTGGAAACCCTAGCCAACTATTGAATACATTCAAATCAGTGAAACCCTAGAGGCAAAGAGAGAGTGGGCGGCGCCTGTAGAGGGGAGAAGAAGGATTTTTCTGCTCCGGCCTACAACACAGATCTGTGGAATCCTCACCAGTAGCAGATCTGAGCAGCATTAGGACACAACCCTGAAGATCTAATCTGGAGAACAAATTTCTCTTTTCTTCTCCTTTTGTTTATCGATTTTTATCTAGAAATTAGATTTCTAACTTCTGTTTCCGCAGATAAAATCGAATTGCGTGGTTGAATTAAAGTTGGAAATTCAAATGCAAAAGATCGGATCAGACTCTATGGAATTAAGGTAAATAATTCTCTATCCACTCATTAAATTCAATACGAGCATGCTTAGGGTTTTCGAATGGATTATAAACAATAACCATAAACGGTCCGGTTCATTTGGTTTTGGTGATTCGGTTCACGGTAAAACCCTACACGCAGAGCCTCTAAACAAGCCACCACAAGCTGAACGAACAGTTCACATCATCGTAGGCGGATCAGAAGTGAGTGGGAAGTCACGCTCAGCAGCAAAAAGATCTCAGTGAGCCCTGATGCACACAAAATTCAATCAACCTAAGTCAACTAAACTCTAGTGCATAAAAGTTATAAAATATCAATCCGAGTTCTTCCCGATTCGCCCGCTAGAATGCTAGACACTCATGTATTACTTCATATCTAAGAATGACTAGTCTTTGAGTCGTGAACTATACTAGTAATGAGTAAATCCAACTAACTAACTAAGAAAACTTTAACTAAACATGCCTTTTCTTCAACATTCCTCAATATACTTCCACACTCTTTAGCAATTAGAATTCTCAAACACAAGAGACCAAATTCAATAATGACAAAACAAGGACATTGGTAAGATATCCACCTTGAAACCATGAAATTGATTTGAATGATGCAAACAATTATTTAATCCATTCAAAGATGATCAACTTACCCTACACTTCCTATCTCCCTTTGTACCGACAAGACAAGAGTAGATGAAATTAAATGCACTAACAGTTACGTTATAACATCTAATTCCACTCCAAATAGACTGTAAGTTATCGACCTATAGGCTATCTCCGCACATGATTGGATCAAAACCTATATGCATCTACACTTCTCACAACACCTAGATCCGCATATTGGCTGCAATTTCGGTGTCTAAAACACACATAGTTGGTTACTGCCTACACTATGTGATTTAGAAAAAAGCTAAATTGAGTGCAATCGTAGAAATGGAAGTAAACATATAATTCAAGCTCAATTAAATATTTCAAAGCTTCAATCTACGAATATCCTCAATGGTTTAGTTACACATACCTTTGATAAGGTTCAATTGAATACAAAATGCAATCAAATCCATCACAAGAGTAAATCAAGGTAGAGAATTTCCCCAATTGGGTGATTTAAGACTTGATCTCCTCCTTAGTCTTCATTGATCTTCCAATTGAATTGATTTGGCTTGAAATCCACCTTGGTTAAGGTTGTGGATGAGTGGGAAGTGTAATCCTTGAAAGTAACCGCTCAATTCTATCCTAAAATCTGAATCTCCCCTTTTAAATTCCATTTTTCCACCTTTTATACTCAGTTTCCAGACCCTAGGATCGACCGAGCAGAAGAAGGATCGCCCGGGATAGCTCGAAACTGAAAAACAGTCGAACAACACCTTTTATACTTAGTCTTTACTTTCATCTGTGAAGTACACCAAAACAAGTTAACACTGTTAATTATTGATGATTCGGCAGTTAAACGTCACTTGACATCCCACATGGCAAATCAAAACATGATTCACGAGTTAAACATCACTTGACATCTTATGTGGCAAATCAAAACGACGTCATTTTATCATTCTTTCTCCACGATTCTTTGAACAAGTGGTTAAAAAAACCAACTTCACATTAGAATATTTGTGAGTTTAGCGGTAATTTTTAACATGATGATAAAATGAAGTCGTTTTAATTTGTTACGTGAGATGTCAAGTGGCGTTTAAGTACTTAATCATCAATAATGAATAGTGTTAACTCGTTTGATGTAATTTATAAACGTAAATAAAGATTTGAGTATTTTTAACTAATGAGAATACATTAAAATATTTTTCCAAAATATCAATAGTTTAAATATTATCTCCAATTACCCTTAATTTAGTTACTACCAATCTTACAAAATTACCACTCTAAACTCTACTAAATATAGATACAGACTTTTTCTCCACAATTGGAGTTGTCCTTAACTGTGCCTACCCGATAATTTAAAATTCAAATTCATCTCTATTTGATTTGATATAAACTTTATTTTAAATTTAAATCTAATCTATATATATGCGCATGAAATATTAATCTTAAAAATATGGCACTCAAGCTCTACAAAATATATCCACTATCCTTATAAATGGGCTATATAATTGTTTGGGCCATAATAACAGATGATAAAGCCCAATTAAGTATATTCAATCTATTCAGCCCATTATTAAATTAAATGATAGATTCTCTATCGTCGACTAAACATTCATCAAAACACTATCTACATTATAAATCAATCATCGTAATTTCGTCGATGATGTTCGTGATACGAGCTTAGACTATCTATAAATTATAAATATGACTTTTATATGAGTTGTTTATAATTAGGGGTGTGCATTCGGGTCAACCCGACCCGAAAAATCAAACCAGAACGACCCGATCACCCGAGGATGAAGACCCGAAACCCGACCCGACCATCGGCGCCACCCTACCCGACCTGATCACCTGAATTTTGGGTTGGGTTTATCGGGTGACCCGATCACCCGAAATACCTATATATATATATTTTAAACCTTCAGTACTTATATTCTATACTTTTTTTTGGCAGTGAAGGCGCAACACGACAGCACGAGCTGGAGGGCACTGGGCAGTCGCAGACGATGATGGGTGAAGGCGGAGGGCACTGGGCAGTCGAGGACGATGATGGGTGAAGGCGACGGGCTGGTAGTCGCGGACGATGGCAAACAGGCAGAGCCGCACCGCAGAGGCAGGTCGGGGATGGCTTCTGCGGCGGTGGGCCGGTGGCCGATGGACGGAAAGACGCAGTTTAGGTTTTTAAGTAAATATTAATAATATTTATTGTATAACTTATATATTTATATTATTATATATATTAAATATAGGTATGTTCGGTCGGGTTGGGTGGCACCCGAACCCGAAATTCTTCACCCGCCACCCGAACCGATGGTTGCAAGACCCGACCCGATCCGACCCGAAATGCATCGGTTCGGGTCGGTTTTTTGGGTCGGATCAGGTTTTGCACACCCCTATTTATAATATATTTTTATAATTGGAATGATGTAGGTTGGAGCTTAAAAGAAATATTGTTGGATGGGCGAGATGAAAGACTGTTTTTTTATCAAATGAAAGTTTGTAATGTACAATGTGTATTAATAATAGTATATGATTGAAGTAGAACGCAGTATCCCGAGGCCTTATTTTACCTATCTAAAGACTAACCGTTATAAGGGTCAAGGGTATTCCACTAGGCACTGGCGGATTTAGTCAAGGGATAGAGTGGGCTCCAACCTCCTTACCCGTAATTATTTTTGGTTTAATAATATGATAATATGATATTTTATGATACAATTTTTTTCATTGGTTAGTTATTAAGGAGGAGGACTGAGATTGAAGAAAAACATGGTATGAAGAAACTGAGAGACAAGATGAACAAATTTTTTTTTGTTTTAGCATTGAGATTTTAGATTTTTTAGAAAAATGTGATTATTTTTTATATATGAATTTTTAAATATATTTTATTAATCCTTTGAGCTGATTTTTAACTTAATCACGTAACAAAAAAGTTACATAAAAATTTAATGAAACTATCCTACGAATTATTTCTGGATCCGCCACTGCGATAGTACCCTCTCCCTTATGGGCCTCATTCTGAGGTCTTAATCATGAGCTTCTTTATTTGAAATTGGGCTTCAATGGACATTATTATTTTAACCACTATCAATTTTAAATATGTATTATTTGTAATTTTTATAATTTTATTTACATAATATTATTATAGAATTACAATTAACACTATAGAACAACCCCATATTTAGTCTTGGTGTGCAAACACAAACATAAATGAAAATACACAAAATTGAATTTCTATATAATTGAGAAAGATAGTACATTTCATACATGGAGAGAAAAAGAACTTTTTTAATTTTACTTTGTTTGGTATTCAAAGAAAAGCTAATGGGAATGCTTGTTTGACTGAGAAGGTGTTTGCCACAATTTCCACTTTTAGAACAATGTTTCATTTTAATATATGGAGAGCATTTATACAATTTTAGTAGGAACAATGGGAAATGGATTCTTAATTAATGATCATAAAAATTATAACAACTTCAACAACTATTCATTTCTATACATGGATAGATGTACACTAATAACATCAAGGTATTCATTATTTCAAACTATTATAAAATAAAATTGAATGAAAATTCTCTCTTTATTGAGGTACCATAACAATCGGCCCACTTAGAGGCCCAAAATGTAGCCCTTTAGTGATTTTGCAGGTCAAGTAGCAAGTCGATCTAGACGGAGATAGCCTGCGAAAAAGCAGTTCGACCAAAAACTGTTCGACGCCAGCAGTTCGACCAAAAACTGTTCGACGCCAGTAATTCGATCAAGGAGTCTAATAGGAGCACAAAGCAGTTCGGTAAGCCAAGCTAGGGCACCCAAGCGATTATTGCGCAGCTGCCCAATGGTCAAAAGAGCCGACGTGCAACGGGAGGATAAACTCGCAACATTTTCGAAAGGAGCCAGTGGCACTCAACGCAACGACCTCGATAAAACCGGAGTTCGCTGCCCAACGAGCTACGCTAAATTTCAGGAAACCCTTACTACTTTAGACCCTATATATCCCCCTTTAAGTCGATTTTCGACACATAACCTTGAGTATTGAAAGCTCACACTGTCGATTTCTTTTTGAATCCAATCTAAACTACGCTTGTACCACTCGTCGGACTGGTTTTCCGGCTATCACCAGTGGTCTCATTATTTAGTACAATTCGGTTTTGCCATATTATAGATTATTTGTTATTCTTAAGTGTTATTTCTGCCTTTCTTGTGTTATCCGTGTATAAAGTTTCCGGGGCTCCGTATCTATATAAAATCATCCCCAACACTCTTTTTTTTTTTTTTTTTTTTTTTTTTTTTTTTTTTAACAAATAATTTTACCATGGGAAAAAATAGGAAACCTTTGAGTGTTTCTCACTCTTTCCATTGCTTCTAAAGAAATCTCACACATCCAAACACAGAGTAAAATATTATCCTTCCCTGCACACAAAACCACCCATATAAGTGTGTTCCCATTTATAACTCGGATCCCCTTGTACAAATCCATTTCGATCAATCCCTAAACGGGTCGGTTCCATTTCTCTTCATCGCGTCATAATCGGTGCCCCTTTTGATTATATGTGAATCGGTAATTTGTGATTCTACTGACTTTGATTCGCTTGATTTTGATGTCTCTGGCTGGATATATTTTGAATTGGAAATGAAGTTGGTTTCCCCAAAATTAACACAGATTGTTAAGCGGGTTTTAGGGTTTGAGTCCGATTTGATTGCAAAGTTCGAGACTTGGGGGATTATGCGTGGATGATTTCAATTTGATAAATTCGGGCTTCTTTGTTAACTGCAGTGCTTGTTGTGTTCTGTGATTATATCCAATCGATTAAGATATGATTTAGTTGAGTGCTGTTAATGTAGGTGAGTTGGATAGAATTGGGGAAGCGAGGAGGTGGTGGGACTTGATTGCTTGTTGTATGTTTTTTGATGTGGAGTACCTTTTGAATTCGTGTTGCGGTGGACTGCTTATTGTATTGAGTCGTGATCACTGGATGTCGGAATAAATGTCTCATTTGCTTGTCTTGATTAACTGTGGTTGATATAATATTGAGTGATGTTTTGTTTTCTCGGAAATGTGAAGTTGGCGGAATAAATGTCTCATTTGCTTGTCTTGATTAACTATGGTTGATATGCTATTCAGTAATGTTTTGTTTTCTCAGAAGCTAATTGCTTGCACTGAATTGATACTTGACTACTGAATGAGTACATTAAGAGGAGATTACTAGACAAGCAATGCAAATAAGAAATGATAACATTATTTGTATAAATATGCCATTTTTCATGTCTCGTTATAGTACACCTTAATTCACCACGTTTAATATCTATGTCACTCTTTTGCATATGTCACCTGAAATAAGTTGGTTAACTTTTTTCAATACTTGCTATACCAATTGGATGCCGAGGTATCACGTGCCTTGTTTGCTTCTCAATGAAACCCAATCCTAATTTGTAATCCAAGCAGGGAAATGTAATTCAAATAATTTATTATTGTCCCGTTTCACTTCAGCCAAGCCCTGTTCAGGGATTCCTTCTTTGCTCCCTTTTCATATGCAATTAGACTAAGCTTGTGTGAACTATGCATTTTAAATATCAAAGTTTAGCTTCAATTGTTAAATTTTTACATCCTCTGACTGTCGACTTCTCTATATTAGAGGCTACCCACAAGAATGTGGAGTATTGGAGATTCTCATTCGGAACTTGTTTCAATTGATGTGTCTCTTACTCTCTTAAATATGTTATTTGGTCCTAATCTAATGGCACCTCCCTCTTCTTTGCTCTTTGCAGATAGTACACGTGATTTCTGAAGTATTTGATAGAAAGATTGCTATTCTTTACTGTGACCTTTAGTTTAAATATATGGGCTGAAGTGTGCTTTTCATGGGAGGTGTAGAGGATGATGAACCACCATCGAAGCGTGTGAAAGTGACCTCTGTAGATTCAGGGGGTATTTCCAACAGTTTATTTCTTAGACAGCGAGGTTGCTCGTTGGGTGACTCAATGGCTCGGCTTTTGGCATCTGAAGGGGATGATGAGGTTGTTGGTTCAAAAGGTGTCATAAAGAAAGTTGAGCTTGTTCGTGTTATAGCTGAGGCATTGTATTCACTTGGCTATTCAAAGTCTGGGGCATGCCTGGAGGAAGAGTCAGGAATTCCTTTTCATGCCCCTGCAGTAGATTTGTTTATGCATCAAATTCTTGAAGGTCAATGGGATGAAAGTGTATCAATGTTACATAAAATTGGTCTAATAGATGAAACAATAATCAATTTAGCCTCCTTGGTAATATTCGAGCAGAAATTTTTTGAACTCTTAGATGATGGAAAGATCATGGATGCTTTAAAGACTCTGCGGACAAAGATCACTCCACTCTGTATGCATGATGAGAGAGTTAGAGAGCTGTCTTCCTTCATTGTGTCTCCAGCGCAACATTCACTTGATGGAACTTCTAGCATAGAGTCAAAGACTGAATGTCGTAAAAAGTTACTGGATAAATTGCGTAAGTTGCTTCCCCCAACGGTGATAGTTCCAGAGAAAAGATTGGTGCATCTTGTTGAGCAAGCTCTTGTTTTGCAAAAGGATGCTTGTAAGTTTCACAATTCTTCCGTTGGGAAAATGTCATTGCTTGCTGATCATCAGTGTGGGAGAGACAATATCCCTACTAAAACGTTGCAGGTAATATAACTTCTCTACTCTTTGCAATTATCTGTTAGAAAATTATGGGCACATATGGTATATACTAATTTTCAAGTATTTGTGTGCTTTTTATGAGTGATAGTTCCCTAATACCTAGTAGCGATGGTCCATGAAGGGACAGAGCTTCCAACTTTGAAATAATAGTAGGGATTACTTTTCTTGTTTATATATAGGATTGTTACCTAACTGTTTTGTGGATGGAACTAATTATGCTTTACATGGCCATAACAAGTTTTGTTTGATGTGTTAGTGGTCAATATGTTCAACTTATTTGTTTTTGTTGATTGAACCCTTCCAGGTGTTGCAAGAACACAATGATGAAGTATGGTTTTTGCAATTTTCTCACAATGGAAAATACTTGGCCTCATCTTCTGGTGATCGTCTTGTTATTATATGGGAGGTAATGCTTTAAGTTCTATTGAGGATTCTAAGTCATTGGCTTGTGTATGAGGTTTCAATATCAACTCTTGGGTACGTATTACCTTTTAGTTTCAGATTGGTTACTTAAATGCTTTGTTGTGAACTTTTTATTTCATCACCCATTAGGACATTCCTCATAAACTCAGAATAGTGTAGAATGTTGAACCAAATATGATATGTTTTAGCTCTCCTCAATATCAAGCTAGTGTAATGAAACAAGTGTCAAGCATCTATACTTATCACCGTCTAATGCTACCTTTATTTATTTTGAGGAATCCATCTAATGTTACTTATACTCTTGAGCCTCATAGTATTTTCTAGTTTGATTTTGAGATCTGTTTTCATTTTATCAGTCAGATGTGTACTTAATGAATAAGTTAAAAAGGAAAAAAATTAGAATGCTATATACGGAAACACATCTCTGAAGTATGCTAATCTTGTGATGAAATATGGAAAAAGTCACTGGCGACCCATAAAAAGAGACAAAAATGCCAGATTCATCTGAATGATTGGTCAAACATCGATTATGTTGGCTAAATTTGCTAAATAATACATTCCCCTATCCTGTTTAAGTGTTGCTACGATGTGGATTGCTTTGTCTTCGTATGTGCATGCATGCTGATGGTTACTTCTTTGTTAGGTTATGCTTGATGGTCAAGTTTCTTTAAAACATCGATTACATGGTCACCAAAAACCTGTATCCTGTATCTCGTGGAGCCCTGATGATAGCCAACTTCTTACATGTGGGGTAGAGGAGGTAGTTAGACGATGGGATGTTGCCTCAGCAGAATGCCTCCATATATACGAAAAAAGTGGTCTTGGTTTGGTCTCCTGTGCATGGGCACCGGATGGGAAGAGCATATTCTCTGGCATTACTGATAAAAGCATCGGCATGTGGGATCTGGACGGGAAAGAGATAGAATGCTGGAGAGGACAGAGAACTCTTAGGATTGCAAACCTGGGCATCACTAGTAACACAAAAGAGCTTATCAGTGTTTGTAAAGAAACTGTAGTACTGCTGTTCGGATGGGAAACCAAGTCCGAGAGATCCATCGACGAGGATCAAATAATAACTTCATTCTCATTGTCCGAAGATGGCAAGTTCTTGCTTCTCAGTCTCTGGAACGAGGAACTCCATCTTTGGAATATAGATGGATGCCCCAGGCTGGTTGCTAAATACAAAGGCCACAAACGCTCTCGATATGTTGTCCAGTCTTGCTTTGGGGGGTTGGAGCACGCATTTATCGCCAGTGGCAGCGAGGACTCGCAGGTTACACTCATCTCTTCCTTTGCTGTTTGAGTCGGGATGTCTCGATGCATCGAATTGCTGACTGTGTTTATGCTGTGTGCAGGTTTACATTTGGCACAGGCTCTCAGGTGAGCTCATTCTAACATTAGCCGGACACTCAGGAGCCGTGAACTGTGTCAGCTGGAATCCGGCGAACCCCCACATGCTGGCGTCCGCAAGCGACGATCGAACGATACGAATCTGGGGGCTGAATCAGGTTAACATGAACTACAATGGGAGGCATAGTAATGGCGTTCACCACTGCAATGGGGGGAGTTGAAAGATGGAAGGGAAATGCTCTACAGCCATCTTTGTTTCTTCTTAGTTCATTGCTTTTAATGTAAATTCTTTTGCTTAAAATGTTTAATCCAAACAATTCGCTACAAGAATGTGAATTTGCATTCGATGTGGTAATAATATTTATATGCCCTTCCTTCTTTCCTTTTACGTAACGAAATCAATTACTATGATTTTTATATACGAAATGTCCACTATTGAAATATAGATATATATGAAATGTTCGCTTAAAAGATATTGCTATTTCTCATTATCATAACATGATTCACATTAATGTAATTATAATTATTTTAACAATTTGAATAAATTATATACTATTATAATTAACTGATTATATTTATAATATAATGGTTTCCGGTCAATTCTAATGATTTGCAAGGTTATTAAATCACGCTTAATTTTTTCTTTTTTTGCTTAAAAGATCTTGTCCTTAATTTTAATCCTTCGATTTTAAACAAAGATTTTTAGTTAATAAACTTAGTTTAAAAATCTTATTCTCTCTCATAAAAACTCAAAACATATTAAACTTCACACATTCATCATTTTAAGTATTAAAAATAATTTTTTATTGATATTTCAACTCTCACAATTAGATATCATTTAACAATTTAATTGTTTATTAAAAAATATATGAATTTAATATAAGTATATATCTTGAACATAAGTACATAACTAAAAAAAATACAATCTTAAATATTAGAATTGATATAATTATAATAAAAATATTAATCGAATTTAACTGGGCTAACCTTCAATTTTTGAACTCAACTTTATCGAATCTTAGACTATTCGTGTTAAGCCGCAAACTTTCGAGCTAAATTGAAATCCAAAAATTATTAACACCACAATATAATTAAAATTAAAATTGTTTTGTAATGGGAAAAGGTGATAACCCCAATTGTGTGGGGGAGCCCTCCATATATATAAACCGAAAAGGAAGAAAACCGCCTTCCAGAAATTGGAAAATCGAAAGCTCGCAAAACTGCAAACCTCAAGAGCATCACATCCTTCTTCTCCACCCATCTTCATCTCTAGATCACACTGACAAACGCACAACTAGGAGGCGATCACTGCTTCTTCTATTTACCACCTACAGAGGGATAAATAAACGTGTAAAAATAGGTGGAAATAAGAGAAAGAGAATGGGCCCAGGTTCATCCGGCCAGGATAAGCGGAGGGGGAGAGGGAAAGATCCGCGAGGGAATTCGAGTCTTTCAGAGGCCGAACGCATTCGAGTTACGGAGATTCTTGAAAAGTTTCGGAATTCAGATGAGGAGGGTAAGTAAAAAGGTTTTAATTTGAGAATAGATTAGTTAAATGTTCTTTTTGGGTTTCGGGCGGGGGCTTAGAAGGGGAAAGGGAAGGTTTGTATGTTCTGGAATAAGCTGAGAAATTCAATCTTTAATGACTAATTAGCGAAATTGATGGTGTATATGAACTGGTTTTTGTTTGCTCCAACTTGAAATGTATCCTGCTGGAATGAATTGTGCAGTATACAAATTTGAAGAGAACCTCAACAATAAGGAGCGGGCAGCAGTGCACATTTTATCCAGGAAAATGGGCATGAAGTCTAAGAGCAGTGGGTGAGTTGTGAGTCGGATAATCAATCATGAGTTTTCATAGTTTGCTGTAGTTCTTTTATAATTTTGGGGGCTAGTCTATTTTTTTTCTTACAATCAACAATGTGTAGGAAAGGCCAGGAACGTCGCATTTGTGTCTATAAGACAAAAAAGGAAGTAGGCATTGTAAAAGACAGCTCTTTCAGATTTTCAGGAGAATCAAACGTTGTTTTACAGGAACTGTTTTCTCGGTTCCCCCCTAATGATGTGGATATGACCAAGAATCAAGTCGAAGCTAGTAGTGGAAAAGTTGATAATGTAGGAGTACAGAGAGATGATTTTTTCTGCAGGCCTGCTATGAACCCATCTGAAATTGCAAGCAAGCTTCAATCAATTGCTTCCCGAATTGAGAAGGACGCAAACATGAGACAGGTCAGGACCCTGTCTTGGTAGTCGGACAACCTGTGTTGTGTCTGATATCTGAAAATTATGTTGAGTGATTTTTTTGCAGATTGCTAAGAACAGGTCCAAGCTTTCGTACAACCTGTATCGTGTCTGATATCTGAAAATTATGTTAAGTGATTGCTGCCTTGTTTGCAGATTGCTAAGAACAGGTCCAAGCTTCCAATGGCGTCTTTCAGGGATGTTATCACATCTACAGTAGGGTCTCAGCAGGTTGTTCTCGTTTGAGTATTTTTTTTTTGTTTTCAGTCTCATTATATTTTCTTAGTTGCTAGCTTTAATTCCCTTGGTTTTTTTAGCTATATCAATATGATGATCATTTTTATTCAAGCTCCCTCAGGGTAGAAAGTTACTTATCTATTTTCAGAACACTTGTACAACTCCAGAAGAACAACAAATTTTTGTTTTAAAATTTACTAACTAGCTTGATGAGAAGACTGGAAATGAAATGCAATCACAAAGTACACATGCCCAAAAAAAAAAAAGAGTGAAGTTGACACTGTCAACTTCACTCTTTTTTTTTGGGCATGTGTACTTTGTGATTGCATTTCATTTCCTACCTCTCATAGATTTCTGCTTATTTTGTATTCAATACAGGTTGTGCTTGTATGTGGTGAAACTGGATGTGGGAAAACAACACAGGTGCTGTTTTTAACACTTTGGTCATTCTCTTCTATTATATCCTATTCTGATAGCTAAGAAAAGAGAGTGTCTGGCATGCTTCAAGTGTCATCTGTTCTTCAATTATATTATTTATACATTGTGTGTTTTTGGGGCTGAAAAGCATGATAAATATTCCAATGTGAGGTGCCAAAAAATCTATATTATCTGTTTTTTACTTCTTTGATTATATAGTAGTAGGGAAACTTCGATAGTGGTTATTTTTTAGTATTTTGGTCTGGATCATGTTTCTCGAATAGTTGGAAATGAAGTTTATCGTCTATGAAATTATTAGGTCCCACAGTACCTCTTGGATGATGCGTGGAGTAAAGGAGAGACATGTAAAATCATTTGTACCCAGCCAAGGCGAATATCTGCCACATCAGGTTTTACAACATGCTTATCTCTGGACTTTGTATATTTTAGATTAGTTTCAGTTTAATTTATTGATCCAGAGATGTGAGTTTGTTCTTATACTTCATTGTTCATATGCAGTGGCTGAAAGAATTGCTTCTGAAAGAGGTGAAAGTATCGGCCAGTCTGTTGGGTACAAGGTACACTAAATGAGTCTAGTTGGTTTAGGAATTAAATGAGGCTATTTTCTGGCTTTGAGGTGACAATTTATAGGCTTTTCTGAGTTAGTGTTCCTCATATTCCATGTGAATCATTTTCTGATAAAATTTTGTTTGACCAAAGATGCTACAGACTACTTTAACTTGGCTGTTTGGGTGGAGTGGATTAGTGGAAGATAAATATTTGTAATAGTAGACAGTTAACAGACTAAGTGTCTTAAGCTTGTCATGTAGGTCAGTTATGTGAAATAACCTGGATGGATATTGTATGTTGTGTGCAGTAACTCATTCATGCTTTATTGTAATGGACATCTGGGCTATCAATGCAATCTTGATTTGAGTAATATTTGTTCTATTCAGCACACGTTTTTATTTTGTGTATGAATATTAGACGTCCACACTGGGTTGTGTATGTATACTTTCACTGTAAGTTTATTAATATATTTACTAATTTCCAATTAAAACTCTAGATTCGGCTGGAAGGCAGAGGTGGAAGACATTCATCTCTTGTATTCTGCACCAATGGTGTTTTGCTGAGGGTTCTAGTTGGTAAAGGAGCTAGCATATCAATGAAAAAGAAGGATTCTGAAAATGTGTGGAGTGTTGTGTCTGAAATAACCCACATAATAGTGGTATAATATCTCTCTTTAACTTGTCTTTTTCATCATTTCTGTTGGTTTTTGTTGCTATTTTATTTGATTCCATCACTTTCAGTGGAGTTTTGATTTTCTTTTCTGGCCAATACATTCTTTTTTCTAGTGATTCTATCACATGATTTTCTCTGTCCCTTGAAAAAACATTTCTTGGCACGATGGCAGTTGAACAAATATCAACCTGTCATTGGCCCCCTTTTTTGTATATTGGCACTGGAAGTGAAGATTCCTTGGATTTAAGTTATGATAATTAAAAAGATGCTATATTGTCATTTGCATTTCTCAATATAATCAGATTTTCTGATGAACTATCTTTTATCTATTTATTTTAATGAAGAATTTTATCTCAACTTTGTTTTGACTCAAGGATGAAATTCATGAAAGAGACCGCTTCTCCGATTTCATGCTTGCAATAATCAGGTGCCTTACTCATATTGTATTTACTGTTTCCATGGAGTTTGAAGTTATATTTGCTTGAGAGGTCTTAGTGATCTAATTTTTCTTTGCATGGATCTGCTAGAGTGCTTTTGCATATTATTGTGCATTTTTGTTAGTAGCCAAATTTTAAAATCTGAATATTGCATGTTATTATCAATTATCCAATATGTTTGTTATGTTGTATGTTGCTTGTATGCGACTTCTGCATTGCATTCGCACTGCTGTATATAATGTTTCTGCTGTTTTGTTTGATATTATTTTCAGAGACATGCTTCCATTAAATCCTCACCTGCGTCTGGTCAGTATCTTTGTACATTAAACTACGATATCTTCTTGTTCTTCTTTTTTTTCCCCCTCATTTTCTACAAGTTTTATGTGCTGTTCAAACTGAACAGGTATTAATGAGCGCCACAATCGATGCAGAGCGATTTTCAAAGTATTTTGGTGGTTGCCCAATTATTCTTGTGCCGGGTTTTACTTATCCTGTTAGTCACTTCTCCTAATTTGCACAGTGCTAGTGTCTATCTTCATTAATTTTGTCCATCTTGAATAGAACACTCTGTTTTCAGGTAAAAACTTTCTACCTGGAGGATGTTCTATCGGTGGTGAGATCAACCCAAAATAATCACCTTATATCCACAAATGAGAATGATACAGTCAATGACGCTCCGTTAACTGAAGAACCGTTAACTGAAGAATGCCGAGTTGCAATTGACGAGGCTATTGACTTAGCTTTGTCAAGTGATGAGTTAGATCCCCTTGTCGAGTTATTATCTTCTCAAGTATATACACAAACTTTTAATTACCAGCACTCGAAAACTGGAGTAACCCCGCTGATGGTATTTGCTGGAAAAGGAAAAGTTAGTCATGTATGCACGCTTCTCTCAGTTGGTGCAAAATGTGATGTACGATGCAATGCAGGGAAGACTGCTTTAGATTATGCTGAACTACATGATCAGGAAGAAGCTGCCAAAATTATTAAAAAACAAATGGAGAAAGTGTTTACGGACTCTGACAAGCAAATGCTACTTGATAAATACTTATCAAATGCTGACCCTGAACTAATTGATTTTGTCCTTATTGAACAACTACTGAGGAGAATCTGTAATGACTCAGTGGATGGAGCTATTCTTGTTTTTCTTCCAGGTTGGGATGATATAAATAGAACGCGAGAGAAGCTACTATCCAGTCCTTACTTTAAGGATCCATCTAAATTTCTTATTATTTCTCTTCATTCTATGGTTCCACTGGTGGAGCAAAAGAAAGTGTTCCATCGTCCCCCTCGTGGATGCCGTAAAATTGTTCTTTCTACTAATATTGCTGAAACTTCTGTGACCATCGATGATGTTGTTTATGTCATAGACAGCGGCCGGATGAAAGAGAAAAGTTATGATCCTTATAACAATGTGTCAACTCTTCATTCTTCTTGGGTATCAAAGGCAAGTGCAAGGCAAAGAGAGGGCCGTGCAGGGCGTTGTCAGCCAGGCGTTTGCTATCATCTTTATTCAAAACTTCGGGCTTCTTCAATGCCAGATTTCCAAGTTCCCGAGATAAAGAGAATGCCGATAGAAGAGCTTTGTCTGCAGGTATGTACCTAACTCATTGTTGCTGATGCCTTTATGTTTTCTCCTCATCCTTTCATCTCAAAATCAACACCCCATAAGTAGAGAGATATAGCAGCTAATGTTATTATATCTTCTTGGAAATCCCATAATGCTTGTTGTTTTTTGATTGGCAGGTGAAGCTTATCGATCCTTCTTGCAAAATAGAAGAGTTTTTGCATAAGACATTGGATCCACCTGTTTTTGAGACGATACGGAATGCCATAATGGTTCTTCAGGATGTTGGGGCACTGACGGAAGATGAGAAACTTACAGAACTTGGAGAGAAACTCGGAGCTCTACCAGTACACCCCAGGACCAGCAAAATGTTATTTCTTGCGATTCTCCTGAATTGTCTTGATCCCGCGTTGACTTTAGCTTGTGCTGCGGACTATAAAGACCCCTTCATTTTACCGGTTCTTCCTGATGAGAAGAAGAAAGCTCAAACTGCTAGATTAGAACTGGCTTCGCTCCTTGGTGGTAATGGCGACCAGTTAGCAGTTATAGCTGCGTTTGAGTGCTGGAGAAGGGCCAAGGAAAAGGGCGAACAAGCTAGGTTTTGTTCTCAGTACTATGTATCTCCAACTACTATGAGAATGCTATCCGGAATGCGGAAGCAACTAGAAAAGGAACTACTTCGGCAAGGTTTTATTCCAGCAGATGCATCCAACTGTAGCCTTAATGCTCTTGACCCTGGGATACTCCATGCTGTAGTTTTTGCCGGTCTATATCCAATGGTTGGGAGAGTTATTTCACAGGGTAATAGGTCCCTTGTAGAAACTGCGGATGGGAATAAGGTGCGGTTGCACCAATTTTCAATGAATGCCAAGCTAGCGTCCAAGCAATTTAGGGTTCCTCCTCTGATCATGTTTGATGAGGTAACCCGTGGAGATGGGGGAATGCATATCAGAAACTGTAGTCTCGTGGGTTCACTCCCATTGATGTTGTTAGCCACGGAGATTGTGGTGGCCCCCACTGATGAAGACGATGATGAGGATGATGAAGATAGCGGCGGTGATGATCCTGCTGCTGACAATGAAAGCGATGAAGATGAAGGAGAGCCTCATAGTTCATCAAATTCCCACCACAAGAAAATCTTGTCCTCACCCGAGAATGCTGTCAAAGTTATCGTGGATCGATGGTTGCCTTTTCAGTCCTCAGCTCTTGATGTTGCTCAGGTATACTGCCTGAGGGAGAGACTATCTGCTGCAATCTTATTCAAGGTATTTAAATTTTCCCTAAAGCTGAATAATATTCGTCTCTGCATATGAATTGTGTTGCTCTTGATAAAGAAACTCTACTGTTATCGGTTTTTTATTTTATTTTAGGTAACCCATCCAAGGAAAGTTATTCCACAGCACCTTGGTGCCTCTATGTATGCAATAGCCTGCATCCTCTCTTATGATGGGATGTCCGGGATCTCATCGCGGTCAGGACCTGTCGATGCTCTCGCTGCACTGGTTGGTGCTGCTGACATCGGTCAGGCTAATCATGATAAAAGCATGAAGTCGAAGAATTATCTCTCGTCACTTTTGTACCACAGCAAGAAGCATCAGAAACCTTCATCACATAACCAGAGCCACGCGTCACACCACCCTTCTCGCCCAAACGGGACTCCAGTTGGAAAGGGGAACATTTCAAAGCGGCAGCGTGGCAATGGTAATGGTTTCAGATGATGCACATATCAGAGGATGTAGATCGTATGTCTACATCAGTAGCTTATGAAACTAGCTTTTTGAATGCTACTTAAGGATGCCGGTGATCAAGCCGAGCAGCAGCATTCGCATTGCCTCAGAGTCGCCACTTTATCTAGATGTGAATTCTACTGGCGTCTTCTTCTTCTACTCTCTAGTCTACATTATGGTTATTATTGTTACATTTGTTTTCTGGTACTAATATGGAATCCAAACACTAGTTTTTTACTGTTTCAGTTTGGTTTCGTTAGGGTTTATGCAGTTGTAGGGCTACATCGGATGTACTCGCTCCGTCCTACTTTATTAGTCTCATTCACCTTTTTGGTCCGTTCTATCTATTAGTTCCATTTATTAAAATGATAAATTTTTTCACACTTATAAATAAAATATTAATTTCATTATACTTATTAATATTAATTATCGAGCTAAAATCAAATGAGATTAATTACATGGATGGAGAGAGTAATATTTATCATCTATTTATGGTGTGTTCGCACGTGACATAAGCATGCATGGTTGATAACAGAAGCATCTCGTATACATTATGCTATTCATCATTTTCTTAGTTAAATAAATATACAAAATAAAATCGAACAATTCTTTTTTCTTAACGCAACTAAACACAGCATAAATCTCTCTAGCGAAGAGATGAGTGTTTATGAAATTTAATTCAATGTGATATGCCAAAATAAATATAATGGGCATGATTTTCATTTCTTTTTTTTTAGAAAAAGGATATTTTTATACTTAATTTACATATACCGTCAAAAGAAATTAAAATATGATTTGGTAATTACTTTCCAAATCTACCACTAAAATATTGTTTCCTAACTAGTCAACTACTTAACTTAGTCCGTCTAGAATATTATGCCAAAAACCAAAAAGAAATAGTGTATTAATTATTAATTTTGTGCGCAAACTTTTCCCATCCATCAATAACGGTGCTCCACTTGCTTGCTCATCTCCCGATTGACCATCAAATTAAGGTAATTCATATAAAAAAGTAATAAACTAAAATGACTAAGCCCTTAAAATATTATTTCATATGAGACAAAGTCCAATGTATTGATGAAAATAATGTTACTTTAATTCAACTGATTAATTTAATCTCAAATCTCTCTACTATGATTTATCATCATGGCCCCATGTGAAGGATTCCAATAACCCCATATGCCAATTTTAATAGATCTGATCAAGAAAGAGTGTTTTGGGAAATCATGAATGTGAGTGATTTCTTATTCTCACATTTTAATATTAGTTATCAACAAATTTATGTCTATTACATCATGAGTTGAGATCTAATCAAAGGGTATTTTGGGAATGATTCTATAAAATTCTGAATGTAAATTTCTGGATCTCACATTATAAAAATAACCCAACAATTATAGTGAAAATAATATGCATTTATAAACCTCAAATGAATTGTATGTTGAATGAAATATATTTGGAATAAATGATGCAATAAATCACTCCACATTCTTAATTGTTTCATAATGGATTATCTATATATTATACTATGATAATTAAATATTTTATGATTTTTTTCTAACTTTTGACCATAATTATATGGGACAATCCCCTATAATATCTTAAAATCTTTAATTTTGTATTTGAAAAAATGTAGTATGTATGTTAAAAGTTAGTTTATATTAAATAGGACCGAATCTACATCATTTATCTCAAAAAAGTAATGGATGATTTTTTTTTTCAAGATTCCATACTTAATTACTTTATAAATGATGTCATAATTTATAAAGCAATTAAACACAAACGAATAGATACTTTAATCATAACCATTAATACTGTCAATTTAATAATTGAAATTCATTCTTATTTAACACCAATTATAATTTTAACACTGGACGACATCTCTATATACTAATAAAAAAGGAGCAAACTTAATTAGTCCAAAATAGTAGAACTGATGTGTAATGTCCAAGACTTATTTTTACTAAATTATTCAATATCTCCATGCTAATTCCCTATAATACCCCTAGCGTCAAACTCTCCCTGTTCAAAAAACAAAACTTTCAAAACCTCGTCTCCGTATTTAATTACACAAATTTTCAGTTTCAAATCACCACCATCGCTCCATGCTGCCGACTACCACCGCTCCGCCGTCGCCGCCCGACCATCACCTCCACCACTCCTCCAAGAAATCCAAACTCAAAACCACCATCCACTCCGTCAAATCCCACATCTCCGCCCATCACTGTGCATGGCTAATCACCACCATCCTCTTCCAGCTCCTCATCATCCTCTTCTTCAACCACGCCTCTCCGCCGCCTCCTCTCCCCACCACCCACCACAACCGCCGTTTCGAATCCGCCGCCGCCGCCGCCCCTCCCCTCCGTGATGAATCCTGCAAACACGGCCGAATCTACGTCTACGACCTCCCCCCAATGCTCAACAAAGACCTAATCCAAAACTGCGACGACATCGACCCATGGAAATCCCAATGCAACGCCGTCTCCAACGGCGGCATCGGACCCCCCGCCACCGGCCTCGAAGCCGTCGTGCCGGAGAGCCTCTCCCCCGCCTGGTACTGGACCGACATGTACGCCGCCGAGGTCATCTACCACGACCGAATGAACAACTACAAATGCACGACGTCCAACCAAGGCGAAGCGACGGCGTTTTACATCCCATTCTACGCCGGCCTCGCCGTCGGCAAATACCTCTGGTTCAACTACACATCCAGGGACCGCGACCTCCACGCCACCACCATGCTCAACTGGGTCAAGGAACAGCCGCCGTGGCGGCGGTCAAACGGGTCGGATCATTTCCTCATGCTCGGCCGGCTGACGTGGGATTTCCGGCGACTCACCGACGACGACCGAGAGTGGGGCACGAGCTTCATCTACATGCCATTGATGAAGAACGTGCTCCGCCTCTCCGTCGAGCGGAGCCGGTGGGACGAGCTCGAAGTCAGCGTCCCGTATCCGACGGCGTTTCATCCGAGATCCGAATCCGAGATCCGGGTATGGCAGGGGTTGATCCGGGGCAGGCAAAGATCCAGCCTGCTCACATTTGTCGGGGCGACCCGGAAGAAGATCCGGAACGACTTCCGGGGCATCCTAATGAAGTATTGCAAAAACGAAACGAGCACGTGCCGAGTAGTGGACTGCGCCGTCACCCATTGCTACGACGGAGCTCCGGCGATTCTGGAGGCGTTTCTCGATTCGGACTTTTGCTTGCAACCCAAAGGAGATGGTTTTACCCGGAGATCCGCTTACGACTGCATGCTGGCCGGTTCGATCCCGGTTTATTTCTGGAGTGGGAGCTTTGAGCATCAATTTGAGTGGCATTTGCCTGAAGATGCGTCCAAATACTCCATTTTCATCGATCACAACGTTGTTAGAAACGACACATCCATCATCAAACGTACCTTAGAGAGTTTGAGTAGAGACAAGGTGAAGGAAATGAGGGAGACTATCATAGATTTCTTGCCGAGAATTTTGTATTCCAAATCGAACTCGAACCTAAGCGACGCCTTCGACATAGCCATGGAAGGAGTCTTGAAAAGGTTAATTTGAGCGATGGACTGCTTGAGGTTAGATATATGCATGTATTACTTCATTGCATCAATTAATATTCATGTTTGCATCGTAGAGTTTTATTTTTTTTTATTTTTGATAAACTGGAGAACATTTTTTGGTTCACTCGATCGGATAGCAGCTTCTACCAAAAATGTAATCTTTAAAGTAATAATGTGAATGAGAGTAAATGAGCATTTGTTTTATTTTGAGGGCTTTCTTCTTTATTCTTTTCTTGTTGGATGGTTGAGGAATCCATTGTAGAAAAAGCTTTCACCTTTTGCCCCCCCCTCATTCAGGTTGATAATTGGAGATTTTAGAATCCTAATTTTTTTTAATAAGTGTACATTAATCTTAAATTCATACACACACTCACGCATCTAGATGTTTCCCTGGGAGTTTGAACCTGTGAATTCTCAGTCACAGACAAATTATTTTAACCACTACACCTCGAGCAAAGGGACTAGAAGCCTAAATTTACCTACGAAAAATGTTCTAATGCCTATCGTAAGTATATTTTAATATTGTGAACTCTTTTAATTCACAGGTCATGTACAAAAATCATATTCATCCGTACGCATTAGATTTCTATTGAATTTTATAACGAAGGTTACGTGGTAGCTGCCCAAATTTGACTTCAATTTGGATTCATAATCATCAAGTTATATAAATCTCACACTTATTTTTCTATGGAAGACTTTGATTAATCTTCCATCAATTTGAAATTGTGAGGTTTCCTTTGTTTATAATCAATGAAAATTAAAATCATAACAAAAGTGGCAAATTGTGATTACTCCTTTATCCCCACTCATATTATTTGTCACACTCTTGTTTCGAGCTTTAATTAGAACGTGGCCTTTTTTTTTTTTTTTTTCGATTAGAGGGAACTAAACAGATTCCTAAATCGTCTTTAATTATAATGATTTCTTTAAATTCATTTATGCTGTCATATTAATTGCTGCCACATTAATTTTTTTGGGTCTTTTTTTTTCTTTTTCTTTTCTGTTAAGTTTCTTTTGTCAAGTTATAATTAATGAAATGGAACTCTTGTATATGGAGTTCTAGATTTTTTAATTTTAGCATGATTTGTTGGTCGATCACACGATATTTGTCACGTAATTTCTTTATCTTTTTTTTTTTTTTTGGCCAGTACTCTTTATTTATACTTCGTATTCCATAATCTTTTTATACAAAAAAATGGCTTTACTAGTATATTTCCTCAAAGGCAGAGTTCAATAAAATAGACATTTTCACCTATTAAAATTAGTTAAGTTAATGAGTAGGTAAATTAATTACGCTGAAGCCGTAGTTGAATATTCCATGATTTGCTTGTCGATAATTTTATTGAATTATAGAAATAATTTTATGTGTATACAATTACAGTTGGCAATAAATGGCTATAAAAAATGTGAAAGTAGAATTAAAAATTGACTTTTAAGAATTGGAAAAACAAGATGAATATAATGAAAGACAAACTTATGGGACGAAAACAAGTTTAGAAATCTCCAAGTAAAAATTAAGAAAAAAAAGGCGAAGACGTGCACGTCACGATCAGTGCGTATATGGTTAAACAATCAAGATCAGTTAAGAATCTTATTATTTAACTACAATTTAAAAAATATAAAAAGAAGAAGTATGTCACATTCAAGGTATCATCATACGGATATGAATATATATATATATATATATATATATATATATATATATATATATAGGAGGGATCATGTAAAAAAAAATTCTCATGTGAGAAAAAAGAATGAATCATGTCCATCAGATCTAAAAAAATCAATGGTTGATATTGAATCAAGCAACAACTAAAATGCAATCAAGCAACAACTAAAGCACAATCAATCAACATTGCAATCAAGCAACGACATGAATACAATCAAGCAATGTCGTGAATGCAATCAAGCATCTTTCTCACTTTCTCACGTTAAGAGTTTTCTCACTGGATCCGCTCCCTATATATATATATATATATATATATATATATATATATATATTTATGAGATAAATTTATTAATACCCATTTTCAATATTATACATTATGAAAATACCCAAAACATTATACACATTTTAAGAAATACCCACTGCATTTTTCTAATATTTTTCAGAATTCTGTTATTGATTTTTTTTAAAAAAAATTAATTAGAACATTTTAATAAAAAAAATAAAAAGAGTTTAGTCTGTGTCGTGGTCGGTGTTTCAAAAGAGACATCGACCCTCGACACCGATACAAAATAAAAATTAAAAAATAATTTAAATATTAAATAAGGGAGAAAATAAAATCTTGCCAATGTCATGCACAACACCAATTCAAGACAAAGACTCAAAATTATAATTAAAAATAAAATAAAAAATCAAGGAGAGAGGGTCGGTGCCGAATAAATATCAAGCACCTTGCTTCCCTCTCCTGCCCCCGACCCAACTTCTTCTCTCTCTACCCTTTTATCTCTCCTCACACCCCCACACGCCTACCAACGATCCTACCCCTTCTCTCTCCTCACTCCCACCACGACTCAACCGTTTCTCTCTCCTCACCCATCCCACCACACCTTCTCTCTCTAATCTCTTATGTATATATTATAAATAATATAATTCTGTTCTTATATATATATATATACATATTAATTATGAATTTTAATTATATATATTGAAGTGGCATATTCTCGAGGGAAGGGCCAATAAAAATAAATTTTGGCCGTAAAATAAGGCATGAAGAGTGTAGTGCCTTAGATCTATATATGGGTCATTATTTCCCTTTTTGAATTCAAAATTTAAATTATGTATATTTTGAATATTTTGTTGTGTGTACTTTTAAATTTCATTTATTCGGAGGATGAAATCCGAATATTGAAGCCTATAAATAGGTAGTTTATTTTGAAGAGAGGCAGGAGCTCATGTGTTGAGCAATAACTTTCCCTCTCTCTCTCCTTGTATATTTTTCCATCTAAATAAATTAAATTTTTTTAGCTTTGAAGAATAAAATTGTAAGTATAAATTTTATTTAAAGTTTTTTTAATTTCAGTTTTTATCTTATTTTAATTTAATAATAAAAATGTTTAGCCTAATAAGCTAAATAATCTATGTTTTGACTTATGTCTGTTAATTACACTTTCATGGACTTGGTAATCATTTAATTAACTCGTTTGACCAAAATTAATCTCTTAATCATGAACTAGGGTTGGGTTAAAGAGACTGGCCTGGAAATAGTTTTATATTTTAATTTTCATTCCTGTTTGACCCCTTTCGATGCCGAGATTTGGCAAGTGTTTGGGGCTTTTGGAATATAATTAAAATATAATCTATTAAAAGTTGCTGGACTTATTTAACCATGTAGTTTATGTTAATTAATTAATAATGGTCACCTGGGATGAGTAGATGATAATTTTAATTATATATATTATAAGTATATTTTTATTTATATATATATACATTAAATATATATACTTTATATTTTATTTTCATAGTAAAAATTTAAAATTATTAAAAAATTTAGTGATGCGATTGTTGATAATGATTTCATCATCATAACTCTAATCATATTTTTATTATTAACAAAAAATCAAACTCAATGCAAAGAAAAGTCAAAATGGATATTTCTTGAATATGTTTAATGTTTTGGGTATTTTCATAATATGTTTAGTTGTTTTGAGTATTTAAATTATTTTTCACTATATATATAGTGGAGTGATCATATAAGAACTCCCTTTACCGTGTGAAAATAAGAACTAATCTCGGCCATCCAATTGGTGATCCAACGCTCAAGACTAAATAAATTTCGTCTGCATTATAGTACAGTGAAACATGCATTAAAGGGTAATTTTGTAATAATTTTTTCTCTTCTCTAAAATCATCATAAATCTTTAAGTGATCATATCTCCGTCGATTTAGATTATTCTTTAATGTATTATATATCAAATTAAAGGTAATTTAATTATCTTTCAAACGAAATCCCTATTGCATATGTTTCGATTTAAAAATCGTAAAAAATGAAAAATAGTGATTATATGCATAATTCTCGTAACAGTACACGAATTCTTATATAATGAATGGAGTTGCACAATCTAATACATGAAGTTATATTATATAATGCAGAATATGACAGATAAAATACAATAACTTTTTTCTTGCAAGATCCAAAAAAAAAATTTCATTATCTTTGCATATTGTAGATAATATCATAGTTGTTATAAAAGTTGATCATATATTACTTGTTTTTAATTATGTATTTTTTTTTTGTTATATTATATAAATGTGTATTACTACATTATATAATGCATGTTTGTTAGGTATATAATGAGTGTTTGCTAGGTATATAATGCATGTCGAGGTCAATATAATGTATGAAGTTATATAATGAATACACAATAACACAATATAATGCTTGAAATTATATAATTTCAAAATATGATAGATAAAATGCAACATGTTTTTTCAGCGATATCATCATTCATCATTATATTTGCACTTGTTATGTATTATATAATAATAACATATGCATTATAATGAAAGTAATATAATTTTCTCTAAAATAAAAGTAATATCATGTATAATATGCATAATACTCGTAACAGTACGCGAATTCTTATATAATGAATGCAATTGCACAATATAATGCATGAAGTTATAGTATATAATGCAGAATATGATAGATAAAATGCAACATGTTTATTTCAACGAAATCATCATTCATCATTATATTTGCACTTGTTATTATATAGTAATATCATATGCATTATAATGAAGGTAATATAACTTTTCTCTAAAATAAAAGTAATATTATATATAATAGAGGAAGTAATGTCATATAATGATAGTAATATTGTTCTAAAATAAGAGTAATACCATATTGTAATGCAGGAAGATGTTTGTTAGGTATATAATGAATGTTAGGTATATAATGCATGTTTCCTAGGTATATAATGATGTTTCTTATGTATATAATGCATGTTTGTTAGATATATAATGCATGTCGAGATAAAATATGCAAACATAATCTTAAATAAGTACAAAATGACAAAAGTACCCTATAATGCAGGTTTTTGAGATAAAATGACCGAAAATTTTAATAAAATCCTGAGCGTTAATTCATCAAAATCAATGGCGAGGATTGATTCTTATTTCTTATGGTAAGAGTGGTTCTCACTGGATCGCATCCCTATATATCTATATAATATACTAAAGGAGTTCCAACTTTTCCCTCCAAAATTATTGAAAAGCGTGCAAATATTGAAATAAAAATATTAAATAAATTAATGCTATTTTTACAATTATTAATTGATGGTTGAAGTCTCAATATATGTAATATATTATGTGCAAGTTCAAACAAAATGTGTCTTTTAAAAGAATTATTCGATATTAATTTTATTTAAAATTTATTTCATATATTTATATTCAGTAATGATATATTTTTTTAAAAAAAGTTTAAGCTTTACATAAATGGAATTATTTAGCAAATAAATTTTAGGGTTTTAAATTGCAAAAATTATTTAAAGCGAACATCAAAATAAACATGTTTGCAATGCAATTTCAATATTAAAATTCTCATTTTGTTATTTTAAATTTTGAATTCATATTATTTTCAGGAGTTAGTGCATTTAAATTTACAATATCTATTTTAATTTTTTTAAAAATAACGTAACATTTATAGTTTTATAAATGTTAGATATTGAATCAGTAAAATGAACGAACTTAGAAATTAAACTATAATTTTCAGTGTTAGATACTAAATTAAAAATATTTAAATTATAATTTTGTAAATAATAAGTTATTTCTGTAAAGTTGATTTAACGTTAGGAGTGTAAATTCAAATATTTTTATTTGAGTACAACTTTGAATAAATAATATATGTGGTGATAGTTATTAGACAAGTTTAGCATTTTTTACAATTATTTGTACATATGTAATTAATATTATTTTAAGTGAACTATTATAATGTATTCACTGGAACATAAATTATTATTCAATAAAATGGATAGTATTATTACCATAATATTTTGAATTAGGTTATTTATATATTATTTTAAAGAATATTCGTTCGCGCAACGCGCTGGTGTAAATCTAGTATATATATATATTTTAAACATGTAAATAATTCGAACTAATTCAGCTTGCTTAATGCGCATGCGTTGATCCTTATTCGAAGAAATATCCAAAATTGATACAATCATTTATTTTTTTATATAGAAAATTTCTGTATTTCTGAAGAACTTTTGGCCATTTTAGATCGGTTTGTTTAAAGAATTATATAGATTGGTAAATAGAGATTTTTTTGATTGATATGTGAGATTTTTTATAAGCAAATTGTTATGAATCACGAGCTCAAACACCGAAAACAAGAAAGATTCAACAACACACAAAATATACAATTTTTACGTGGTTTGATCAATTGGTCTACGTCTGCGGAAGGTGACACTTGAAATTTTATTAGATGATGATTTACAATACAAACGCTCACAATTTCAGAAGAAGAATCAATCTCTCTACTCGGAAAAACTCTCAGCCTCACAATGAAGATGATGAATAGTGAAAATCTAGCTCAAACAACCTTCTAACAACTATAACCATCTCAGCCAACACCCAATCAATACGTGTCAAGAATCTGGTAGCTCACTAATAAAAACGTAACCATCCGAAACACGCTTTTTATCACAATTTCAGCAAACACATTTTCTTCTCCATACTTAACCAATGTCTCCAAGTTTTCATAGCATATAACTTGAGAAGTCATATTCTAACAACTCGCCCTCCTGACTTCTCAAGTGTATCAGCTAACAACAAATCATCATCTTAACTCAAGTATTCCCTTCAATCATCGTTCCATTACAGAACTTATAGGTTGATCACAAGGATAAACACGATCCCAACTTCTTCAAACAATAACCAAACTTCTCAGATGGAATAACCTTTGTGAGAGCATCCGCAAGATTGTCATCTGTGGATTTTCACCATCTTCACATACCCCTTATCAACTATATCCCTCACAAAGTGCAACTTATCATTTATGTGCTTCGACCTTTCATGGAATACCTGATGCTTGGTTAAGTAGAGAGCACTCTGATTGTCACAGTGAATTTGAAATTTCTTCTGCACAATCCCTAGTTCATTCAAAATACCCTTGAGCCATAGACCTTCTTTAGTGGCTTCTGTGATAGCCATGAATTCTGCTTCAGTGGTTGACAAAGCCACCACTGGTAGTAGTTTAGACTTCTAGACAACAATAGTGCCAAAAAGATTAAACACACAACCTGTTTGGGACTTTTTAGTATCAAGACTTACTGCAAAGTTTGAATCAACAAATCATTCAAGAGGATTTGTTTGTGAATTGTCTGCCCTTTCAAACATAAGACCAAGACTGGCCGAGCCCTTAAGATATCTTAGAATACCCAACAGTGCCTGCCAATGAGGTTTGCCAGGCTGTTACATGAATCTACTAGTCATGCTCACAGAGTATGCTATGTCTGGCCTTAAACACACCATGAGGTAATCAAGCTACCAACACGGCTGGCATATGGCAATTTTTCCATAAAACGATACTCTTATTTATTTGATGGTTTATGAGCATGAGTTAACTTGATGCTCATTCCAATTGGAATGACTAAAGGCTTAAACTACATTAAACTTTCTTAGAACTTTCATAAGGAAACATGACCGATGCAGCTTCAGCTTATGATTTACCATATCTCTCTAAATATACATCCCAAGGATCTTGCTTGCTCTTCCAAGATACTTCATATCAGAAGCCTTTTTCAGATCATCCTTGACATTCTCTACATCTGATAGGAGATTTGCAGCCAATAACATGTCATCCACATAGACAAGTAACAAAATCAAGCCTGAGACAGATCGAGGCTTTACATATACACATTTTTCAAAGTTTGATCTCTTAAATCCAATGAGTTTCATATGAGAATCAAACCTTTTATTCCATTGCCTAGGAATTTGTTTAAGTCCATATATTGATTTCTTGAGCAGACACACCATATTTTCTTGTCCAGGAGAGATGAAACCAGGAGGTTGTGACATATGAAGAATTTCTTCTAGTTCTTCATGCAAGAAAGTTGTTTTCACATTGAGCTGGTGCAATTCCATATCAAACTGTACAACAATGGCCAATAAAATCCTTATTGAACTATGTTTAACCACCGGAGAGAAAATATCTGTAAAATCTATACCCTCCTTTTGAGAGTATCCATTTGTAACTAATCTAGCTTTATACTTTAGTTGTTCACGTCTGCCATTTTCAATCTTCCTTTTGAATATCCATTTACATCCTATGCATAACTGGCCCTTCTCTTTGTTAACTAGAACCCATGTTTTGTTTTTCTCCAATGATTTTATTTCCTCTTTCATAGCATTCAGCCACAATTCACTATCTTTCCTAGAAACGACATCTTCAAAACTCTAGGTTATTGCACTTCCATTTTCTCAGCAACATTCAGACTAAGAAACAATACATCAACTTCTGTAAACCTTTTAGGAGGGTGTATCTCCCTCCTAACTCTATCTCTAGATAACCAATAATCAGTCAAATCAATTTCTGGATCACTTTCTTCATCTGATACATTTTATGTACTTGATCCTCATTCTATCTCTCCTTTTCATCACAGTCAGGTTCATGACTCACTATCTCAGGACCTGTTCTTGTTTCTGAGGCTTCAAACTCAGGTTTTGTGTAGCAAGACATTTTTCTTTCATCATAGGTTACATCCCTGATGATAATGAGTTTCTCCATTTCAGGCTCTACACACCATAGTCTGTAACCCTTAGTTCATTCAGGATACTCAAGCATTACATCTTAGAGCCCTTGGCTCTAACTTGTCTTGCTTGACATGAGCAAAAGCTAAACAACCAAATGGTATATAGGTTGGCTATTTATCATACCAAATCTGGTGAATTGAACCACAAAGCTAGAAATGCGATCTTGTTTATCAGATAAGAAGCTGTAGACAATGCTTCTCCCCAAAACCTTTTCTGTATGCCATAACTAAGTAACAAACACCTCACTCTTTCAAGAAGAGTCTGGTTCATTCTTTCCACTACCCCATTAAAGGAATTCAGATCTTCTGAGAGAAATTTCAATCCATTATCAGTCCTCTTTCATTTTCAACTTGTGTCCACCATTCTTTAAGTTTCTGGGCAGTTTCATACTTACCCTTTAGAATCCTCACCCATATTTTTTTTTTTGAAAAATCATCTATGATAGACAAGAAGTATTTACCTCCACCAGCTGTCTCAGTTTTTTATGGCTCCTAGATGTCAGCATGAACATATTCCAAAAGGTGAGAACTCCTATACTAACTAGTCTTATGAGGCAGTTTCTTACTTTTGGACAACAAACATTCTTCATGACATTTCAACACTTCTGTTGTGTCTCCAATTTGGATACCACCCTGTCTTCTCAACTCATCAAGGCCCCGGCTACTCAAGTGTCCTAATCTTAGGTGCCACATCTTGCCATCTTGTTCTTTCACAGCCTCTGCTTGACAAACTATTGTCTTTACAAACGGATAATGTATAATGTTAAGCCTTCTTCTTTCAAATGTTATTTTGCCTCCTTTATTGACAGTTAGTCTTCCATCACATCCTTGAAACTTATATCCCTTGGATACAAGAACATCAAGAGATATTAAGTTTCTCTTCACATCTAGAATGTACCTTACATCAGTGAGTAACTTGGACCCACCTCTGTGATTCAAGATCCTTATTGACCCTATTTCTTTCACATTACAAGTAGTGTTGTTATTTCACAACACTACAGATCCATTCTCCGTCATTCTGATTTTAACAAACCAATATAGATTGTGACTCATAACAACCTGAATTAAGAACCCAATCCTCATCACATTGCTCCTCTACTATATTCAACACCTCATCAATTGTTTGTGCTCCAAACTTTATAGCATTTGAACCACTGTTATACTGGTTCTTTTGCTTCATTACACCACAGTCCTTGATGAGATGTCCCGACTTCTTGCAATAGTGGCATATTCTAGGATCTTGTTCTTGAGTAGTAGATTTAAACTCATATTGAGACTATTGAGGCCTTCCTTTTCCATAAGAGTTTGTAGTCTTATTGGCTTTTACAAACCCTGCACTTGTTTTATTAGAGAACCCAGACTTTGTACCATAACTTATTTTTCTGAAATTGTTTCTACTATGATTCTTCTTGACCAATAGAGCTAATCCAGAAACACCATGTGTCAGAGAATGTACATCAGCCTATTTCTCAATTTCCTTTTTTTTTAATGGCTAATTGTACTTCTTCTAGTGTGATGGACCCTGTTCTCCCATAAATCATAACATCTTTTAGATTTACATATGATTTAAGAGTGCATTTAAAAGATGAATGGCTTTGTCCTCTTCTTCCAACTTAACTCCAATATTTTGGAGACCATCTACAACCTTGTTGAACTCATCCAACAGATCCAAAATACTTCATTTATTTAAGAACCTGTAGGTATATAACTTTTGCTTTATAAAAAGTCACTTGGCTAGTGATTTAGCCATGTAAAGTGATTCCAACTTCTTCCAAACTGAAGCAAGAGATGTTTCTTTAGAGACCTCCCTTAACACTTTGTCATCAAGACTGAGAAAGATGGTGCTCCTGGCCTTATTCAATAATTTCTTTTTTTGTTCTTCAGTCTCCCCCTTAAATGCAGTAGCTTCATCTCCCACTATATCATCCAACCCTTGTTGGATCAAGATTGCCAACATTTTTACTTTCCATACACCAAAATCATTTCTCCCACTAAACTTTTCAATATGTACACGAGGTGCTGCCGTATTCTTTAATCATGTAGATTTCCTTCAGAGACCACTGAAAACTTGAACTAGACACCCAGAAGAAACTCTATAGAACACCAAGAAATAGAGTCACAATTCAGAGAAGGAATGTACTCAACTCAGATCTAGCCCGCCACATAAAACCAGAGATTGCTAATTCCTCAATGCAGCGTAATCATTGACTGAACCCGTAAGCTTGTGATGGCGCTCCCATAGATGGCGCCAATTGTTATGAATCACATGCTCAAACACCGAAAACAAGAAAGATTCAACAACACACAAACACACAATTTTTACGTGGTTCGATCAATTGATCTATGTCCACGGAAGGTGACACTCGAGATTTTATTTGATGATGATTTATTGTACAAACGCTCACAATTTCAGAAGAAGAATCACTCTCTCTACTAAAAAAAACTCTCTGCTTCGCGAGGAAGATGATGAATAGTGAAAATCTAGCTCAAACAACTTTCTAATGACTATAACCATCTCTGCCAACACCCAATCGACACATGTTAAGAATCTGGCAGCTCACTAATAAAAACGTAATCACTCGAAGCACTCTTTTATCACAATTTCAGCAAACACATTTTCTTCTCCATACTTAACCAATTTCTCCAAGTTTTCGCAACATATATCTTGAGAAGTCATATTCTAACACACATGATATTATATTGGCTCCCATTTTCGCATATAGATGAAGCACGAACACAACTAAGTCTGCTAGATTTCAATGTTATTATATAAAAAACTTTCATCAAATATTTTATGATAGAGTTTTTTAATTAATCATAAAATCGATCAGTTTCAATGTCCCACATAAGACTGCCCTGACTGCAAATGGTGCGAAATTGGAATTTGGAGAAAAGGAGGATTGAAAGATATATGAATAAGATTGAAAGAGTTAAAATTCGAGATTAGTAGTATTTAATATATTATATACTCCCTCCGTCCCAAGTAAATTGTCCATATTTCCTTTTGCGTCTGTCCCACAATATTAGTCCACTTTCCTAAAATAGCAAATTCTCTACACTCATCAATAAAATATTCATCCCACTAACTCCCACTACCACTCACATTCATTGGTTATCGTGCCCGGTCAAATGTGGACAATTTGACCGGGACAGAGGGAGTAATATACAATTTAAATTAACGGAATATTATTATTTATTCCAAACAAATTGATGATAAAGCGTGTAGATAAAATTTGACTTGGCACAAAGATTTATTATGGAGCTCTTCTTCTGAAAATAATCTTTATTTATAAACTATAAATCAGAAAAAAACAACCTAATAGTCATAAATACAACATAATGAGCATTCTACTTTTATAATAAGAATTTTCTTAAAGATCTTTTAGTTACAAAATTATAATTGCTTTTTTTTTTTTTTTTTTTTTTTTTTTTTTGGGAGTTTAAGTATTACAATATATGATGTGACATGGTACAAAGATCTAGATATTCCATTTCCACATTACCTATTTACCTTCACTTTGAACAAGGAATTATAAAACTTCTCCAAAATAATAATAATAATAGTAATAATAAATAAATAAATAAAGTAGAAGATATAGAAAGAGATCTTGTACTATCACTTTTTATGTAATTCTCAGTTCCACAGTATTAGTTTTATTTACTTATTTTCCATAATTCTCAATATCTTATAATTTATATTGATATTACAAGTTTAATGTATGGTTGATTCAATCAATTAGGGTACATAATAATATTCAATATTTGTTTTTAATCAATATTTAATTATTAAAACTAATTAATTACTTCATAATAGATATTTTTAGCTTGGATTTTTTTATTTTTAAGATATTAGTTAAGTATACTGTATCATGTTTAATTAGCGTTTTCATAAAAATTATTATTAAAATTAATATATCGTAATGCGTAACAAAGGACTTGATCCGAAGATATGAAGCAATTTTCGTAAAAACAATTTGTGCATGCGAATTAGAAATCATAAAAGAAATATAGCTACAATATAATGATGTTAATGACAAACTATTTTATAATATGAATTTTCTTCAATAAATTTTAAATTTAATTACGAACCTCTAAGTTCTATGACATCATTGCCAAAACATAAGTCTGAAGAATAAAGAGTATCATTTTATTTTTTAAAAGATCAATCATAACATTATCAATTTCATTTTTTTAAAATAATTTATTGTAAACAGAGCGAGATAAAAATTCATATATCACTATTTAGATATTGAACATATCTCACACGTATTTTATAATAATTGTGTAATAACGAAACTAGTATACATGCTTATAGAAATTAACATTTATGCTTAAAAGTTAAAACAAAACAAAAATAAAATTTGCTGTTTTTTTTTTTTTTTTTGGCATACTCCAAAACTGAAAAGTCCATGATAATTTACAAGAATATCAATATGTATGTATATATATGAACACATTCCAATATTCCTTGGGGGGAAGAATCACATAGCATTTTATTGCACAATGGCTGCATATTTGCAAGAACTGGTACCAGATTTTCTATTACATTTTCGTGTTACAATCTTATGCGACCACGGCTATCAATGCAAAGGCTGAGATTCATCTGCACCACCAACGCAACGCGCATAGTTGAAGTGAACACGAAAATGCAACAGAAAAAGCCACTGCGGCCCCAACATTACTAGAATGCAGCAGCAGCAGCTATTGCACATATCTATCTCTCTTATCTTTTCCTAACCTTGTGCATTCCGCTAACCTTTTGAGAAGTCGAACAAGACGACGACGAGGGCAAGACTGTCCATTTGTGTTCAGCCAAGTCCTTGCTGAATGCCTTCATCACGTCTTGCTTCAGCTCCATGTACCGCAGCCTCTTCATCCGCTGCTCCTCCGGTGACCCCCTCTCCAGCAGTAGAGACCCGAGGGTGTCGTCCTCCAGCAGCTGGTCAAGAACTTCCGAGCAGTTGGGGAAGAACCGGCGCCCAGTCTCCACTGCCACCAACAAACATGTTGCATTCACATATGCCATAAATATCTACTCTATATATATATATATATACCATTAGTATTGTAGTCTAACAGCATCCCTCAACTTTTTACGAAACCCGTCCCCCTCATAAATATATATATATATATATACACACACTCACATTAAATGGCTACCTAGTTTGTAAAGTGTGATTTACCTCTGCAGTGTATTTTGCAGGTTATTGCACATTAAAAAAGGTATATACAGTACTATTTGTAGCAGACTCATAGTGGCTATGATAAAATGGAAGGAAACTCAAAGAATTTGTTCATCAACATTTTCAAGATTCCGTAAAATATAAAATGCAATCAATAGGAAGCGCAGCAATGAAGCCGAACTTACCAGTTTTTTGAAGGGCTTGCAACCTCAAATGGAGCCTTCTGACATGATCGGACGGTATTTCATTCAAATCGACCTCTTTAAAGCTCCCAAACATGCCGTGTGTGCCCGAAAGTCCAGCAAACTCCATCGTTGAATCTGCGTGTGCTATCTGCATTGCCAACCTGGCTTCAAGAGGAAACAGGGAGCGCGCCATTGCCACTACAACGCGAATCAGATCAGCAAAAAATCGGGAATGTAGAAAATATATAGCAATATATATATTTGAAAATTAAATTCTACCTCTGTTTTCAAGAAGTAGAAGCCTCATGTGCAGATCATCAGCTACCGTTGATGATGACAGTGATATGTTTCCAGCCAATGGTTTCCTCCGCATCTCTCTCTCCAAAACATCGATGCATAGCCTGTCTGTGTTGGTTTCCTGACCTTGCTTTGTTGCTTCGTTGAAGTCCTTCGGGCGTGTCAATCTCCGGCATATTGTGATAGCGGTCTGTCCATCTCCAGTGGTATCTGAGACAGTAGCACCCTTGTTCAGCAAGCCAACAACAATTGAAGGATCCTTGCGCCTCGCAGCAAGATGAAGGACCGTGTAACCCCTTGAGTTTCGAAGGTTGACATCAGCATTTCCAAGGTTGAGAACCTCATTCACAATCTTGGGGTTACAATAAGCAGCAGCATAGTGAAGAGCACACGCAGAATCCAAGGAGATATTGGATTCATCCAGAAGTAGTTTCACTAATTCAACATCATCTGAATCCAATGCCCTGTGGATCCTCCTGATACGTTTCTCATTTACAGGGTCGACTTGAACAGAGTCGTGCTCTTCTTCTTGGTTCATTTTGATGCGAAGCGATTTGACATCATTCAGAACCTGAACAGGAAGCTCCCTCTCAAGGATGATGTTGTCAAGATTAGAACGTGCTACTCTCTCTAGACAATGCGAAAGAAGCTGTTCCAACCGACAATTAAATGCTACCATGAGGATTGGCATGACATCTTCCACATAAGCTTTGACAACAAAATTAAGGAGACGACGCTGCAAGAGAGAATAAACTGAATAGTATCAGAAAAAAGGAGCAAATGTGGTCATACAACTAGACAGCACTCATAAAACACGGGGTTCTCATAATCAGACGAAAACCAACCACATTGTCTCACTTATACACCACTTGAAGTGGCATCTTGCTCAACTACTGCATAGGCAACTAGCATATTAGTGATTCTACAATAGTTGCACAAACATTTTGTTTAGCCAAAATGAAGCCACGGGATCTACAACTACACTGACCAAAAGACACATGTCATGATTTTGGTTTATAAATAACAGCCTCACTCCCTGTTTTCAGTTTTTCTAGCTTCGCTTACTAGTTCACTAGATGACTTTCAAGAAATAGACAAATATAATATCTGCAGAAAGATTCAAACAAACAGCCTTCATCAAAACATCGAAAGAGATTCTATAATAGCTCCACAACCAATTAGTTTCTCTTACTTAACATGTTCACTAGAAAGCTTTCAAGAACTACATGTATGCACAAACATATATAATGTCTGCGGAAGGATTCAAACAACGACTAGAAACTTCAAAAGAACGAACCTGTACAACCATCACGAGTTCTTTAATCTGAAATGTTGCAGAAGCATACATCATCTCCACAGCATAATTAATGGCAGGGCCGCAAGCATCATGAGCACAAGAGTCATCAACGCAGGTGGATACATTGGTTGGAGAAGCCTTCACCTTCCCAGTGTACAGGTAATTCAAAACTACCATAAACGCCTCATGACTTACTTTCCCATCAGGCACCAAGTCATTCATGAGATACTTCGGTTTGCCATCCTTAACAGATCCATTCTTCTCATTTTTAAACAGTTGATGGAAAAAATCACTCCGTGCAGCTAAGATGCAGCGATTCAAACCCACAGTTACTCCATCAACTTCTATTTCTGCATCGCTATACTCATAATCAGCATCAATTACCAGTTTTTCAAGGCTCGCACTTAGTCTACTCAAACTCAATAACTCGAGATTAGTCCCTACTTCAGAGCCATTGGAAGAAGGTACATTGTGGTCACTGGAGCCATTTGATAGGTAAGACGAGGACGCAAAACTCAATGAAGATGACAGATCATTGCCGTTCTCCATAGTTAACAGCCCTTTCTTCTACCACCGAGAAAATAAAAATCTAAACCAGCAACACAGCTGCAGCCAAGTGAAAACTTTATTCGAAAAGCGAATAGCTCACCACCGAGATCATCCTAAAGCACACCCATTGATTTTTGCATATTTTCACAGATCAAAACTGCATATCATCCACCCCAAAATACGCCAAATATATACTTGCCCATCAAGAACTCCAGATCCATACCTCACTTCGACAAAAATAATACCAATTTCTGAAGAAAAAGTTCCACCTTCTCCAAACCCTAAGCAGTTCCCAAGTCAACTCCCTATTTCTTTACACTTCTCAGCTACAAAACTCCAAATCCAATACGCAACACAGCAAAAAAAAAAAAAAAAAAAAAGACAAAAATTTGTGGAGCTCGAGTACAAACTATCTTACCCCCCTTCTCCAAAACCTAATTTTGAGCATCAAAATCTGAAAAGATTCGAACTTTTTCAACTGTGGTGCTGTTTATCACGAAAAACTTCCTGCCCAGTTCAAGAACCAATAATCAGAGAGGCAAAATCACAAACCCACACGAATTTGCAAGAAATATTATCTGCGATTGTAGACCATAATTAGTTTATGAAATCCTCCGACTTACATGTCGATGGAGCGCGTTTGTAATTGGGTGAGAGTTGACTTGACCCGGAGTCTTCAGCTAAAGCTCAACTTGCTGGAATCTGAAATGGGCAGCATGCAAAAATCTATCTTCTGCTGAGTTTATTTTGAATACTAATATCGTGCGCGTTTAGAGTTGATCAACATCAAGATACACTCATACGTATACAAACAATATTGAATAGATTTTAGATGACAAAAATTTATAGGCAAAAACTTGCGTCAGGCAGGCCTAAACGGTTTAGGCGGGTTTTATCCTACCCAAATGGGTTCACCATCCCAAATAGGATATATTATATGGGTTTGGGCTTGGGTTAATGGATAAAACCCGCTTAAAGCTTGAGTTAATGGATAAAACCCGCCTAAATCGTTTAGGCCGGCCTTAACCCAAGACCTTCCCAAATTTATATTAGTTATGCGGATTTAGATGAGTTTTATGATACTCTTTACCCATTTCAAATAGGGTTTATTAATTACAATTAAAATATATTAAATAAATTTAATTTGAGTTAATAGATAAAACCTTTCTAAACGGTTTAGACATATTTAACCTGAGACCTTCCCATTTAAGATATAAAAGTGTAAGTTTCCACTTACACATTTGAGTATCTTTTGTTCCAAATTATTTTTTAATGAGCAAAATATATTTTATTTAGAATATATATTTCGAACATAAATTTGAATAATATTTTTCATACATATAAATAATGAGTAATGATATGCTGCTCACCTTATGGTGAGCTTTCGTGAGCTATAAGAATATATTATACCCTAATTGGGTGTATGAACCTACGGTTGAATTTATAAAATTAATTAAAACTATAATAAATTAAAATTATAAAAAATAAAATTTTATTAAAAAAATATAAAAATATATACTGTAGCTCACGAAAGCTCACAATAAGGTGGGCAGCATATCATTTCTATATAAATAATATATTTTACTATAGTGAGCAATACATTTATAAAATTATCATCATTATGCTTAAATGCCTTATTTATATTTTGTATAGATCAACTATTTATTATGGAGTATTATATATTGATAAAAGGGATTCCGGAAATATCCAGTCCGAATTTCTTAAAAAAACGTGTTGCATGTGAATGAAAATATTAGTTAAAGTCATAGTGTTGCAATTATAAATTTATTATGTGGTGTTCTGTCCTCCACCAATCATCAAATATTTAGTAGCATTTATTTCATAATTTATATAAATTAAAAAATAACAAAAATAAGAAGATTAAAAAAATTATCATTAGTATGTGCAACGAAATATTAAATTCATGTAATTAATAGGCATTTAATTTAACATACATACATTTTATTGATGGAATTTATAATATATTACTCTATCTTTTAGTTAAGAAAAATATTTTTGTTTATTTATTCATTTGACGCATAACAATATATATTATAAATGTATATCCATATTTAGGTATTCTTTATATGTATTTTTTGAAATATCAAAAATATTTTACTGAATATATGTAATATCAGTGGCGGATCCAGAAACTTACAATTGAGAATACAATATATAAATAAAATTAAATTGGGATACATTACATAAAAATATATATAAGTAAATAATAAAAATTATAATAAATATATATTTAATAATAATAAAATGAGATTTTGGGGGTATAAGTGTACCCATAAGTCCCCCTCTGTAATATGGATACAAATATAATTTTAAAGAGTTGGTCTCCTGAGAGACGGTCTCACTATTTTTTTATTGTGAGACGGACCTTAATACATCATTTCAATTAGTTAAATACATTATTTCATTTTTAAGAATTACATTATTTGCAACAAAGAAATACATCATTTGCAATAAAGAAATACATCATTTCATTAAACTCATATCACAATAAAAATGGTGAAACATCATTTACAATAAAGAAATACATCATTTCATTAAATTCGTCTCACAATAAAAATGATGAGACCGTCTCATCTGAGACTTTGCCAATTTTAAAATAATGGGAAGGTCTTGGATTAGGCAGGGCTAAACGATTTAGGCGGGTTTTATCCATTAACCCAAGCTCAAACCCATATAATATACCCTAATTGGGATTAATAAACCCTATTTGGGATAAGTCAACCCATTTGGGTAGGATAAAACCCGCCTAAACCGTTTAGGCCTGCCTAACGCAAGTTTTTGCCTAAAATAATTATTGTTCATGTTATAATCTAGTAAGCATTTATATCCAAATACACCATAAATAAATAAGTATTCCGATCACATAAAAAAAAAAAAGAATTACTAGACCATCTCACACAATTTTTTGCTAAACTATAAATATTATTACTTGTTCTTGAAATCTAAATATTCAAACAGAATCACATAAATCTCAAAATCGTGAAAACTTTTAGCCGAGTTTGATGAAGGTCAAGTACAAAATCCACTTCCTATTCGTCTCAAATTATATAAAATCGATATATAGATAACACACTCATGATTCGTGAATAAAGTAAACCGTAAAATCATAGATATATTCAAAATAAATAATATAAAACTCCATTACATTTATTAGAGCTACTATAATCACAATACAGTCTAGTTGGAAACTATTAAGATTATAATTAAAATATATATCCAAATGAGGGAAGTGACTGTAATAATATTATGATATATTTTAATAGTATCCACAATCAAATTAGAAATATAATTCTAGATTCCTAATGTTTGAAATTAAAATATTAATGACCGGTTACCGGTGAGTGGTGTGAGTGTGAATGCGCGAAGGGGCAAGGGCCCAAACCCATATATTTTTATGTTTAATTATTTATAAGGTTGCTATTTTTGAACTCGTCAAAATAGTTGCAACCACTCCATTCTTATACTAATAAATAACAATTTGTTACATCGTTTTCATTTATATTTTATTTGGTCAAAGATAACTTCTACGAGCTCTTGAATGTCAAAAGACAGATTTACTTTACTTTACAGTTGTACAACATTATAATGTTTTTTCAGATTCAACTTGTAGTATTACTTAATAATTAAAGTAATTCTCAATTGAGAATACTTTTATTCAGGAAAATTATGGATTCCGAATTTAAAAAATAATTTAATTATCAATTCAAGATTAAAAAGATCAATTTTTAATTCAGAACTTGAAAGATCCTTAAATTTTAATTCAGGATTGTCCTATAAGTTAAATTCTTAATTCATGATTTGAAATATCCATAAATTTTTAATTCAAGACGAATCTAAGAATCTTTTAGATTCTTGATTGAAAATACATATTTGAAATCCTAAATTAATAATTAAACTATTTTTTATATCCTAAATTAAAGATACTCCTAATATTTATATGTCAAAAACTCGTTCGAGATCTTTCTATGAAATGTTCTAAATATAATTGATTGATTTGTAAAAAAAAATATTGACAAAATCTTAAAGACAATGGACAAACTTATATTTTAAAATGAATTGAATTTTATATTATATTTTGGTAGGTGATATGTTGTAATTCTCATCTTATTTGTATGGTTTGATGTGCCAAATACCACTAGCTAGTGAGTTTCAAGCTTAGATTAGTTCAAAATTTGTAATGTTCTGTTTAGAAACTATCGAGTTGTATGGAGCTGATCGCAAGTAAGTTTGGGAGAGAAACTTGCTAACAACTAGATTTTCATGAAACTGGCAATCGGCTAGCCATGAGCGCAGAAACTGGCTACCAGCTTGGGAGCATTTTTTTAAGGTTGCTTACTAACACATCATCACCATCTAATGTTCACCAACAAGGGCGAATCTTGAACTCGCAAGTAGAGACAAGCAGAGCTAAAACAAGCATGTGCTTTTTTAAGCCCATATTTTAAATAAGGAGAGCTTAAAGTTTGCAAACATCCTTAGAGTTTGTTTGTACCAAGAAGCAACTAGCAAATGATTTCCCCGATTGGCATAAAACCGTTCTGACAAAAGGTTGCAAGTCTACTTGCTACTCACAACAAAGGACGCACCATTTCAGGAAAAGTAACACATTCGATTGGATGGATTCCTCGTGTCTTACAACAGCTCCAATTTCAAACCTTCAAGATTGCGCCTATAAATAGAGGAAGAGTTCAAGTGAAGAAGGTTACTGAACTTGCCGAAACTACCGATTCTACGAAAGCTATCAAAACTCTACTGAATTTCATACTCAAACGTTCTAAGCTTTCAGGCTGTATACCAGCTTACCGTGTGCCTTATCGGGAACGAGACTCTTAGCTTTCCAGCTAAAGTTTATTTTGGTCTTCTTATTGTCTAAGTAAGAAACCATCTTGGAGTCACCACTTCTCCGGTGGTAACTATTACGGGTTTATACCATAACCAGCAAAATTCTCGGGAAGAACTCAAAGTCCCAACGACCGGCTCGAGGCAGAATGGTGCGCTCTGATCAATGCTAAATTCGCATACAAATTATAACAAGAGCAAATAAATTTATAATAACTCGAAGGTTATCGAACCCAAATGGATAGTTCAATGAATGTGTCTCATGTATTGAATGTAGTTTTTCTATTCTTTGTTTGAGCAAATCCAATTTTGAGAGGTTTTGGGTTTTGAAAACAACTTTAAAAGAAATTTAAATAAAAAAAGTACAAATCATAAGGAAATCTACCAAACTGATCAATATGCATGAAACGAATAATTCAAACCTAGAAAAGACTTATGGTGGAAAAATCTGTTAAAGTGTAATTAATTCCTTGGTCGGGCAATTAAAACGTAGATTACTAGTAAGTGATTATCTCATTTCAATCTCAAAAATACAAATTAGTCAATCGTAATAATAATCAGATTTAAACCTACAATTCAATTCTTCTTAGTCAGATATAAATTCAATTGCATTAAACTCTATCTCCCTATCATTAATTTTCACCCCTCAGTCCATCAATTAACAACTAAAACCTTTTCCAATTTTCATCTCTCGATCCTTCAATTGAAAATAGATTTAAAAATAAAATCAGAGAGTTTAAACCAATTAGGGTTTGAATAATTTAAATCCAAACATGAATCAGAGATGGAGAAATCCTAGAATCTGATAAAGGTTCTTAGCGTAGCATATTGAAATTAAACATTGAAATAGAAATTAAAGATTGCATTAAATCAAACTTATTAAAGACAAAGTACAGAAAAGTAAAAGTTTTGATCTAGCTCTTGAAACTTGAAAATAAAAACTAAAAAATTAAATTATGAAACTGGATAAAGATTCTAAAAATTAGACACTGAAAATGAACTTAAACATGAGTTTATATAAAACTAGGGTTAGACCTTGAAATCTTGAACTTCAGGGTTAAGTTAGAAAAGTGATTTTGAAATCAAATCTCGCCCAATACTTCGAATATAATTATTTCCATCTTGAAAAATATTTGCGTCGACCAACACAAGGGCCACATTAGTTCACCACACCTTCTCCATGTCGATCAGCCTTAGGGTCGAAATCATCAAAATCATCCGCTTCGAGTAACTCCATGTCGACCGACACAGATCCGCATCGGTTGACATGGTCTTCATTCCGCGTTGCTCGAAATCTTCCCACGTCGGGCGAAATAGAACTCTTTGTCACGGATTTCTTCATTCATTCATTAACTTTGCCCTTATTCGACATATTATTCTTACAAAACTCAACACCACAAGCATAATACCCTCTAGAATATACTCATGCTCAATATATTAATGAAAACATAATAAAATGCATAAACGAAATAAGAAAAGAATGCAATAAGTGAGTAGAAATATGAGCTTATCAATCCCCCCAAACTTAAACACTTGATTGCCCTCAATCAACAGAAAGAATAAACCAAAAGCTCAAGTAATCAAGAAGTGCAATGCCTCACAAGATTCTTCATATTCAAAACCAATAATCCAAATCACATCAACACTTTGAAATAACTAGATAATACATAAAATCTGGAAGACTCACAAGGAAAGTGTTTTCGCTCAATCACATAAGTGTTTCGGGTTGAATATGAGTACACACAAAAGTCATTCAAGTTAAGTTCTACCATAAGCTTGCAAATATTCTAATTCCTCCACTGCAAATATGTGCACACAAGACCTAGGATCAGAAAGGACTTTTCATTAGGTTGTAATAAAGACTTTTGTGAGGGGTAAGAAAATATGACCAATTGAATTCTGTCTCAAAAAAAAGAATTAATTGTAGGATTAAATCTAATAATCATTGGGATTGATTAATGTTGTGTTCTTGAGACCTATAGGAGATAATCACACATTAGTAATCTAGGGTTTAATTGTCAAACAAGGAATTACATCCATTTGAATCTGATTTACCCACCATTGCTGAGTTGAATGATTATGCATGTTGATATTTTGATTATCTACCCTGGAATTTATGTTTTTAATCACTGTTTTAAAATTCTTGCTTTTGTTATCTTTAATTTTATAAAAACCAAAACCCTAATTTCACTACATTATTTTACTTGAGGCACTTGTTATAGTAGTTCAATTCCTCGTCAGTCGATGCATCAGTGGAGTCGCCAGTCGCGGCTCAGTGAAAACAAACTTGTGTTCATCTGAAACAATGATGTAATCCAACTTGTGTTTCCATTCTTGGAAGTTGGGACCAGTTAATGGGTTTTGTGATAAGATATTGATGACATTTGATAAAGACATGTTTGAAAATAATAAATAAATATAGAAATTTAAATATAATCGTAAACTATTGAAACAAATAAGTATTGTAACCTTATGATAATACGATACAACCGTTTCCTCCAATAGCCCAAGTAATTTTATTGCAAGCCACACATATGGACATTTACAACAAAACACTTGACCAGACTGTAGGGTTTTTCCGTGAACCGAATCACCAAAACCAAACTGAACCATATCGATTTATGGATATTGCACATAATTCAACATGAATTTAATAACCAGTATTGTGGATTGAGGGATTACCGTTATTCCATCGAGTCTGTACCGATCTTTTGTGTTTGAATTCCAAACTCTAATTCAACCACGCAATTCGATTTGTCTGCGGAAACAAAAATTAGAATACTAATTTCTAGAATAAAATTGAAAGAACAAAGAGGAAGAGGGAAATCTGTTGTTCTCCAGATTAGATCTTCAGATCTGTATCCCGGTGCTGATCAGATCTACTACTGTTGAGGACTTCGTAGATCTGTGGCTTGAGCAGGACCAGAATCGAAATTCTCCTCCTCTGACAATGAAGTCGGCGCCTCTCTCTCTCTCTCTGCCCTAGGGTTTTGACTGATTTGAATAATCACTAAAGAGTGACTAGGGTTTCCAGAGAGAGTGGTCTATTTATAGACCCAGGGATTTATCCCTAATGGGCTACTGGGCTCAATTCAACACACTTATTTGGGCCAGACCTGAGACCTAATGCAAATAATAAAGTGGGCCTTTAAATTAATTAATTTCCATGTACACAACCTAGGACACAATTAATTAATTAATTAATATTAATTCTTTTTCACCACAGAATTAATACTGACCTACCCCTTTATTACCACGTTATGAGAACGGGCTGCATTTATTGACAATCCCCATATTTAAGGTTACCGGACATCCATTAATTAATCGGAGCCTCTGACAAGCTCTAACTACAATTAATTAATATCTTATAATTCCTGAGTAGTACCACTCAAACCTTATCACTCGTGCCTGAAATTAATCAGCCTGCAGGACTTTGGCACGATGAATGTTATTGAGCTCCTCAGGGAATGTCTCCATCCTATTACTCGGATATGGTTACCTAAACCCAGTCTCAGGCGGTACTACACGAACTGCTGTTACCCAAGATGCGGATATACGAGCATATTACTTAGGCCCTCCACCATGGCAAGTCAAAGCAACAGTCAACCCGTGCAAACCCCTGAACCTTTGTTAGGGTTTGGACTCAATCAATATAACGAGATCTTGTATTCGCTGATGTTAGACAGACGAATACATCTCACTGCGGTCCATCAATACGCCACCTCTGCGTACCAGCATGTCAAGTAACCAAGACAGACTACTTATCCCGACAATGCCGCAGTCATCCGGACAGACGTATCCTCATACGCTGTCTCGGTTGTGATCAGGTTTATGCCTCACTAGGTCAAGTGATCATACTGTCTTCTGCGATCTACAACACGCCGTATAATCGTCCCTTTCGGTGAGACAAGAGGATACCATTGTTCATACATGTAAGATTGTTAACAGATAGGAGAAATAAACCGTTGTATACTCATTATAATAAATGCTTTCAGTATACAAAACCCATCAATCTCCCACTTATACTAGAAGCATAACTAAGCTATTACAGAGTATACAGTTCGTCTATCTAGTCTGCTGTCACTTTAACCACTATCAGTGGTCGGCATCCACCTCAGACCCAGCTCACGAATATGTCTTTCGTAAACCTTCTGCGGCAAGCTCTTTGTAAACGGATCAGCAAGATTGTCAGCAGTGTCAATCTTCTTAATCAGCACATCGCCCCTCGATACGATTTCTCGTATGATATGGTACTTTCTCTCTATGTGTTTGCTTGCCCTGTGAGACCGCGGTTCCTTTGAGTTAGCCACTGCACCAGAGTTATCACAATAAATTGTGATGCTCTTTGGCAAACTCGGGATCACGCCCAACTCTAAAAGGTAGTTCCGGAGCCACACCCCCTCTTTCAAGTCGTCGGAGACGGCGACATATTCCGCCTCCATGGTGGAGTCAGCAATGCATTTCTGCTTTGAGCTCCTCCAAGATACAGCTCCACCTCCCAGGGTAAACACATATCCTGAGGTCGATTTCTTCTCATCCTGGTCCCCTCGGAAATATGAGTCTGTATAACCCACAGGGCACAAATTCTCACTTTGATAAACTAGGCAGTAATTCCTAGTTCTTTTCAAGTACTTGAAGATGTGCTTTACAGCAGTCCAGTGCGTCTGTCCAGGGTTAGACTGATATCTTGCTACCATGCCAACGACATAACAGATATCTGGCCTGGTACACAACATTGCATACATGAGACTACCCACAACCGAAGCGTATGGTACAAGACTCATCTCGTCTTTCTCCCGCTGTGTCTGAGGACACTGCCCACTAGAAAGACGAATGATATGTGTGTAAAATAACCTATTTTTCGATGTGTGAACTTGCATGTTTGTGGCCATTTTACCCTCATATCATATGTTTTTGTTGTTCTTTTGTCTTGTTTTCATGTTTGAAATGTTTTAGGATGTGTTTTGAGCATAAAACAACACTTTTGGATGAGTTTTGGATGGAAATCGCCCGAGCTAGGAGTCAAAGGGAAGTAGGATCGACCGAGCGGAGCAAAAACGGCACTGGAGCATTTCAGAGACTTCGCTCGGCCGAGCCAAACTTGGCTCGGTCGAGCCAAGCCCATCAGAGAGGTGGCTCGGTCGAGCCACCCTTGGCTCGGCCGAGCCATAGCGTGATTTTGGGTTTTTTCAGTTCTGTGCTCGCTCGGGCGAGCCAACTTTGGCCCGGGCGATCTGAGGCCCTGTTTGCTCATTATAAAAGGGGGGGAAAACAGTTATTTTGACAAAGAATTCATAACTTTTCATAACTTTGAATAACCACCTTCTAAATTCTCTCTACGATTTCCATTTCCATCACTTCCAAAACCTTACCCAAGGTATCAAGGAGCTAATTCATCAATCCTTGGAGAAGAATTGAAGATCCAAGGGGGTAGATCAAGACCTAGCAAATCCAATTGGGAAAGATTTCACTTTTTACTTATCAATTGTAATGGATGTAATTGATTTCAACTTTGTATTGTTACAATTGAGAGGTATGTTGCTCTAATTCAATTTGGATGTTGATTTGAACAAGGATGCATGAAGATTAGGTTTGATAATTGTTTGTTTACTTTCCTATGAGGGGTTGATTTGCACTTGAGCTTGTTCATACCTATTAGATGTAGGTAATAGCCAATCTATAGGTAGCTGATGTGAACGTTGCAGCCAATACGCGGACGGAATCGTCGTGAAAGTGCATAATCATATATTTTTAGTTTCAATCCATGTGCGGGGCTAGGATTGTAGGACAATAATCGACGGACCTTTTGGAGTGAGTTAGGGATTGATAACGTAGCTGTTTGAGATTTCTAATTTCATCAACGGACAATTCACCGGTACAAAGGGGATTGACTAGAAAAGAGTCGGTTGCTCAATCTCACAGGAATTAAAACTTGTTTACATCAATGATTAACCTAATTGGATTAAATCTACGTTTATTTCAACATCCTATCTACCTCATTTGAGTATTTGCTTGTCTTGGTTTACCAAGGTGTGGAGAGAA
>JAPKLW010001079.1:0-70147 GCA_026898455.1 Plectranthus barbatus | reverse complement strand
ACCAAGGTGTGGAGAGAATTGTTTGAATGTTGTTTGTTGGTTTAATTCATTGTTTGTTATATGTTGTTAGAATAGGTTTAAATTGATTGCCTAGTTGATATAAATCACTCAACGATTTTATTTTTACCTAGCTATTAGACTTTGCTATAGTATCCCGGTAATCTAGCGGGCGAAGGGAAGAAGGACCTGGATTTGACAAATTTTATTCTTGTGTAGCTAAGAGTTTAATTTTTATTGAACTTTTAGCCGCACCAACGAACGCCATGTCTGAAAGGTAGCAAGCCTTTCTTGGCGAGTTGCATGCTGAACCGGGCTATCACAGTATCCACATAGGATGCCTGGGATAAGCTCAACATTCTTCTCTTACGATCTCGTAAGACTTTAATACCAAGAATGTAGCCAGCTTCTCCCAGATCCTTCATTTGGAACTGTTCGGATAACCAAGCCTTGATTTCCGACATCACTCCCTCGTTGTTTCCAAATAGGAGTATGTCATCAACGTATAGTGCAAGGAAGACCACACTCCCACTGACACAAAGTCGGTAAACACAACTTTTGTTTTCCAACTGTGCAAATCCATAGGATTTAATCACATCGTTGAAACATAAGTTCCACGACCTTGAAGCTTGCTTAAGTCCATACAAGGACTTCCTAAGCTTCCAGACAAGATGTTCTTTGCCCTTGCTTATGTAACCCTCGGGTTGCTGCATATAGATGTCTCTAACTTCTTCAAGTTAACCGTTTAGAAAAGCGGTTTTGACATTCATCTGCCAGATCTCGAGGTCCATATGCGCAGCTATGGCAAGGAGTATCCGGATGGATTTGAGCATGGCTACGGGTGAAAAGGTTTCGTCATAGTCAATGCCCTCTTTCTGACTATAACCCTTTGGCACCAGCCTGGCTTTAAAAGCCGTGATCTTTCCATCCGCCTCTTTCTTTCTCTTGTATACCCATTTGCACCCTATGGCCCTAAAGTCATCCGGCAAATCAGTTTTCTGGTATACATCCATAGCAGTTATGGATTCAATTTCAGAATCCATGGCAACACGCCATTTGGCAACATCCTTGTCCTGCACTGCCTCTTCGTAAGTCAGTGGGTCAGAGTCCTCATGTCCGTCTTCCAGGCTCAAGTCCGAAGACTCACCCACGAACATGTATCTTTCCGGCTGGAAAATAACTCTCCCACTACGACGAGGCATCGGTGCCGTGTCAGTAGTAGGTGCAGTGACTTGTAATCCTGCACCTTGCACTGAAGAACGTGTCTGTGGTGCTGTACCTCTCACAGGTGCACCCACATCTACACGTTCCCCTTCCCTTGGAATTGCATTCTCGTTCTCAATTTCTTGAAGAACGATATCACTCCTTGACCTGTGATTACTCACATACTCGTCCTCCAAGAATCTAGCGTTGGTGCTAACAACGACTCTTTGACTCTCAGGACAGTAAAAGTAACCACCTTTCGTTTGCCTGGGATACCCTATGAACAACATTACTTTTTACCTGCTTTCTAACTTATCAGGTTCCTTCGACAGTACGTGTGCCGGACAGCCCCATACTCTAAACTTGCACAAACTGGGTTTGCGACCAAGGAAGAGCTCAGAAGGTGTCTTAGGAACTGATTTAGAAGGCACCACATTAAGCACGTAAGCTGCTGTTTCCAATGCATAGCCCCAAAACGAAATTGGTAAGTTTGCATAACTCATCATTGATCTTACCATCTCTAGAAGAGTCCTATTTCTTCTTTCAGCTACACCGTTTTGCTGGGGAGTACCCGGTGCAGTCCACTGGGAAGTAATCCCATTTTCTGACAAATATTGCAGGAACTCGTTGTCGAGGTATTCGCCACCGCGGTCAGATCGCAGCGACTCGATAGTATTCCCGACCTTCTTTTCTACTTCAGCCTTGAACTCTTTGAATTTCTCAAAGCATTCAGACTTGTAGCGAAGCAGGTAAACGTATTCGTACCTTGAGTAGTCGTCAATGAAAGTGACGAAGTACTCGTACCCTCCACGAGCCTGCATGGACATCGGTCCACATAAGTATAAATGGATCAATTCCAACACTTCCTCCGCTCGAGACTGACTAGCCTTGAAAGACCTAGTTGACATCTTGCCCTCGATGCAGGATTCACAGACTTGATAAGGTACAGCCCGGACTAGGTCCAATGTACCATCATCTGCAAGTCTTTGAATCCGCTTCAAGCTGATGTGACCCAGTCTCAAGTGCCAGAGATATGTAAGATCCTCATCAGAAGAAGTAAGTTTTCTCTTTCTAGGATTATCAATTACGGATGAATTACATACAATATTTAAGGACATATTTGATCAAAGCAACATAGAGATTGTAAATCAACATACCATAATGGATAACATTGTTATTACCAATGATAAAATCATAAATGACAAATATCCATAAAAGTTGATGAAATTTGTCATGCCGATAAACCACGGCCCACAAATAAACTCTCAAATGTACTTAATTCATCAAAACATAAAGAAAAGAAAACTCCATGAAGCTCCGTCATAAAACTTTGCGTTATCCAGTGTGGTATCTCTTTGCCATCACTCACCAGCCTTGTCAGCACGGTCCCCTGCAAAGTACAACAACATGATCAACAAGTCAGTGCTTACAGCTCTAGAAGAGCAACAACTAACTCTAATCATGCTTACAGTTATACATGCAAAATGGCATACCTTGTCTAGCTTTGTTGGCTTGACAATCTTTCCTCCAGTGTCCTTTCTTACCACACCTGAAGCACCTGTCCCTTTCAGTCGCCACCTTAGGCTTTTTCCCAGCCCCACCATCCTTCACAGGTGTTTTCTTGGCCCACTTCTTAATCCCTTTCTTCCGCTTCATACCTTTCGGTACAGCAGAGAGATTACCAGAAGTGGCCAAGGCAACCTTCTGAGGGTTCATGACTGATTTCGCTGCCATCAAGTCATTGAGTAACTCATTGAGAGTATACTCTTTCTTGTTCATGACAACATTCAGCCTAAAACTCACAAATGACTTGGGTAGAGAGTTTAGTATGATATCGACCTTAGCCTCAGCGTCGATACCTCCACCATGCATAGTTAACTCATCCATGAGGTGAGTCATGGTAACTACGTGCTCTCTCACTGAGGTGCCATCAGTCATTTTCTTAATCACGATTTCTCTCATGAGATTGAACCTGACGGCTCTATCAGTTTCCCCATAGGTCGTCTCCAGACTTTGCATAATGTCATAGGCATCCCTATGGTGCTGATGCTGCTGCTGCAAGATTTTCGACATAGTGGTCATCATGTAGCACTTGACTACATTGTTCGATTTCTCCCACTTGTTATAAAAATCTATATCCAGTTGACTGGATTCAGCAGTTGGCACTTCGGGACGAAGTACTTGCAGAACGAACATATGTTCTTCTGCAATCAGGAGGTACTCGAGATTGCTCTTCCATTCCAGGAAGTTCGGACCAGTAAGATTGTTTTGTGCAAGAATATTGATGACATTAGACATAGACATATCTGAAACAATAAAGAATCTTAAATAAGAACATACATGTAGAACTTCAAAAACAAATGAATTGAAAACCTTTTAATAAATCAAATACAAATGTTTTCCACTAATTGCCCAAGAGTTCCCACCGCAAGCTACACTCGTAGACGTTTACGATGTCACCCTCAACCAACACTGCGGGGTTTAAGCCCCAATCCATTTAATTTCACTACCATGTCAGGATGCTTTTGACACTTGAAATTAATAAGTAGTGAAAACCTTAGACCAAGCCATCTCTCAAGAACAGGGATGCAATTCTTGCATTATATTCTAAGATGCTTCTAAGCAATTAACCACAAATTTAACTCCGGCCAAAAGAGACAGTTTAGCATGGCACGTAACCATACCGCACAGCCCTTAAAGCTTTTGTTATCTATAATTTAAATCAATCCTAGAATACTTGTGAAAGAGGTCTACGCAAGCTACACTCGTAGACGTTTACGCAAAGCCCTCCCACTATTCACATGATTTAAATTGTTTGTCTAGAAATCCCAACAACCGTACCCATGTACCTCTAGGAACTAGCAAGCTATACTCGTAGACGTTTACTAGAACGAGAGATACACTTACAGCCTAGGACCGCTTTGTGGAGGTCTATTGATTTTAATAAAAAAATTTGCTTAGTATTTTTCTTTTAAAAGGTTTCTTTATGCGCACACATAATTTCTTTGTCATTATATTTCCCAAATTTTTGCATGTAATTAAACAAGCCCAAAAATTCCCAAAATATAATCCAACAAAAGAAATTAATCACATAAGCATGCTTGAAAGCTGTAAATAATAAAAGCGATAAAACATGCTTTTCCTATTATCTACACATGCTTAATTGTGCACATAAATAAATCACATATCATACGAGGACAATTAAGGCAAACAAAAATTCCTCGTGGCCCAAAAAATAGAAAAAATAAATTCTATCTATTACAATTTGAATTTTGGATTAATTTGGATAATTCCAAATCTTTTTCAAATCTTCCAAATCTTCAAGGGCCTTCAAAACTGGATACACCAAATCTTCTGGGATTTAGGCCTTTGTGATCTGATGATTTGCCCTAACCCTAATGTAAACCCTAGGGTTTACACAGGATTGCACAAACCACCAAAACCACGAGCCACCGCGACGGGACAGCAGCAGCCGACAACGACCGCAGCTGCCACCGACCAGCCACCGCGCCCGGCACGCCACGCGCTGCCGCTGCCGTGCCGCGCAGCGTGGCCCTGTGCCCGCGCGCGCCGTGCCATCGTCCTGCGCGCAGACCGCGCGTGCTGCTCGCGCCCCGGCCGTGCGTGCCTGCCGCACCGCCTGCGCCCGCCGTCGTCTCCGTCGGCCCTGCGTCGGCTCTGTCTTCGTTCTTCATCCTCGACCAGTCCAAATTAAATTTGAAAAATTACAGAAAAACTATTCTATTACAATTTTTCAAAATCTACACTAATCACGGATTTTCTCATGATTTTACAAAACAATTCAGCCCTACACGGATAAACCACCGCTGGCTGAATTAACGGGTTGCCACGAGGAACAAAAAAAACCATCCACAATAAACAATAAATCCATACATGCATATTGAATTCAATTATGAACAACAGAGCCATAAATCAGAAACCTGGCTCTGATACCAATTGTAGGGTTTTTCCGTGAACCGAATCACCAAAACCAAACTGAACCGGATCGATTTATGGATATTGCACATAATTCAAATTCAAAAATCCATAGCATGCTCCTATGAATTTAATAACCAGTATTGTGGATTGAGGGATTACCGTTATTCCATCTAGTCTGTACCGATCTTTTGCGTTTGAATTCCAAACTCCAATTCAACCACGCAATTCGATTTGTCTGCGGAAACAGAAATTAGAATACTAATTTCTAGAATAAAATCGAAAGAACAAAGAGGAAGAGGGAAATCTGTTGTTCTCCAGATTAGATCTTCAGATCTGTATCCCGGTTCTTATCAGATCTACTACTGGTGAGGACTCCGTAGATCTGTGGCTTGAGCAGGACCAGAATCAAAATTCTCCTCCTCTGACAATGAAGTCGGCGCCTCTCTCTCTCTGCCCTAGGGTTTTGACTGATTTGAATAATCACAAAAGGTTGGCTAGGGTTTCCAGAGAGAGTGGTCTATTTATAGACCTAGGGTTATATCCCTAATGGGCTACTGGGCTCAACTCAGCACACTTATTTGGGCCAAACCTGGGACCTAATGCAAATAATAAAGTGGGCCTATAAATTAATTAATTCCCATGTCCACAACCCAGGACATAATTAATTAATTGATATTCGCATACAAATTATAACAAGAGCAAATAAATTTATAATAACCCGAAGGTTGTCGAACCCACATGGATAGTTCAATGAATGTATCTCATGTATTGAATATAGTTTTTCTATTCTTTGTTTAGCAAATCCAATTTTGAGAGGTTTTGGGTTTTGAAAACAACTTTAAAAGAAATTTAATTTAAAAAAAGTACAAATCATAAGGAAATCTACCAAACTGATAAATATGCATGAAACGAATAATTCAAACCCAGAAAAGACTTATGGTGGAAAAATCTGTTAAAGTGTAATTAATTCCTTGGTCGGGCAATTAAAACGTAGATTACTAGTAAGTGATTATCTCATTTCGATCTCAAAAATACAAATTAGTCAATCGTAATAATAATCAGATTTAAACCTACAATTCAATTCTTCTTAGTCATATATAAATTCAATTGCATTAAACTCTATCTCCCTATCATTAATTTTCACCCCTCAGTCCATCAATTAACAACTAAAACCTTTTCCAATTTTGATATCTCGATCCTTCAATTGAAAATAGATTTAAAAATAAAATCAGAGAGTTTAAACCAATTAGAGTTTGAATAATTTAAATCCAAACATGAATCAGAGATGGAGAAATCCTAGAATCTGATAAAGGTTCTTAGCGTAGCATATTGAAATTAAACATTTAAATAGAAATTAAAGATTGCATTAAATCAAACTTATTAAAGACAAAGTACAGAAAAGTAAAAGTTTTGATCTAGCTCTTGAAACTTGAAAATAAAAACTAAAAAATTAAATTATGAAACTGGATAAAGATTCTAAAAATTAGACACTGAAAATGAACTTAAACATGAGTTTATATAAAACTAGGGTTAGACCTTGAAATCTTGAACTTCAGGGTTAAGTTAGAAAAGTGATTTTGAAATCAAATCTCGCCCAATACTTCGAATATAATTATTTCCATCTTGAAAAATATTTGCGTCGACCAACACAAGGGCCACATTAGTTCACCACACCTTCTCCATGTCGATCAGCCTTAGGGTCGAAATCATCAAAATCATCCGCTTCGAGTAACTCCATGTCGACCGACACAGATCCGCATCGGTTGACATGGTCTTCATTCCGCGTTGCTCGAAATCTTCCCACGTCGGGCGAAATAGAACTCTTTGTCACGGATTTCTTCATTCATTCATTAACTTTGCCCTTATTCGACATATTATTCTTACAAAACTCAACACCACAAGCATAATACCCTCTAGAATATACTCATGCTCAATATATTAATGAAAACATAATAAAATGCATAAACGAAATAAGAAAATAATGCAATAAGTGAGTAGAAATATGAGCTTATCAATCCCCCCAAACTTAAACACTTGATTGCCCTCAATCAACAGAAAGAATAAACCAAAAGCTCAAGTAATCAAGAAGTGCAATGCCTCACAAGATTCTTCATATTCAAAACCAATAATCCAAATCACATCAACACTTTGAAATAACTAGATAATACATAAAATCTGGAAGACTCACAAGGAAAGTATTTTCGCTCAATCACATAAGTGTTTCGGGTTGAATATGAGTACACACAAAAGTCATTCAAGTTAAGTTCTACCATAAGCTTGCAAATATTCTAATTCCTCCACTGCAAATATGTGCACACAAGACCTAGGATCAGAAAGGACTTTTCATTAGGTTGTAATAAAGACTTTTGTGAGGGGTAAGAAAATATGACCAATTGAATTCTGTCTCAAAAAAAAGAATTAATTGTAGGATTAAATCTAATAATCATTGGGATTGATTAATGTTGTGTTCTTGAGACCTATAGGAGATAATCACACATTAGTAATCTAGGGTTTAATTGTCAAACAAGGAATTACATCCATTTGAATCTGATTTACCCACCATTGCTGAGTTGAATGATTATGCATGTTGATATTTTGATTATCTACCCTGGAATTTATGTTTTTAATCACTGTTTTAAAATTCTTGCTTTTGTTATCTTTAATTTTATAAAAACCAAAACCCTAATTTCACTACATTATTTTACTTGAGGCACTTGTTATAGTAGTTCAATTCCTCGTCAGTCGATGCATCAGTGGAGTCGCCAGTCGCGGCTCAGTGAAAACAAACTTGTGTTCATCTGAAACAATGATGTAATCCAACTTGTGTTTCCATTCTTGGAAGTTGGGACCAGTTAATGGGTTTTGTGATAAGATATTGATGACATTTGATAAAGACATGTTTGAAAATAATAAATAAATATAGAAATTTAAATATAATCGTAAACTATTGAAACAAATAAGTATTGTAACCTTATGATAATACGATACAACCGTTTCCTCCAATAGCCCAAGTAATTTTATTGCAAGCCACACATATGGACATTTACAACAAAACACTTGACCAGACTGTAGGGTTTTTCCGTGAACCGAATCACCAAAACCAAACTGAACCATATCGATTTATGGATATTGCACATAATTCAACATGAATTTAATAACCAGTATTGTGGATTGAGGGATTACCGTTATTCCATCGAGTCTGTACCGATCTTTTGCGTTTGAATTCCAAACTCTAATTCAACCACGCAATTCGATTTGTCTGCGAAAACAAAAATTAGAATACTAATTTCTAGAATAAAATTGAAAGAACAAAGAGGAAGAGGGAAATCTGTTGTTCTCCAGATTAGATCTTCAGATCTGTATCCCGGTGCTGATCAGATCTACTACTGGTGAGGACTTCGTAGATCTGTGGCTTGAGCAGGACCAGAATCGAAATTCTCCTCCTCTGACAATGAAGTCGGCGCCTCTCTCTCTTTGCCCTAGGGTTTTGACTGATTTGAATAATCACAAAAGAGTGGCTAGGGTTTCCAGAGAGAGTGGTCTATTTATAGACCCAGGGTTTTATCCCTAATGGACTACTGAGCTCAATTCAGCACACTTATTTGGGCCAGACCTGGGACCTAATGCAAATAATAAAGTGGGCCTATAAATTAATTAATTCTCATGTCCACAACCCAGGACACAATTAATTAATTAATATTAATTCTTTTTCACCACAGAATTAATACTGACCTACCCCTTTATTACCACGTTATGAGAACGAGCTGCATTTATTGACAATCCCCATATTTAAGGTTACCGGACATCCATTAATTAATCGGAGCCTCTGATAAGCTCTAACTACAACTAATTAATATCTTATAATTCCTGAGTAGTACCACTCAAACCTTATCACTCGTGCCTGAAATTAATCAGCCTGCAGGACTTTGGCACGATGAATGTTATTGAGCTCCTCAGGGAATGTCTCCATCCTATTACTCGGATATGGTTACCTAAACCCAGTCTCAGGCGGTATTACACGAACTGCTGTTACCCAAGATGCGGATATACGAGCACGTTACTTAGGCTTTCCACCATGACAAGTCAAAGCAGCAGTCAACCCGTGCAAACTCCTGAACCTTCGTTAGGGTTTGGACTCAATCAATATAACGAGATCTTGTGTTCGCTGATGTCAGACAGACGAATACATCTCACTGCGGTCCATCAATATGCCACCTCTGCGTACCAGCATGTCAAGTAACCAAGACAGACTACTTATCCCGACAATGCCGCAGCCATCCGGACAGACGTATCCTCATACGCTGTCTCGGCTGTGATCAGGTTTATGTCTCACTAGGTCAAGTGATCATACTGTCTTCTGCGATCTACAACACGCCGTATGATCGTCCCTATCGGTGAGACAAGAGGATATCATTGTTCATACATGTAAGATTGTTAACAGATAGGAAAAATAAACCGTTGTATTCTCATTATAATAAATGCTTTCAGTATACAAACTCATCACAGACTACATCTTTCAAGTCCAGTCATTTAATTCAAATCTATGTCAGTTACCTTAGACAAATAGAATTAATAATTGGAGACTAACTGAGACTGTGTTATCCTACTGAGCAGGGACATCACAAATGAGTTATACTCTGATAACATCTAAGCTAATATACTACAAAACAAACCTTCCCATATAAAAATTGATTTGTCATACATACCAGGTCCATAATGCATGATTTATAATAAGGTTGTCTCATTTAATTCAATCCTAGAGAACTTGTGAAAGATCGGATACGCAAGCTACACATGTAACGTTTACGCTAGAACTCCCACTTCTCACATGAATTAAATGTTTGCTTTAAGAAATCTCATCTATTAGAACTTATGAATAATAAAATAAGCAAGCTATACAAGTAGACATTTACTTATTAGATTATTCACTTCTAATAAGAGATCGCTTTGTGTAGGTCTTTTTCAGAAAAAAATTAAACTGTTTAGTTATTTTCATTTATAAGGTTCAACCGCATACATATTATTTCATGTTGCTATAAATAACGACAATGCTAAAATTCTATCGTGCCATGCATGCCATGCATGAGTACCGAATTTATTGCCATAATTTAATTCTATGAAATAAATCACATAAGCATACTTTGAAAGTTGTAAATAATAAGTCGTAAACGTGCTTCCTATTATCTACAATATGCTCGGATGTTGCGCAACTAATAAAACAATTATATCAAGTGAGAATAAATAATAAAATAAATAAAATAAGTCCTTGTGGCCCTATGATACAATTACAAAATTAAATTCTATCTATTAAAGTTTGGATTTAATTTACAGATCTTCTGAGCTCCCACTAATGACTCGAGATCTAGAATTTTTTTTTTGAATTTAGACCTCCAAATCTGATTGGCACCATAAATGTTAGCCTGCGTGTACACAACCCGACGGACCACCGCTGACCAGCCACTGCCAGTTGTCCGCCGCAACCTAAAACCTGCCGGAAAAATGCACAAGGGCATTGCGCGATGCGCAACCCACTGTCAATGCCTCGAGCCGCTGCCGCCCATTGCTGGTGCCGCCACCACCTGGGCCGGCGTCGCCTGCCCTGCCAGAGCCCTTGGCTGCCATCGTCCACCCGTGGGAGCTCACCGGAGGAGGAGAAAACGTGCAGGGGAGAAAACGCCCCAGCACTTCACTAACTCTTAGAAACCCAACAATTGATCACAATTATTAGAGTATAACTAAAATTTGTTCTTTAACTTGTTTGACTTTTAGATTTTCACAATATTTATAACTGAACTTAGGCAACCTAATTACATATGCTTCCACAAGCAATTTTATTTTTTTTTAAATAAGTGTACATTAATCTTAAAACTCACACACCCACTCACACACCCAGATGTCCCTTTAAGAACTCGAACCTGTGACCTCTCACACACAGAAAATGTGTTTTAACCACTACACCCGAGCGAAGGTACAACCACAAGCATTTTTACTTACCGTAATTGCGCACTCTATATTCTATCATTTGAGACATAATTTGTTACATCTTGGACCATCACTCTTAATACAAAATGCCACTATTTTTATTAGTAACTTTTATGTTTCTTTCATTATTTATGATATAATGCCTAGAGGTATGAAGAATAGTATATCTCAATATTTTTAATGATACATTCTAATTAATAAATAATACTTCGACCTTATCAAGATTATCGCACGTATGTAGGTATGAGCAACTTGCTAAATGTTTTTTGGAACTAATTGATTTCACCAATTTCTTATACATGATTGGATCTCAATTTTTTTTTTAATATATAAAAACTCTTCAAATTCAGTAAAGATTTACTTGAATGATTGAGTTATTATCTATTTTCAAATACCTCAATCTTAAATAGATTGGAAAAAACTAAATCTATATCTTATTTAGTTGGACGAAAATCATAATGACTAAGATATTTATAAATCAAAAAAAAAAAAAAAAACCTAATCTAATCCAATCCTAACAAAATATTATTTTATACGTAAATCTAATTATCTTTCATATTACGATTCTATGCGACTTACAGCCAATGATTTGCAATAAAAGTGATTGTTGGAAACGAAATCTATTCTTGTAGTAGATAGGCAATCTAGATGACGAAAAGTGGGACATATTTTCTCTGTGTCCGAAAACAACTATTTCTCACCCAGTTCTTCCTCCTCTTTTGTAGGAAAGGAATATCAAATATTAAATGCCATTCATAAATGTACTTCGCTTTCTTGATTTTATGGAAGCAACCAACGAATATTATTGATTCATAACAAACTTCATTCAGTTCTGTCAGATCGTGCCCGCACAGGCAAACCTACGTCAACCGTAGCGGTTGTCTTATCTTACAATCTCCGATTACATTCTCTTGTCTTATCCATTGTTTTTTCCTGCCACCTTCCCAAATTTTCAAGTTTATTGGTATATTGAGGTTTCTGGGCTCCTTACCTTTTTCTAGGCATTATTTTGAATTTTGCTCTTTTTTTTTTGTCATTAATCTTTTTTCAATATGTTGCTTGCTTGGATTTTTGTGAGTTTCTTGTTTGTTTGATGCATGATAAATCTTGTGCTTGTATAATGTGAAAAACTGTTTTAGTTTCTTCTTGGGCTGATTAGTTTGGTTCTTGTATGAATCCCTCTTTCCTTGTTGGTTAACTTTATGTTTTGGAGATATGTTGTTGAGTGCTTGAAAGAAGCGAAAGCAATGCTTGAGAGGCGATGATGTATGGTGTACTAGAATGTTTGATTGAATATATTAGGATTTGTTGTTTTATCCAAGCACTTGGATGATTTTATCTTTGGAATAGGTTGTGGTATTTGGTGAGGTTAGATTGCCATTCCTTTAAGTTAAAACGATAATCGAGTAGAATGTTCATGTTAAGTCTTTTGGATTTGTTTAACATGATCTGGTTTTGGGAAGAAGCCTCACCTTTTGTTGAAAGTTTGTAGTGGGAAAAATTGAATAGAAAACCCTCTATCTATGTATTTGTTCTCAATTTTTTTGGAAGTGCATTTTCAGTAGAGGATTTCTGAGGCCTTGTAGAGTTGTGATGTGGCCCTAAGGAGAGAAGAAACGTGGAGGGTTTTGCAGAATTGTAGGAAGAAGGCTACGATCAAGTAAAACAGTTTTTGTTGCTTGTGTCCACAAATTGTTTACCATGTTCTGATTTTGAGAAGAAGCATTATCTTTTCATCCGAGTTTGTATCGGAATGAATGGAGTAGAAATCATGTTCGTGTTCATTCTAGGATTTCTAAGGCCTTGAAGAGTTATGATGTAGCCCTAAGAGAATCCAAAATATGGGATTGGTATACTATGAAGTAGAAATTGCCATGATCAAGTAAAACAGTTATGCTTGTGTTTTTGGTAGAAGAAGCATTACCTTTTGATGAAAGTTTGTATTGGATTACAACACCTCTAGCTAAGTAATAGTTTTCGTGTTTTGGGAATATACTTTCATTCAAAGATTTCTAGAACCTGGTAAACTTGTGGAGTGTCTGTAAGGAAACAAGAAATATGGAGAATGTGCAGCAGGATTGCAAAAAGATTGTTACAATATGAAATAGAAATTGATGACTGAGTTTATATTCATGGAACTTTTATCCTCAATTCTGTGACTTTTCAAGTAGCAATCAAGCTGTAGATACTGAACCAAGCTCAAGCTTAGTCAGCATGTCTTATTTGTTGATTTTCTTCTATATAATTGCTACTGATCTCAACGACGAAAAATAGGGATCACGGCTCTGAGAGTATAGCCAGACGACGAAGGAGCGCCTTCTGCTGAAGGAATATGCTGTGATGCTGTCAACTGAAAGAACTAACATGTTGGTTAAGTCATACCTAAACCAAGTTGAGCTGCTTCTCAAGAACTATGTCTCTGCTGATCTTTTTGCCGTCTACACCTCTATAATCTTCGGAATCTTTGCTTGCAAAACGGTATGAAGTCATGTCATCCTTTGATTCGACTGTTTACATCATGATTTCAACGGGTTAGCTTGCTTAATTTGCAGTCATTGACATTCAGGTGTATGATCTTAGCCAGCTTATTAGCCCTGTTTACTTCAAAAGCTATCCAATCCTTACAAAGGGTATTCAAATTGAATGGAGCAACCGGTGAGTGGATTCCCCTAGTGATCTTAAGCAGCCATAATCGGCTCTAGTTTTAATTTTTCGTACGTATGTGATGCAGAGCCATGTCTACAATTCATGCCATTTACATCACAACTGTGTCATCATACTTCGTGTTATGGTCAGATCTTTTCTCGGATGACCTGCACCGTGGTCCAGTTACTCTTCGAAGTTCAACATTTTCTGTTTCTGCTTTGGGAGTGAGTATTATATGTCCTCTTCTTCATCTTGTCTGCTATCTTTACCATATGTTTGGAAAGATAACTAGGATCAGAGTTGTTAGTTGCTGCAATGCTATATTGAGAAGCTGTTTTCGTGTATAAGATGCAATCACTACTAGGATCCTTTGGGGCTCTGATTCAACTCTTTGATCAACCATCTTTGATAGGTCTCCGTTGGCTATTTCCTTTCGGATCTTGGCATGATTCTCTGGCTATATCCTTCTCTAGGCGGGGTGGAGTATGTAAGCACAATCTCATCTAAATCTAAACATATCTTCAATAGCCCTGCATTTCATTATTGTTATAACATAATCTCTTATTTGTTTTCTTCAATAAAGAAGCCTTCTATTCTAAGAAAGTTACTGTTTATTCTGATAAAGAAAGTACTATATATATGGATTCCATTGTTTGAAATGGTGTGCATTCACCACCCTCAACCACCGAGATTTACTACATGCTTTCTTGAAATTGTTGCATACATGACTTATCGGGGGTGTTGCTAACGTCGTTTAGGTAGTTCATCATCTTATCTCTTTGATGAGCGTGATCTACGCTATGCTTACGGGTGAAGCACAGATTTACACATACATGGTTTTAATATCAGAGGCAACCACACCTTCGATCAATCTGAGATGGTAAAGTTGGAGCTTAGTTTGTCATTTCTAGCTAGGTCCCATTTCTCACCGTGTCTTTGTTTCTGCTTAGGTATCTCGATGCAGCTGGAATGAAGAGGTCGAAGGCCTATACGATAAATGGAGTAGTAATATTCCTAGCATGGCTTGTAAGTCTGAAACTTGAAGATAGTAGTTCAGTTATCTCCTCTTAAATTTCTACTGTCAGGCAGTTTTCTTATGAACTTCTTGTTTTTTATTTCCATTTTTTTAAGGTTGCAAGAATTCTGCTGTTCATTTACTTGTTTTGGCATTCTTACATGTATCATGATCAGGTAACAACTCTTCACTAACTTCTGAATCTTGATGCTCCCATAATTCTTGCACCATTGATGGATGGTCTTACATTTCTATTGATAATACGATTCCTTTTCATCGTTCCATCATCGTGTCACTGCAGGTGAAGCGGATGCATGGGATTGGCGTCGTCATGATGCTTATCGTTCCATCTGTGCTCTCTGTTATGAACATGTATTGGTTCAGCAAGATATTCAGGGGGATGCTGAAGACGCTGAAGAGGGAGTGAAAAAACCGGGTTTTTCGCTAGGCGTCAGCATGCTTCTTTGTGTAAAGATTTATTGCCTGTGAATATTTGGAGGGAGGAGGAGGTGGGAGTGCTGAGACAATGGTAGGTTGTATGAAGCATTTCTGTGTAGTTCTTACCAGCAACATGAGTAGATTTGGATAAGGCTCTATAGATTTGTGCAGATTTATTTAGACAAACACTTGTTGCTCAAACGAAATGTTGCATGGACAGTCTTGTATTTTTATGCTACATCTGAGTATTTTGTTTAGTTGTTAAAATATCACATTCTTTGCAATATTTTGCAGTTCAGCTTATTCTTTTTTAGCTGTCAAATGTCATTGTTTTCTAAATTTAGTATGATTAATTCTTTTATTAAAAAAAATTGTCCTTCTTTCTCTTTATTAAAAAAAGTTAATTTCCTCACTTTATTAAAAAGGTATAAACACTAGATATGGAAAAAAGCAAAAATTATAAAGATATATGTAGGGGAAGTTTTACAAGCTTGCACTCTCCAAGCCGGTTGTTCAAGCACCAGCTTAGAGTTTGAAAACTGGTTATTAGCAAGAAGTTATACTTAGTCAAATTTTAAGTATACTCCAACATTTGAGGTGTTGAGTTTTAAATATTAAACGGTAAAAAATGCAAGGATATCATAGAGGTTCGGACTTCAACTGTCTTACGTCCTCTCTTCAAACTCGCAGTTTGGAAATTCAATGAGTTCAAGTTACAAAGATATCGAACAGTCTGTAAGTTGCAAGTAGATGTCGTGTCTACCAGTCCACAAGCGCACCCAACGAGTCCTTCGGTCACCTTCACTTCTTCGGTCTAGAGTGTAGGTGCACCACTCTGCCTCATGTTGGTTGTTGGGACTTTGAGTTCTTTCTGGAAATTTTGCTAGTTGAGGTATAAACTCGTGATAGTTACCACCAGACAAGTGGTAATTCCAAGATAGTTTCTTACTTAGATTATAAGAAGACAAAAGCATGCTCAAGCTGGAAAGCTAAGATTGTCGTGCCTGATAAGGCACACATTAAGCTGGTATACAGCCTGAAAGCTTAGAATGCTTAAGTATGAAATTTATCAGAGGTTTGGTAACTTCTGTAGAATCGGTATTTTCAGTAAGTTCGGTAACCTTCTTCTCTTGAACTCTTTCTTTATTTATAGGCAGAGTCATGAAGGTTTGAAATTGGAGTAGTTGTGAGACATGAGGAATCCATCAAGTTGAATGTCTCACTTTTCCTAAAATGATGCGTCATATGCTGTTAGTAGCAAGTAGACATGCAGCCTTTTGTCTGAACGGCTTTGTGTCAGTCCTAGGAATCCTTTGCTTGTTGATTCTTAGGACAAACAAGCGTTAAGGGTGTCTACACACTTTAAGTTCTCCTTACGTTAAGTCTGGGCTTAAAAAAACAAACGCTTGTCTTGGCTCTGTTTGTCTCTACTTAGGAGTTTGGGATTCGTCCTTGTTGGTTGAGCACCTTGCTGGTGAATATCAGCTGGTGACGGAGTGTCAGTCAGCAACTTTCAAAAGTATGCTCCCAAGTTGGTAGGCAGTTTATGTGCTCCTGGCTGGTTGCCAATTTCTTGAACTTCCAGCTGGTAGCTAGTTTCTCTCTCAAACTTGCTCGCGATGAACTCCTTACAACTCGATAATTCTTAAATAAAGCATTAGACGTTTTGAACTAATCTAAGCTAGAGACTCACTAGCTAGTGGTGTTTGACACATCAAAACATACGAATAAGGTGGGAATTATAATATACTTCCTAACAATTTCCCCCTTTTTGATATTATTAAAACTACCCTAAGCTAGCAAAAGGATTACCAGTTTCCAAATTTACAAGATTCGGAAATACAACACTAACACTTGGAAAATACAAATCTACACAACCTACTCTAAAAGATCTTCCCCCTAAATGGGAGAGATATTGCTCGATTAATTATTAGGGCGAAAAATATGTTGATTACACTAGAACATGTAAGTTCAACAGAAAAAAAAAAGAGAAGAGTGAGACAATGAAATGACTTAATGGGTCCCTAATAAGTTTGTTATTTTGCTAACTTATCAATTAGTTTCTAGCTCATTTAGTGTTCGAGTTGCGTGATTTTCATATTTATTTGTGCATCGTAGTGTTTTAGTGTTGTATATGTGTCTGATGGTGATTTTTCGCAGGAAAAGAGCTTGAATTTGGATCAAGGAAGAAAACAGGGATTTTTGACTCTATTTCGACCGACACAAGACTTGTGTCGGTCGACATGAGCAGTCGACGCGTGTACTGGTATCGACCTCGGAGAAGTGGATGTGGGAGCTCCACGTCAACCAACGCTAGTTCTGTGTTGGTCGACGTGGATGGTCGAGAGTCTCGAGACCGACGTGGCACTTGTGTCGGTTGACGCGGAAGTCTGTTTTGCGGGAAACTTTGATTTTTGGCAATTTTCTTCCTTGTTTAGTTCTATTCCTTGTGGGGATTAGTACTACACCTATATAAACACTTGTATTCGAGTTTTTAGGGTTAGACAATTAATTTTCAGAATTGATATGATTTTTAGAGCTTGAAGACAGTTGATGGAATTGTTTTTGTATTACAACAAGACTCCTTATTGATCAATGCAAGTTATTACTGGTTTTATCTTTTCATGATGTTTATCGTTGTGAATATGATGAACTAACTTTATCAATCTGATTCTAGGGTTTAAAATCTATTATGACTGCATGTTTACAGATTAATTTAATCGAATGTCTTTCTTTATTTGATTTGTGAAACTCTGTGCTTTGATTTAAATCTGGATTTGTTGGCCACTCATTTAGGTTATTATTTAATTAATTTGAAACTCAAAAGGTGATAATTAATTAATAAGAAAAGAATTTCACAATATGATCATTTGTTCTTGTCTTAAAAAGAGGGAGTTAGGTTATAGGATTTAATTTGTTGATTTTGGGAGTTATTGAATTATTTCTTGAGACCGAAAGGGTGAAGGAATTTCGATAATCTACTTTGTAAATTGTCAACCCAAGAAGTTTACAATATTTTTCTGATTTCCATCATTCAAGGAATCAAATTTGTATTTGATAGATTTATCTATGCTTGCAAATATTCTAATTTCTCCACTGCGAATATGTGCACATAAGACCTAAAATCAGAAAGGATTTTATTTAAGGTTGTAATGTATGTTTTTTAGTGAAAGGTGGGGAGAATTTGGCCAAGTGACTTAAAAACAATTGGGTTGATCACTCTCAATAACCAAAAATCACCATCTAACAACAACCACCAATCTCTTAAGATATTCAACACATAATATGGCTCTTTCTTCCCCTTTTTTTTTTTTTTTCCTTTTTCTTTGCTTTCAAATCCTTTTATGCTTTTATAATTTTTTTCTTTTATTTTCCTTCGGGAAATGAGCTTATAACGATATATAGAACTATTTTATTTTTGAGTCCAACATTCTTTTGTTCACCAAACTCTTAAAATTTCTTTTCACTAACAAATATTCAATAAATACCACATCTTATGCACAAGAGTGATCCTATCACGTTTTCACAAATCTATAGGCAAAGAAAGAAAAATACATAGGCTCAAAAGTGCTAACTAGAGATACTCAATCATGCAAGACACTCTCACAAATGACAATAAAACTCAAGTCTCATACTTGGGACAAAAATTCTTCACAATAAACATCAAATCCAACTCAAACATCATGCTAATGCATGTATCAATTTAGATAATAATGTGGTATTCTACATGCATAGGCATTTTCATGCTCAACAATTGAACTAAACTAATCAAAATGCATAAAATACTAGAGAAAATAATGCGAGAAGTGAGTGAAAATAAGAGTTTATCATTCAACACGCAATAACTTTCTCGTTTCTCGACCAAAACGGTTGATTCAAAAAGCTACACGAAGCTTGAATTGCCAGCTTTCTTCTGTTTTATACTTTGTTGGCTGATTCCCGCCTATTTAGTCAGAAATCATGATGGAACAGAGGGCAGATGGAGGGGTTTTTACGGGAGTGTTGTGGATTGCAAAATGTAATGAGGTTGAGCTGCTTGCTTCTAAGTCTTTCTATTTTTTTTATGGTGTGCCTTACTTCACCAGACACAATAATTGCAACGGCAATTGGCCGAGAGGATAAGGTGCCATGTGCCTTTTTCTTATTTGTCGTAACTCTGGATTCGCATTTCATGAAATAACTTCGATAATCAACCTTCATTTATTCATAACTCGACATGCATGGTCCATTTTGAAAAACAAACGTCCATAGAAATGATCTAAATCACAAGTTCTACTAGTGTATTCAATTCCATAATTTTTGGAATTACTTTGTTTTCGCCCCGAACTCAACAGTTTGAAAAATCATAAAAAATTCCATGAGCATCGAAATCTCAACCCGATCATTTCTTAAATTCTTATAATTCATTTTCAAGAATACCTTATCTCGGTGAAAGAAATGAAGCTTTCGGCTATTAGTTGTGGATTCAAACGTATCCAAGATATGCTACAAACCCTAATTCATCGTGCTTGAATTTCTTACGTAAAATTCACATGTATGACTAATTAGGGTTTCTCAAAACATACACAAAAATGCATGTGACAACAAGTGTTGAAAACTAAGTAACGATCAATTAAAGGGCTAAATGTAAAGTAATCCTTTATTAAATAATTAATTAAACTAAATCTCATTTAATTAAACCCGAGATATTATACTACCCTTTTGAATCCTGCTCATTGAGAAAGGTTGAAAGAATTCCAACTTTTTGCGGGTAAATGTTAGCGTACAAAGTTGTACATCCCTGCAGCTTTTGTCCTTTTCGTTCTATCTGACGTGACAACTTGATTAATTGTGTCTCAACTGAAATGTTCAACTGGTCGAACTTTTGGCTGCCAGTTTCTTTGCAACCAATCATCGGGATATTTTCTTCTTTCTCATAACTAGTTGATTCTTCAGTTATAGACTTCTGTAGACTTGATCATATCTGCAATTAATCCTTTGTGCCATTGAGTCTTCGGCGGACCGGCCCTAAACTATTACAACATATAGAACCAACCTAACATTTGCTCCCTCCGTCCTACCATAGTAGTCTCAATATCTTTTTTTATTTGTCCCGTCATATTAGTCATATTTTCTAAAATTGAAAATTAATACACGTACTCTCTAATAAATTAGTAGTTTGCCTGATCTATATGTTCTTAATTATTGTGTCAAAAGTAAATAGGACTTATATGACAGGACAAAGGAAGTATATTTTATGATTAAGTCAATTTAAGTTAGTTCTATGGTTTAGCGAATCTGTGAAATTTTTTACAATTATCAAAATTACATATTTCCTAACAAAAGAGGTATTACTTAGAGTGAAAACACAAAATACCCATTTACACTATACACATCATAAAAATACCCATTTCTTATAAGACATATCAAAAATACCCAAAAGTACAATTTCCTGCAAAAATCAGACATTAAGGTGTACTTTTTTATAACAAAAATGAATTTTGAATATAAATCTAATTATTATATTATTTTTCTATTTTTTCTCCACATGTGATTAAAAAAAAAAATTAAACTTAAAGAAAATAAGTGTCCGGTTCAGACCCAGATTTTTTTTTATATTGGGTCTTTTCCGGGTCTGACCGGAACTGACCCGATTTAGACCCGGAACAGACTCAATATAAAAAAATCTGATTTTTTTATATTGAGTCTGTTCCGGGTCTAAATCGGGTCAGTTCCGGTCAGAATCGAACACTTATAATCTTTAATTTTAATTTTTTTTTTAATCACATGTGGAGAAAAAATAGAAAAATAATAGAATAATTAGATTTATATTCAAAATTCATTTTTGTTTTAAAAAAGGACACCTGAATATCCGATTTTTATAGGAAATTGTACTTTTAAATATTTTTTACATGTATTATAAGAAGTGAATATTTTTGTAATGTATTTTATAAAAATGGATATTTAAAAATATTTCCACTCTTACTTATCCCCAATTCGGGGGGACAAACAGTTAAAACTCATTATTTATGTTTAAAGGGTGATTCTAAATACAGCCCTATATTTACTCCCTACAGCCACTTTAAAAAAAATAAAATGTAATCTTTCAGATTTATCCTTATAACTATAATTAAAATTAAAATATTTAATATTCAAATATATATCCCTAAACTACAGCCCCTCAAATAAAACCCTCATTAAAATCTTGAGTGTCATCTTTTTCTCATAAACAGCAGCAACGGTCTTGCTGCACTCCCATTATCATCTATAACAACTGAAACACTCCCAGGAGATTGGTCGTCGTCTTGAGCTTGTACAGATCAGTGGTTACTGTCTAGACAGAGCAACGCAAAAGCTTTGATTATAAATTGTATTTTTTTGGTAGAATATTTCGAGGCAGCGACTTTAATTGCTAGGGACAAACACTTCATTCACGTGTGAATGTGATGGTCTCTAATGGGAATCTATGTTAGCATGCGAAATGACAAAAGAAATCATCTGTTGCTTCAACTGCTCATCTCCCCTCACCTCACCTCACTACCCTCGGTCCACCACTTTTTCACAGTTTTTTCTTGTTTGCGTCATATGTTTTTATGTTTCTGACCCTCTCCCGAGAGACATTAATGAAAAAAAAAACAGAACAAAGGTTAAGGAATAATCTTCTGACTTTTATCCTTGCAATGGTAGACGTAAAATTATGTTTAATTTTGTGGAAGAAATTTTACGTGAGAATGGTAAAAGAAAATTTAGGTTTAAATTTTAGCAAGAAAACTTAAAGGGGCTTTATTTAATTAGTACTATTTATTTTAGGGAGGCTTTATTTTATGGAATTTATAATTGAATATTAATTTTTTTATTAACATTATAAGGATAAAATTGGAAGTTCATCTTTTATTTTTTTAAAAGGGGCTTAGGGAGTAAAAAGAGGGTTGTATTTAGAATCACCCATGTTTAAATAACTTCTGAATTTAAGATACAATAAAAATACTTAAATGAAATAAATATACAATTATTTTAAAAAAATATCACTCGTAATATTAAATAAATAATATTGGGGACATCCCCTTCATTAAATATTGTATTACACCGTTAAAAAAAAACTTTCAGTTTAATTCCTTAATATTTTAGATAGTGGTTCTGTCATGTTCATTCCTGAAACATTCCATAACAAATAAAATAAGGTAAATTCTCACATGAGACAGATCTCATTATTTTTATTGTTAGACGAATTTAATGAAATAGTATGTTTTTTTTTATTGCAAATGATGTCTCACCATTTTTATTGTGAGACGAATTTAATAAAATGATGTGTTTCTTTATTGCAAATGATGTATTTTTTTGTTGCAAATAATTTTATTTTTAAAAATGAAATGATGTATTTAATTTATTGAAATGATGTATTAAGATACGTCTCACAATAAAAAAAAATGGTGAGACCGTCTCTCAGTAGACCAACTCATAAAATAATAATAAATATGAAAGTGAAATAAATATTTTAAGAATGTGTTATATATGATGTTTCCCTAAAATTGTCCAAACATATTTTAAAATTCGATATACGATATATAATATACAATGCTAGTACTATTAAAGGAGGCATGAACCCAAAGACCAAGGCCAAAACATGAAAATTCTAGAGAATTATTAATCATTAGTTTTTTTTTAATTGTGATACACAAGTTGAATAAAAAAGAAATGTCCTTTTTATTATTAGAATTTATAATCAATTGATTATAGATAAAATATATGATCACCATGTTATGAAATCAGAGACTAAAAGTAACCAAATTTGAAAAGAAGTAGAAAACTAATTAAGATTACAATTAGGTTAAATAGTTAATTAGTAAAAAACGACTAAGAGATTGTTAGTTCTAAATTAATATGGCAGCTTGATTGATGATTATCCAAACCCAAAAAATCAATTTCATGTGTTTGAGTTTTCATATTCGCCTCTCCATTGTTTGCACTTCCCCTCGTAATTTCGCTGCTCGAGCTTTCTTGTGCGCTCTGCATGCATTCAATATTTATAATTTTATCATATCAAATCAAATCAAATTCAAAATAAAAGAAATTCCCACCAAAATAACCGTTCATATTATCAATATAATTGTTCACTCTTGAAATTATTTTATTAAATCCTCTCTATCTCTCCGTCAAATGAGAATTTGAATGGTCCGAGTTTAGTGAAAAGAATATTATTATTCTTGTTGAAGTACCTATTTCTACCTATAAAATTGGTTAAGGAGATAGAGACTTCACCATTATATAGTAGTATACTCTCAGGTATATGGTCGATGTAGAATAATTCAATAATTCCTCTTAAAGATACGTAACACAAAACTAATACTTCTTTCGTCCCGCCTTTTTAGTCTCATTTTCCATTTTCGTTTATCCCACGAAATTAGTCTTATTTCCTAAATAGAAAAAAAATCTCCTCACACTAATAAAATATCAATTCTACTGCACTCACAAACATTAGTAACTATACCAAAAGTAAATGAGATTAATACATTGGGACGAAAGGAGTATTATTTAGGGTACAAATTTTTTTCTTATTGGGAGTTAAATAACATTTGTTTGTGTACTCGAATTCTTATTCAGTCTCACAAGAAAAGGTGCTGCTAAGAAAAAGTATATATTATATATATTTTTCTGAATTAACTAAAACAACTTTAAAGTAATGTTTCCTTTTTAAATTTCAATCCAATTATGATAGTAATTAATCCTGACAAATTATCTATTCAGTTCAAATAAAATACCTTTTTTTTTTAAAGGCCAATCGTTCAAATCTTCAAAATTAACAATTTCATATTAGAATCTAATCTCACTAGAACCTGACCTTATATATAATTTTATGTACAAACAAAATGTTTTTATTGTGAAAAAAGAATTCGAGATCGATTCAAAGTCAAACTCACCTTGCAGTCATGGTAAATCACATTTGTACCCTTTTGTGGGACTCTCCTAACTTGGTCGGTTAAAGGAATTACTCTAACTAGTTTTTCATGAGATGGTTCCTCTCTCAATTCTTCATAAAATTGTCTGTCCAATAAAATATATGCATTAATTTTTTCACAAAATAATAAATATTGTACTGAATATTTGATGCATAAGCAATGATAAACTAATTATTAAGAAGAATATACATATAATTCACTCACCGTAAGTTGACTCTATTTTCATGGTATCTCATTGCTACGAACTCGTTTGAGGCTGCTGTTTCCCTCATGCTTCTGTACATCTGATGATTGAATATTGTTCCATTAATATATGGAGGGCAAATAAGAAACATAATAAATAATTATGACAAAAATTTGTGTGCGATCGTATTTTTTTTATGAGACGGTGAGATATGTATAAAATAATAATGTATTTCAGCATAACAAATAATATATTGTTGAATACATAATTTGCTATGCTGAAATAAATCGTTCGTATGTATAAAAGGTTCATAAATGTCTCACAAATAATGTGTTACTGGAAACTCACTCAATAACTATACTAACATTGAATAAGACTTATATACAATTAACATAAGTTCAACCATAGAATGGTAAATGAATTAATCAACCTACTTGTGAACTACTCGAATCTTACTTCAGTAACATAAGTTTATAGTATTTGGCAGGTGGGCTCGTGAGTAAGCTCGTAAGTTAAAATTAATAAGGAATATAAAATTATTAACTTTATAAAGTAAATATTTATATAATTTGAGAGTAATAAGTATGAAAAATATTTGATTAACTTTGATAGTTTTGAGAAGAAAATTACATTTGAGTAGAAATATGATGTATTTTTTTTTTTAGAAATTAATAAGGAATACTTAAAATTTATTCTAAATTTAGAAAATTCTTGTAGAGTCAACAAAGTTCGTAAATCTCAAAGCCTTTGATAAAAAAATCTTAAAGCTTGATTCAATAACAAACATTAAATTTGAGTAAAATATTATTCAACTCAACTCTATTTAACTGCACATGTAATCGAACATAGATAAACATAAGATTATCACTCTAATAAAAAGATTAACACAAATTATTAGAATCCATAAGTCCATATATCTAACAAATTGAACTTATAATTTTTAAACAATAATGTGCATAAAATGACTCACAATAATTAATGAACATATATGATAGAACTTTCTTTTAATAATAATAAGCACGTAACTTTTATGTTGGTACAAATCTAGGTTAAGCAATGCCCAACCCTAACCACATACTATATATGTACTTCATCTATATCTAATTAAATAAAAAAAAATCCACCATGGACTATCTCATTAGAACATTTGAATAATTGTGTAAATTAATTAATTGCAAGATGGGTTAACTCTATAATAGATAGGGCTTACATTCCAACTTCCAAACAATTTGTCATTGAACCTTGTTTTTTCCGCCCACATTAATAAATTCTCATATTTAATTTAGGAAAGAGAATTTGTATTTCCTCTTAAAAGAATAAGATTTATACCAAAACAATTTTATGGGCATGAGAGAATTTTATTTATTTTTCTTTAAAAATTAACCTGATTTATAATATGTTTATTCCATTTTAGAAAATAATAAATTATGAATCTGAGAAACACAAATGCACCACCATACATGCTTAGATAGAGATATTTATATGACCTTTTTCCCCCCCCCAAAAAAAAAAAAGCTATATGTTATTGCACCTGAACCCCAATTTCAAATATTACTTGGTGTTTTTTTATTAATTTACTTGTTTTTGTGTGCGATGCATGAGAAGAAACTCACAGCCTTAGTGAGATTCAAATTCACGACATTTTATTTTTCAAAAAAAATAAATATATTTTTTTTGTAAAATATGAAAGAGTTTAGATATTTTAATTATCTGCACAATCAAAAGTATTCACATCCCAAAAACTGTCAGTAATTAGAATATCATCAGTATACTATCACTTTCCTCAACAACTGTGACAGCAAAATATGGCACTTTTCTGGTAATTCCTCATAAATAATGCCCAAAAACAAAGAGTGTATTTTACCAGAAAAAAATCACGAATATAAGATACTCCATATATAAAAAACAATGAATTTATATAAATTCTTATACCTGCAGATGACTCTTGATGTGAGAGATCTTGAGCCCTTTCACGCCCATCATTTGCACAATCTTCTTTGGAGTAGCTTCTACAATAAATTAAATCAAACAAATCTTGCATGAAAATTAATCTGGAAAATTTGCATTTATATATCGAGCTGGAGCTTGAGGTCGAGTACACTTACGGTATTTCCCACCAAGACAGTGAACTGCTTCAACGAAGTGATCATGGAGGTCGGGCGTCCATCGCAGTCGAGGAATGGAGGATTTTTTGTATTGTCTGATAACCCTAGTTTTCTCAGAGCTTTCCATTATTGAACAGTTCTACAATCGATGAAATAAAAAATATGTGATGGTTTTATACCAAGATTTGAATATGGAAATGTGATAAGGACTTTTTTTGTGGGCAGCTGTAGACTTTGGTGAATTGAATATTCGCTGCACCTACGTATACTCCATATTGTTTTTATTTATTTAATGCATGCGTTTTCACATTTTAAATGTGTTTGAAGAATATTTGTCTCGGTTTTAATTTAATCCTTATTACTTAAGAATTTCAGTTAAATCATTGATAAACAAATGCATAAAAGCCCACATTGTGTAGTCATTTTCATCTATTTAGATAGTAATATAGTATAAGAATATGGATGTGAATGTGACTTAACATTACAAACATTCCATATATATGTAAATTAGAGAATTCGACAAAGGTAACATACGTAGAAATGCAATCTTTGTCTATTAATAATTTCATTATTTTCTTTTTCCTTCATATGCGTGCAGTCACGTCAATATTATACGGTGCCTAATTTTGGACTCATTTTTATCCAAATCCCAATTATTCAACTAACATTGCTTTCTTGAAATTCGATTTCTTTTGCATGGAAAAAAAAAAAAAAGAATTTCAATTAATTCAGATTTTACAACTGTGCTTTTTTTATAAAAAAATGGAATTCTTGTGGGGCCTCTAAGTTTTATATATCCTTGAATGTAACTCATTTGCATGTCCATTTCAAGCATTTGGCACGTGTTGTTGTTTTTTTTTTTTCTTTTTGGTGCATAAACATATATAATATATTATTGTTTTTCTTTTCTAGTAGGAGTAGATGAATTAACATAATTATGTTGTAATACAGTTATCTACCTATTATTTTATTGAAATTGGCTCTAGGCTAGGGTTGCGAATTTGCAACTTTAGATCATCAGTCCCTCACTAATTTTTTTTTTTTTTTTTAATCATATCTATCATCTTATTATTGAAGTGGAACGAATATATATATATATATATATATATATATATATGAGATCAAATGAGAAAAAACTCTCTTATAAAAAAATAATATTATCCATTAAATCAAAATAAATTATAAATATAGCAACAATTATATATATGAAATCAGCCTCCACAATTATTCGAAGACTAAGCACTTATTCAAGAGTCTCAGTTACCTTTAACCTCTGCTTTCTCTATGAAATAATTATCGAATATAATTTATCTAATTAATTAATATAATCATTATTCCCAATCTAATTAATATTCGGTGGCTAACATTACGCTACACGTATACAAATACAGATGTTCTAGTTAGAAATTATGAATGATTGAGAATTTTAAAATCGTTTCAACCGTTAGGTTTAGATTTGGATGGTGTAGATAAACATTTTGATTTAAGTTCAAAGTATTTTGCCGAAACTAAAGTCAAAATCTGGCAGTTCATTTGAACTAAAATAATAGTTTGTTTAATTTGAATTGATCCGATTTAACTGAAATATTAAAATATATACGAATGACAAACGAATCTCAAAAAAAAAAAAAAAAATTGATAACATATTATTTCTATTTCACCCATTCCCTATATATATACATATACATATATAAATATTATATCACTTTTTTTTAAAAGGTATATAGAAAATATATAGTTATGAGTTTGAAAGTGAAGAGATTAATATAGATTTAATAATTTCAATCTTATATATTATTGGTTTATAAATTGGGCTCTAAATGATTTTCAACTCCGATATTTAGGGGCGTTTGGTATAACTGTGAGGAATCACTATGGGTATGAGTTTGATAGTAAAAGGAATGGCTATGGGTTTTAATGATTCCAATTTAAGTGTTTGGTTTACAAACTAGATTTGGGAATCATTCTCAATTTTGATATTTGTTATGTTAAAATTTATAGGTTTAAAAAATAAAAACTTTGAAAATAAATATAATAAAATAATTATTATTTTAATTAACTATTCATTAATTTTATATTAAAAATAATGTAATTAAAATATTTATAAGTAATCAGAAAAGAAAAATAAATAGGAATAATATAATAATATTTTTATAAATATTAAAAACTAACATAAAACTTGATTTTAAAAATTAAATAAAAATAATTATAATAATATTATAAATATTAATAATAAGATAATATCAGTAATATAAAATTATAATAATATATAATTACGATAATTATAAGTAATATAATACTTCATTACTTATATAATAATTATATTAATTTTAATTAATATTATAATTATAAAAGAAATTAGAGAATTTTAAAAAAAATGAAGTTAATTAAATTTGGGAATGGAGATGATATCAACCATTTAGGTTGGGAATGGTGTTCCCAATTATTTGGGAATCAAATCCATTCCTCCATACCCAAACCTGTAAATCAAATAATGAATTTCAGAATCATTTCATTCTTTGATTCCGAAACTCATGAACCAAAAGCCCCCTTAGTTTGTTAGGTATATTGGTTCAGAAATACATTAAAATATTTAAATAATAAAAGACTTGGAAAACACATATAATAAAGTAATTATTATTTTATTTAACTATTCATTATTTTTAATTGAAAATAATAAAACTAAAAAATAATTATAGTTAATTTTAGATTAAAAAAATTAACATAAGAACTTAAGTTAATGAAGTTAAATTAATAATAAAATAAAAATAATTATAATAATATTATAAATTTATTTCTTTTCTTGGTCGCATTAGTTTATATAATATTTTAATTATAAACATTTTTATATTATTTCTATTCTTGCTTTTATTAAATATTATATTTAATATATTATTAAATTATTATAATAATTTTTAATATGATGATTATAAAAGAGATGGGAGGATTTAGAAAATAATAAAATAAATAAACAATATTAAAATTGTATTCGATAGAAAAGTAATATCCAAAATCAAAGTTGACAATGAGAATGAAACACATTGTATAGTTTGGGTATCATTGTTTCCAAATATTTGGGAATTAATTTGTTCAGTCCATTTCGAAACTCTTCAATAAAAATGTGAATTTTGGAATCATTTTATTCATTGATTAATTTTTTGAAATTTTTACTTATATATAAAATTTTAACAAAAATAGACATGTAGTTCTCAAGAAAAGTCATATCTAAATATAACTTTGGGGAACAATCTATATTTAGCTCAACATTACTATTGTATGCGTTAATTATTACTATTATTCACATTATCTAACAGAATTAGATAGAGCAACAATTCTTTAAATGAATTAGGTAGGTTTGGTTTGTTAAATTAAATAAATTAAATACAAACATGCTATTTATGAGGTACGACCACAAATATAGGGGGATCAAAGGCATCTATTGCCTCGACCAAATTATTAAAAGAATCAGGTTAAATATATTAAAATACTCATTAATTTATTTACTTCCCAATTTATTAATCTTCAGTGTGATAGCCACTCTACATACAGCTACTCTGTCTTGTTGCAATACAATATCATATATGTGCTTTAATTCTTCACAAAATACCTTTTGCATACGTAAAATTAAATTTATAGTACATTTTAATTTTTTTTTTCTTCTTTGAAAATGGTGAGTATAATATATATTAATATAGAATCGTAACTTTTCCACTCAAAAACATTCAATCAAACTAAATAAAATATTTATTTTTGGATTGTGTTTAGTTTTGATTATTGTCAATAATCAACAGTAAACTGTCATTTGTATAATGCTAACAAGATAGAATCGATCATCTACACACCATATAGGTTATAAAATTGTAATTATTTAAGTTTTGATAAGAGATGAAGACTTGAAGAACCAGCTGAAAGATTGATCAGTTCGAATATATCATAATTGTATAGAGCTAACAAGACATAATTGATCATCTACTCACTGTATAGGTTATAATGTTGTATTTATTTAGGTTTTGGCATGAGATGAAGACTTGAAAAACCAGCTGAAGATTGATCAGTTCAAATTTATGGATATGAGTAGAGAACTACAACTGGCGGTCAGAAGAGATAATTGCGCAGCTATGAGAAATGAACCAACTGACAGTTCAGTAAGAACTCGACAACTAAGGAAAAAGAGAAGACAAGGATATGCTCAACTGATCCGATCTTCAGCTGATGTCTATCCTTCATAAATGTCCCATCTAAAGACAAATGCGACATATTTGTACATTACAATACAAACGTTAATCTACAAAAGAATGGGGTCTTATCACACCTTTCTGAACGACTAGAACTCAAATCAAACTTATAAATAACCCATCAAACAAGAAAGCAAAGTGATGCGAGTTACGGTTCTAATTAGAAATTGATCCCATTGATACATCCTTCAAGCTTCCTGCTATCTCTCTCTAAGGCTCTTTTGAACCTTTCATACTTCTTAAACACGAGACCATTAAAGGCCATCAAGCTTTTCATCAGTAGAGGCTCTAAGATGTTATAGACTCGTTGGATCCCCACCATCAAACCAACGTTCATGATGGGAACAGAAGCCTTCATACCCTGTAGTTGAGATTATGGAGATTTCACCTAGTAGAAGAACGAAAGTTACAACCTATATTCAAGTACCGTGGGCAGCTGAAGTTGTGGAGGGTGTTGGGTTTTGTATATTGAAAGCTTTAATTACAGTACGTATACATTCAACTTTATCTCATATCTGTAAACAACATACGTGCGAGAACAACAGTATCCTCTTATCTCGTCGATAGGGATATCATACGTCGGGTAGTAGCTCGCAGAAGATCGTATAGATCGCCTGACATAGCGATATAAAATATAATTATCACAACCGAGACAACATTGAGGATAAGTCTATCGTGTACGCTGCAACATAGTCAGATAGAAGTTATTTGTCTTGATCACTTGATATGCCGGTACATGCAGTTGTGTATTGCTTCGACCACACTGAGATGTATTATGTCTGACTTTAGATAATACAAGATATTGTGTCTTGATTAAATCTAAACCCTAGCAATGGTTTGAGAGTATGCACGGGTTGACTGTTGCTTTGACTTGCCATGTTGGAGAACCTGAGTAACATGCTCGTATACCCGCATCTTGGATAACAACAACTTGTGTAGAATGTTCTGACGACTGGAGTTAGATTATCATATCCGACTAATAGGATGGAGACATTCCCTGGGGAGCTCAATAAGGTTCATCGTGCTAAAGTCCTGCAGGTTGATTAAGTTCAAGCACGAGTGATAATGTTTGAGTGGTACTGCTTTGGAAAATAAAATATTAATTAATTGTGTGAAGCATGTCAGAAGCTCCAATTAATTGATTAATGTCCAGTAACCTTAAATATGAGGATTTGTCAAGTTAATGCAGCATGTTCTCGTAACATGGTAATAAAGAGGAAGGTCAATATTAATTCTGCAGTGAAAAAGAATTAATATTAATTAATTAATTATGTCCTGGGTTGTGGACATGAAAATTAATTAATTTAAAGGTCCACTTTATTATTTGCATTAGGTCCCATGTCTGGACCAAATTAATTGCCTATTGGAGCTCATTACGGTTTTACTCTAGTATTATAAATAGTCCACTCTCCTCTCAGATTTCATAAGCCACAACAACTGAAACCCTATAGAGGTAGAGAAAGAGGCGGCCCCAATAGTGAGAGAGAGGAAGAAATTCAACTCTGCCCTGCACTGTGGAATCCTCACAGTAGCAGGATTGAAAATAAGGGTTACAGATCTGAAGGCCTAGGCTGGAGAACACAAGATTTCTCTAATCTCTTCTTTTCAATTAATTCTAGAATTAATATTGCAAAATATTAATTTATTGTTCCGCATATTGAATTGATATGCATGGTGGAATTGGATTCGGATTCAACGTGAACCAGACTCAGATCTACAATCGAAAGGTATCCCTAAATCCTTTGCATTAAATTCATAGGAGCATGCTAGGATTTAAATATCGAATGGCAATTATTTTGACATGCATGAACGGTCCGAGTTTATTTGGATTTTGTGATTCAATTCATAATAACTTAAATCCCTACGATTGGTATCAGAGCCGAGTTCTTGTTTCATGGCTCTGTTGGTAAAATAATTGTTCGATTTATGCATGTATGAATTTTACTGCTATAAATGGTTTGGTTTTTGTGTTCGTCGTGACAACTCGTTCAATTTAATCTGCAGTGGTTTAATCCATGTTTGAAATAAATTGTTTTGTAAAATCACAAAAAAAATACTACGTGATTAGATTGATAAGAAAATCAATATAATAGATTAGATCTAGATGTATTTTTTATCTTTCAATCTGTAATTGTTCGTGGGAGGAAAAACACGAAGAACAAGACCGGGGACGTGCGCAGGTGGCACACACCGGCGGATGCACGGAGGCAGCCACAGTGGTGGCGGTGTAGGACGGCGACGGCAGCAGCCCGTGTGCAGGAGGCCGGCAGTGCAAACCCTAATTAAGGTTTGCGCTGCGCGACCGTGTTTCTATAGCAAGAGCCGACTGCGCCGCAGCCGTCGGCCCCGAGGCTCGCAGTGAGGCGAGCATGGCGACGACGCAGTAGCAGCACATCGAGCATGCTGCAACATGCATCGCGCGCAGGCCTTGCACTATCCGCATTGACCGACCTGCCTGCGCGTCACTCGACACCGCCCTGTCGGTGATTGATGGGCGATGGCGGTGGAACATGGTTGGCAACTGGTGACACTCTGATGCAACCCTAGGGTTTGCAAATCAGTTGTTGGACCCTGTTTGCAAATCACAAATCCTATATCCCAGTGCAGTTCAGATTTGAAGATTTGAAGGCCCAAAACATTTGAAGATCTATATTATTCCAAATTGTAATAGAATAGTTTTTATTTTTTTGTTTTGGGAACACTAGGAATTTTTTGCTTGTTTTAATTTCTCTCGTATGATGTGTGATTTATTAATTGCGCTTAAGCATGCTGTAGATAATAGGAAAGCATGTTTTCACTGCTTTATTATTTACTACTTTTATAGCATGTTTATGTGTTTATTTTTATGTGGGAATTATATTTTGAATTTTGGAACAGTTTTAATTACATGCAAAAATTTGGTAAAATATAATTGCATAAAAAATATTAGTGCGCAATTGAAAACCTTTTGAATTAAAAATACTAAGCAAGACTTTTTAAATAGAATCAAAAGACCTCGACAAAACGGTCCTAGGCTGGAAGTGTTCCTCTCGTCTTTGTAAACTTCTAGGAGTGTAGCTTGCTAATTCTTGGAGGTACATGGGTTGTAGTTGTGGGGATTTCTAAACAAATAATTTAAATCAAGTGAATTGTGGGAGCGCTTGTGCATAAACGTCTATGAGTGTAGCTTGCATACTTGTGTTTCTCACTTATATTATAGGATTGATTTAAATTAGAGATAACAAAGGCTATAAGAGTCATGCGGTATGAGTCTCGTATGCATGTCAAATCTATATCTTTTAGCTGGAGTTAAATTTGTGGTTAGTTGCTTAGAAGCACTGAGGATATAATGTCGTTGTTGCTTCCATGTTCTTGGTAGATGGCTTGCCCTAAGTTTTATACTAATTGTTAGTTTCATGTGTCTGAGGATTCTTGACATGGTATGAAACTAAATGATTGGGCTCAACTCGTTGAGGTAGGCCTGTAGTCTGGTTGAGGGTCACATCGTAAATGTCTACGAGTGTAACTTGCGGTGGGATTCCTTGGGTAATTATTGGAAAAAATATAATTGTTTTATCAAGAAGTTTCAATGCATTTGGTTTTCAAATATGGAAGAGGTTGGTTGGTAATTTTTAGTTGCCTACTAAGATTCTTCATCTTTCAAAAGTTGATGAGCTTTTCGTGCATCCTTAGCATGAGGATAATTTGATTTGTGTATCTGATCATCATTATAGGCTTTTTTGAGACCTTCCTAGCTTGCATGAGAACTACTTCATCAACCATTCAACCTTCCCATAGAGAACATAAAGCCACACTCAGAAGTCAACCGATAGCCTAGTAAGTAGACTCTTGTAGTAAAGCCAGAAGCTGAAGGTGCCTGAAAACCAAAAGCAAGAAAAATTCATCGTAACCAAAAGAACTGTAACTATAATCCGTATTCAATTACCGAAAATAGTGAAATTAGTGATTTATGTTCGATAGAACGAGGAGTGGACGTAGGATTAGTGTGCATCCAAACCACCATAAATTTTCTGTATGATTTACTTTATTCTCTGTTTATTTCAATTATCACACACTTAATTTTGAAGCTTAACTACTGACCTCAATTGTTGACAAATAGCTATAACTAAACTTATTTTCCTTCATAAACTACTCGGTTGAGATATTTCTTCGTGAAAATTGTAACTGAAATTTGGGGCCACCCAATTATACGATTACGCGCTTTCCACACTTTTGATTATTCGACAACTCTGAAATGGGACCGACCAACCTCACAGGCCTTTGATTATGTGCAGCTGATATAGTCCCAAATTTCAATTGCGGTATTTAATAACATGCAATTGTCACTAATCATTGGGTCCATGGAATCCCATAGCTAAGATGTAATCATGGAATCCTCCTCATCCCATGCTTCAAAAGTTGCATCCCATTTTGGTTTAGTTTCAACTGCCTCCCTTTGCCCTTTAGGTTTGTGTGGATACTTTGGGACCGTTTGAGATGGTTATTCCCATTAAATCTGTTGGACGCCTGAATACTTTTGCAATTCTCCAATTTTCTGGATACACTTGGATTTTTCGGAAGGGTTTGACGTGGTGAAGAAGCAATTAAGGTTGGAAGAAGAAAAAAAATGAAACCCTAAAAAAAAAAACAAAGAAGAGAAACACGCAACAATTTAGCAACAGAAAAATTCCTAGGGCACTGATACCATATGGAAAATCAGAGATGAGAGAATAATTCTCTACTATATACGAGATTACAAAGAGAAAAAAAGGAAACCAACTCATTCCTAAAGAAAACTATTTAAATAATCCCTCAATTTAAGGGATTACAAATTAATTCTCCAAACTTGTTTACAGAGCTATTTATTAGCTGCATCTCGACAACATCTGATGTAATCTTCCCTAGCTTTCAAAGTGCAACCTCATCCTTCATATGAACCGAGCAAATGAGATCTTCAACAACAATGGATGCAATGGGATCCAAACTACACAAGACATCAATGGAGATATAAATACCAGAATGTAAGAATGAACGCACATATCATCATGGTTAGGCAACATATTCATGGACTTTGGATGATTCAAGCAAATATTGTTTGTACATGATGCGCTACAGTTTTAACACCTTAGAACACCAAAAACCATATGAACAAGACATGGAATGTTTAACCTTAAGGAAATATATCAGCTAAATATTATAGCATGTAAATAGAACACCAACATGCTCATTTGTGGGAAGAGAACAAATGATCAAGAAATCTGCAGCGAACTTCAATATTTCAGGCTCAAATATATCCTTTGTTTTATCAAAAATGATGAAACGAGCAAGATCTACTCTCTTTTTCATCCCACCAGACATTTTGGAAGGTAATCGATCTTCAACTCCCTGTAAAATATTATTTAAAAAAAAAAAAAAAAACATGTAGGACTCCCTTGCCTTGAAAGAAATAAGCCCTTTCATTCCATGGTAAACCAAACAATTGAGCTAGATTATTTGAGTAAATTTGTTGTTTGTTTCCTATTTGAGGCTTTATCGGATTTGACTATATTGTAGGGAGCGGCAGCCTAGAGTTTGTAACTGTGAGCAAGTTAGGAAAGCAATTACAGATAGCTTGAAGTGCCTAAATGGCTGTAAGTAAACAGACAAGTACATGCTCATAAATGCTATTAAAGCAGTTAATAACTATGTCTGTGTAGCTATGATATACATGGTCATTACTCATTAGCAGCAAACCTTTAGTCTAACAGCAGCTTTCACAAGTTCGGCAATTTTATCCTCTGGCAATGGCATTGTAGAATTTTCATATCTGAAACAGAATGTCGAGAGAATCTGAAATTGTTGCACTCTGAAACACCCATTACATTAAGAAAGAGGTTCAAGAAATGCCTGGAATCACTACAAAAGTGCAAGTGCAACAATATAATCTCACCAAGCCAATTCTAATACCGGATATTTCCTCATCACTGATCAAACAATGTCATCTTCTACCAAATATCAGCACCTCACCCTAGTCGTTCATAATTGATTAGAAAGCACCTTCTGCCAAAATTAAAATCAGCTAAAAGTACAACACAATACCAAATCAGAGTTACGAGCTTTGAAAAATTACCTTGTCTGGAGCAAGAAGCCCAATCATAATCTTCAAGATGGTCGACTTACCTGTCCCAGATGGCCCAATAATTCCAACAGCATCTCCATACCTAATCTACAAAAGATATAAACTTTTGACAGTGTAAAGATACTTTGACTAGTTCTTTCAGGTACGGACTCTCCTCCCAATATCGTCCGCGAAGTGCATAATGAGACTCGAGGACTCTAATGCCTAGAATTGATTGAAGAATATGAAGGCATCAAGAATGTTGATGGTGTTTACACACTATCAGAATCAATTGATTCAAGCATAAAGTTGCCATCAGAATAAACTGGACAAGATAAATAAATAAATAAGGTTTTTAATGAAAAAATATGTGCAACAGGTTTTGAGCGATTGGAATTCATGCAAAAAGCAAAAAGGACAAGAATTTAAGGGTATTCTAATTAACTTTCTTTACCATAAAATAACATCACATCAATTCTTGTTCTGCAACATGTAGTTTCTGGTTTGACCATAACAACAAAGACCAATCACACCTGCATAGAAACTAACAAGACTAGTTACAGAGAAAATCCGAACTGAAATCACTCCCCGCTCATATCCATCTCTCATTGCCTTCCCTAGCACAGCAGGATGCCCTTGCCCGTCACACCCACTCTTGGCCGACTCCAAGCACAACCCTGGATTCCCAGTGAATGCTCCCGGAAACCTCCAGTAGCCCTGCTTGGTTGGAATGATCCCAGAAAGACAGTTATAGGATATATTCAACAGCAGTAAGTTACCAAGACTGGTTATGTTCTCTTGAATAGAACCCGAAAATGAGTTATGGGACAGGTCCAACACCTTCAAACTCCACATCTTCCCCATACCTGCTGGAATTTGTCCATCAAGAAAATTGTATGACAAATTTAGGTATTCCAGCCCTTGCAATCCAAAGAGCCCTGCTGGAATCCCCCCCTTCAGTGAGTTATCAGAGATGTCAATCCCACTTCTGGTCGTGAGCTCATAGTTAAAGATCAGTTCAGTTTTACTAGAAATGACAATAGAGACTTGCACTTCAAGATCCATGAATGAACCTGATGGATGACTAATCTCATCCCTGTGATTCAAATTTGAACTAGTGTTGAAACTACCATCTGGTATGAAGCCAGAGAACTTGTTACCAGAGAGATTGATTGTCTTGATTTCTTCAAATGTGAACAACCAACTCGGCAGGGATCCATTGAGCATATTATGTGAGAGAGAGAGGAACTTCAGTTTGGACCATTTGGATACAGCATCGTTCAAAGAACCTGAAAGTTCATTCAAGCTCAGATCAACAACTTCCAACGACTTGCATCCTGCCAGGGTGAGAGGGATCTCCCCAGAGATTCGGTTACTGCTTAATGCCAATATTTTCAAACTATCCAAGGCATCAAGCTCCGGAGGTATCTCGCCCGAGAAATTGTTGTTGTTCAGCTTCAGAGACAGCAGCTGAAAACAACCAACAATGTTCAAAGGAATCAAACCAGATAATGCATTGTGTGACAGATCAATTATTTGAAGATAGGTAAGGTTCCCAATCCTGTCTGGAATCTCACCAGTGAGAAGATTGTGAGAGAGAAACAAGGCCTTCAAGTTCTTGAGCTCAGTGATCATGGATGGAATTTCACCAGTTAACTGGTTATTCGACAGATCAAAAAACAAAAGGCCAGACCTCTCAGGATTCCTAACAACAGATGCTCGAAGATTTGCAGACAACTTGTTGTGGCTCAAGTCAAGAACAATCAACTTCTCCGAGAAAACCAACCTAGGTGAAATACCATATTCTAGTTGGTTGAACGATAAATTAAGCTGTGTCAGCTCATGACAAGTAGAAATGCAGGCTGGTACTCCTCCCACAATCGAGTTGTTTGCTAAGTTTAGCACGGACAGAGATTGGGAGGCTGGCAAGAAGCAGGGCAGAGTGCCTGAAAGCAAATTCGACTCGAGGTTGAGATACTCTAAAGCCTGCCCGAAATCACCAACAACCCCAGTCACAGAATTGTGGGACAAATCCAAGTACAACAACGACATTGCAGAATACAAGGTAGCAGGCATTCTCCCACATAAATTATTGAAACCCAGATTAAGTTTGTCAAGTTTGGAAGAGAAATTCCCAATCCAGTCAGGAATCTCACCAGAATACGCATTGTGGCTGAGATCAAGCACAGTCAACTGATTGAGCATAGCAAGAACTTGAGGAACGGAGCCATTGAAGGAATTGTAGCTAAGATCCAAAGTTTTGAGGTTTTTCAAGAGACTGAAGCACAACGGAATGGGGCCACGCAAAGAATTGTGCGACAAAATAAGGATTTCAAGAAAAGAGAAGTTGCAGAGAGAAGGGTGAATTTCACCTGACAGGTTGTGGGCAGAGAGATTGAGGGAAGCTAACCGGCCGGTCTGGTTGGAGATGGTTAAGATCCCATTTGAGGGGATTTCCTCACCATTCAAGCTGTAGAATGAGTGTCGAGAATGGGATTTCAGCTCCAGAAGTGCAGCTCTGTCACGTGGGTGGATGCCAAGATTATGTGCGTGGTGGTTTTCAGGGTTTAGAGAAGCGCAAAACCCACAAGGTAATAACAAAACAGATAAAAGGGTGAAGAAGTAAATAGTTGGGATTCTGAGTTCGGTTTTGGCCCTCTCAAACATTCCTAATCTACAACCCCATTCTCTTTGCTTCAGTTTCATGGAAGATTGTAACAGCAGTAACAATAATGCTACGTACCAATGAGAGCGCTCCTCAAGATACCTTAATCCCAAACCAGAGAGAGAGAGAGAGAGAGTCCCGTTTGAAAGCAGGAAGTCAATTGCGGGTATTAATTAACGAGAGGTGAGGAACCAAAGTCCAGACATTCCTTGTTGGTGAGGAACCCAAAGTTTGTATCACCAAACCGACCACCGACCCTAAATCTTCGAGTGAAAAAATCTGGATTTGGTTTCCAGCGAATTAAGATAAACCTGAAAGATTATATTTTGGTCCTTTAAATTAGTAGAATTGCAATAAATATACCTTCAATCCAAACCGATTCACTGAAAGGAATTGAAGAAATAAGATGGTGAAAAGCAAATTGCAGAAGAAAAACACGATTTGCAAGGAGTAGAATCCGACCATACCTTGGTCATGGTGAAATTACAGTGATTTAATGGAAAGATGTCGGGTTTGAAATTGGTAGGGTTCTTTGAGTTTGCTGGCGTAATATTGCGAGGACATTAGCCACAGCCCACAGGTAATGCCGATTTCACTTTCTCCGCCGCAGAGTAACCGACTTAACTTTCTCCGTCGCCGACTTCGACTGTCAGCCCCCACAGCCCACAGATAATGCCGGTCGGTCGCCGCCGCACGCAAGTGTTCTTCTCGCAGCCGCAGCCGTAAGTTTGAAAATTACTTTCAATTTTATTTACTAATAACTACTCCATATTAGAAATTAGAATATACATTTGCACAATAAATAATTAAAAAAAAAGCAAAAATTTGGGTTTTATCCTGCCCAAATGGGTTGACTCATCCCAATTAGGGTTTATTAATCCTAATTATGATATATTATATGAGTTTGGGTTTGGGTTAATAGATAAAATCCGCCTAAATCATTTAGGCATGCCTAACCCAAGACCTTCCTTAAAAAAAACTATAAATTATATTATTCAGTTGAAGATATTATATTTTCATCAATTAAATCTTCTTATTAGATTTGATTTATTTGCTAATTCTTTTAAAAAACAAGTATAATTTGTTTTAGGAAAGGTCTTGGGTTAGGCAGGCCTAAACGATTTAGGCTGGTTTTATCCATTAACCTAAGCTCAAACACATATTATATACCCTAATTGAGATTAATAAACCCTATTTGAGATGGGTCAATCCATTTGGGTAGGATAAAACCCGCCTAAACTGTTTAGGCCTGCCTAACGCAAGTTTTTACCTTTGTTTTATTTTACAAGTTTGTTTAACTTCTTGAAATTGAGAATTTTATTAAATTATATGTTTAATCTAATTATATTTTTATTGAATTTATGTATGTAATTCAATACATTGATGATAATTACAATACAATCCTATTTTTTAAGAGAAGGTCTCAGTTTAGGCACGTCTAAACAGTTTAGGCGGGTTTATCCATTAATTCAAACTAAACTCATATAATATAATAATATATTTTAATTGAGGATTAATAAACCTTATTTGAATGGGTGAAACTATTTGGGTATTGATAAAATCCGTCTAAACCATTTGGGCATACCTAACGCAAGTTTTGCCTATTTTTAATATGAGAATATCGACGGAGAAATATAAAACTATATTTTTTGCATATCACATTTATTCAAAAACCAAGTTACAATTTTATATAAGAATTAAAATTAATATTTTATTGAAATTTGTTGATGGTGATCAAACAATAAATTTATTAGTTTCGTGAAAGTTATAGCTTCGCTTTGGAGGAGGTAATCTTTGTGTTGATAGTTGGAGATGAGCAAAAATGAAGAAGAGATGGATACGAATGTTTTTTAGATTAGGCACAAAGTGAGCTTGAGATTTAGGAACTAACTTGCCGACCTCCCTCTTGGAGAAGCTAACGAAGGGTTATATACCTTCTTCTTAGTCGCGCTCCCATCCGATCATCACTATCCTAGCACCTTTGGAAGGATGACGCTAGGCTGAAAAAGTGGTATACAAATGTTGCTTTGGCGATGAGTAATTGTAACGCCCACAACTGGTCTTCCTAACTTTGGGGCGCGCTACAGTCGTGGTTGACAAATTTTCAAATATTTTTCAAAACAAGACAGCGAAAGACTTGTAATTAAATGATAAGGAAATTAAAGAACATTCATCTGTTAAACATTTGTTTTCTCAAAACATTCAAAACAGGGAAGGAAAATGTATCAGAGAGCGGTGCAGCAGTGTGTGTAGCGTAATGGAGATGTGCATATGAAGATGCATATCTCAGGATCTATTTAATTTTTACAAAACACCTGCATCGTCTTTACACCGTCGTTTCTCCATCCTCGCTGCTCAACCTGCGTATTTTAGAAACAATACGAGGGGCTGAGTACTAATGTACCCCGTGGTGACATGCCCAAAAATATACATTTTATATATGAAAGCTATGCCAACACATACAGATGAGCACGGGGTTTTATTGAAAAGTAATGTGTTATTTAAAACATTTTAATTCGCTGCAGCTATCTACCATGTTATCATATCTGTTTACCGTTGTAACTGGAAGTTGGTGTACTTCCGAGTTACGATGAACAACTGGGAATGGCGAACCACTCTACCCACTGTCATAAATTAGTGCACTAGCCTCAGTATGTTACCTTGAAACCCGATCGATTTAAGAAAGAAAATAAATACACAGCCTTATCCCCCTAGGGCTTCAGTACTCCAGCTGAACAGTCCGAGCTCATAAACAAAGTAAGGTTGCTAGCCTTTAATAACTGATTCATAAGACTAGCTCAAGCACCAAAAGTACTTGGTTCTCATCTTAGTGATTGGACTCTCTGATGATAGCAGTCAACAGAGGAACACATATGGTAGCATAAAACATTTTAGGCATAATCAATCAATTTAAAACAAAACATTTTCACACACATTTTAGAAACTGAGCACAAGGCTCGAAAAGGCATTTGTTTTTACTGAAAATAGTCTCCACCTGGTGTTAGGCTTCAAAAGTAAGATGCTTTCCCGCTAATTGTGTAATTGAGCTTGCTTCCCTCAACACTTAACCTCCAACAACAATATATATAACCCAATTAGGGTGGACGATCTAGGACAATCACTAACCCTTAATCAAATCCAAGAATCAACTCACAATCGAACTCAAAACTCAACATAATTTCCATGATTTTTCTTCGATCCAAACCAAGATCGTTTATACTCGAAACCATATACCAATGCATGTTTTCAAACCTAACATGCTCCTATAATCGTAATATAAACTCATGGATCAAATATAACTCGAAAAGGAGAGAAAACGGGTCAAGAAATCAAGTTTTATCCAAAAAGCCGCAGCCCGTCCCGAACGGAATGCGTCCGTCCCGAACGGGATGGACGGCATGATTTTTCGCCCAGCCGTGGGCTATCCCGAACGTGATGGGTTATGTATACTGAAAGCATTTATTACAATGAGTATACAACGGTTTATTTCTCCTATCTGTTAACAATCTTACATGTATGAACAATGGTATCCTCTTGTCTCACCGATAGGGACGATCATACGACGTGTTGTAGATCACAGAAGACAGTATGATCACTTGACCTAGTGAGACATAAACCTGATCACAGCCAAGACAGCGTATGAGGATACGTCTGTCCGGATGGCTGCGACATTGTTGGAATAAGTAGTCTGTCTTGGTTACTTGACATGTTGGTACGCAGAGGTGGCGTATTGATGGACCGCAGTGAGATGTATTCGTCTGTCTGACATCAGCGAATACAAGATCTCGTTATATTGATTGAGTCCAAACTCTAACGAAGGTTCAGGGGTTTGCACGGGTTGACTGTTGCTTTGACTTGCCATGGTGGAGAGCCTAAGTAACGTGCTCGTATATCCGCATCTTGGGTAACAGCAGTTCGTGTAGTACCGCCTGAGACTGGACTTAGGTAACCATATCCGAGTAATAGGATGGGGACATTCCCTAAGGAGCTCAATAACATTCATCGTGCCAAAGTCCTGCAGGCTGATTAAGTTCAGGCACGAGTGATAAGGTTTGAGTGGTACTACTCAGGAATTATAAGATATTAATTAATTGTAGTTAGAGCTTGTGAGAGGCTCCGATTAATTAATGGATGTTCGGTAACCTTAAATATGGGGATTCTCAATTAATGCAGCCCGTTCTCATAACGTGGTAGTAAAGGAGTAGGTCAGTATTAATTCTGTGGTGAAAAAGAATTAATATTAATTAATTAATTGTGTCCTGGGTTGTGGACATGGGAATTAATTAATTTATAGGCCCACTTTATTATTTGCATTAGGTCCCAGGATTGGCCCAATTAAATATGCTAAATTGAGCCCAAAATGGCCCATTAGGGTTTCCAACCCTAGGTCTATAAATAGACAGCTCTCTCTCATAAGTCATAACATAGTTGAAACACACTAAACCCTACAGAGAGAGGAGGCGCCGTTTTTGGAGTTCAAAGAAGGAGAATTTCGATTCTGGTCCTGCTCAGAATACAGATCTACGGAGTCCTCACCAGTAGTAGATCTGAACAGCATTGGGACACAGCCCTGAAGATCTAATCTGGAGAACAAATTTTCTTTCTTCCTTCTCTTTCTATTTCGATTTTAATCTAAGAAATTAGATCTCTAATTTCTGTTTCCGCAGATTAAATCGAATTGTGTGGTTGAATTGAGATTTGGAATCCAAACGCGAAAGATCAATTCAGACTCAACGAGTTACGGTAAACCCTAAATCCACAATTCTGTGTATTAAATTCATAGGAGCATGCTAGGGTTTTGAGAATTTGAATTATGAGCAATATCCATAGATCGATCCGGTTCAGTTTGGTTTTGGTGATTCGGTTCACTGAAAAACCCTACAATTGGTATCAGAGCCATGTTTCTGATTTATGGCTCTATTGTTCATAATTAAATTCGATATGCATGTATGAATTTATTGTTTTGTGAATGTTTGGTTTTTGTTCCTCGTGGCAACCCGTTGATTCAGCCCGCTGTGGTTTATCCGTGTAGGGCTGAATTGTTTTGTAAAATCACGAGAAATCCGTGATTAGTGTAGATTTGAAAATTGTAATAGAATAGATTTTCTGTAATTTTCAAATTATGTAATTGGACGGGTCGAGGACGAAGAACGATGACGGAGCCGACGTAGGGCCGGCGGAGCACGACGGCGGGCGACAGCGGCACGACACGGGTGCGCAAGCGCGCGGGCGCAGGGCCTATGCGCGCGAGGCATGGCAGGCGCTCGGCGGCGCTGGGCCGGCGGCGGCAGGCGGCTGGTCGGCGGCGGCTTCGGTCGTCGTCGGCTGCTATTGTCCCGTCGCGGTGGCTTGTGTTTTTGTGGTTTGTGCAATCCTGTGTAAACCCTAGGGTTTGCATTAGGGTTAGGGCAAATCATCAAATCACAAAGGCCTAAAAATCCAAAAGATTTGGTGTATCCAGATTTGAAGGCCCTTGAAGACTTGGAAGATTTGAAAAGATTTGGATTTATCCAAGTTAATTCAAAATTCAAATTTGTAATAGATAGATATTTTTTTCTATTTTGTGGGGCCACGAGGAATTTTTGTTTGCCTTAATTATCCTCGTATGATATGTGATTTATTTATGTGCGCAATTTAAGCATGTGTAGATAATAGGAAAAGCATGATTTATCGCTTTTATTATTTACAACTTTTCAAGCATGCTTATAAGAAAGATCTATCCGATGGTGGTGGCTGCTTGGTCTGGGGTGGCCGGAGTTGGTCGGAATCTCGCCGGGAATGGGGGCTGACGGGTTGGGGTTTGGAAAATGGGGGAAACTCTCTCCAATTCTCTCTCTAGCTTGGAATTGAGGTGAGTAAATAATGTGTATATTTTCTCATATATATTTGCTCACAAATTTACTCCCCTTCTCTATATAAATGTGTATATATAAATAAAAATATGAATAAATATATATTCTAATATCCCTTCCAAACAATATATGACTTGTGAATTATCTCACCTCCCTTAATTCTAATTTAACCTTAATAATCTTCCAAACTACATAAATAAATCCAAGTTTAATTAGTATAACTTGATTACTAAATCGTTAATTTAAATGAATCGAGAGCTCTCAAATAATAATTGCTCGAAAATTAAGGAGGATTTCTCTTTATTAAATCGATCAAGCCCTACATTCGCTTAATTACAATTCGAGGTATTACAGTAACGATTCTGGTGTGGGTGGTGGCGGCAAATAGCAGATAAGGGCAGAATATGCAAATGGACTGCGCTCTGAGTATGGCCTATGGGTTTCTTAGCGGTGGCGAAGATGACTTAGTGCTGAAGGATTACTGGATGAGCCTCGCAAGGTAGGTTGCGCTCCAAGATCAGTTGAACCAGGCTTAGTGCTCTGAGGCAAGTCGTTCGGTTTATTCCCTTGATAGGTAGTTCTACCTTTGTGTTTTGTCTATACATGTCTTTTTGGGACAAATGGAATTTGGGTACCAACAGTAGCCCCTTTTATTTTGCATGAAGAAATGTATTGTTTTATAGAATAATATATCAAAAAGAAAACCCTAATGAGGGTGGAATCAGAGTTATTCATACCTTGTAAGTAGAAGGGTTTGTGATGTTGCAACAATGAAAAGCTTTTAAAGAGATTCGCCCTTGGCAAGGAGTATGATCTCAACTCTGTTGAAGAGCTAAGTAATACAACTTTGTTTTGGGAAGATTGTAGCAAATGATTTTGCATATGAGTGGATGATAGTTTTTTCCCATGGGAAAACAAGTAGCTCCTATTCTTTAAAGTATAGTGGATACATACAAATCCTACAAGGAGACACAGATAATTTCAATCCAACTTCTTAGAAGAGTGAATAATAATATGCTCCGCGAAGGGAGGATTTAAGAAACCAATTCGACTCCACGAAGGAGTGGATAATAATATAGTTGAGTGGATAATGTCCACAAGTGGGAAAATAAGTAACTCCGACTCTTTAAGGCATAGCGGATATAAAAAAGTTCTGTAGGGAGAGGTGATAAATTTGTATTTTACCTCGTTTATCACATTGTTTACTTTATTTTTTCATGAATTTTCATTAGTTTAGAGTCAATAATTAAGCATGAGTCCATATTGGTGGGTATTATACTTGTGGGGGTGAATTTATGCAAGTTTGAGGCCAAAATTGTTGGAAACTCGTACCGAAAGCAGTAGATGTTCGAAGAAACAGTCACGAATTATTCTACAAGTGAAATATGAGCTAATGGATAATTTCAATATAAAGATCTTTGAATTAACTTTCCAATGAAACTGGAATCGAGTCAATCGGGGTTCGGGAGCAAAAGTTATGGCCAAAACCATGAGACTCCGCAAGTGAAGGATTTCAGGCGACACAGGGGTCGACATTGACATCCATGTCAATCGACACACCGGGTGTCAATCGACACGAAGGACAAAAAGCAAACGACAGCAAGGATCTATAGGAGGATCGATTTTATAGCCGTGTTAATCGACAGACTGCTTGTCGATTGACACCAACGTCGGAAAGGCAAAAATTCGCCCAGTTTGGAGAGATTACCTTCCCAAGTCATTACCTAATGAAGATTTAATTTTCCCCCACTATAAATACCCTATTTGGCTTGAGTTTTAGTGTTAATTTTCTGAGTTATTTACTTTAATTTTTAGCATTTAGTTTACATTAATTTTCCAATTTTTTATTTACTTTATTGCTTTGTAACTCCAAAATTGTCAAGACTTTAAAATTCAGTTTCTTTATGTTTCAAGTAAGTTTAATGCAATTCTATATGTTTATTTTACTTTGTGTTTTTGGCATGTCTGGCTAGAAACCCTATCATATTCTAGGGTTATTCTCCATCCAATTGACATGTTGTAATTTAATTAAATTCAATCCTTATTAATTAGTTCAATTTCTCTGGTTTTGATTCTAAAATTTATTTTCAATTGAAGGATCGAGACATGAAAATTGGATTAGATTGTTTGTTGTTAATTTGAGACCGAGATGAGATAAATAACAATAAGAAGAGGGAATTTGATATAATTATTTCCTGTCTAAAAAAGAAGATTCAATTATAAGATTTAATCTGCATGTTTATCGAAATTGACTAATTTGTGTTATTGAGACTCAAAAGGTAAAATTCACATTCTAGTAATCTAGGTTTTAATTGCCTAACTAAGGAATTGATTCCAATTAATCTGATTTTCCACCATAATACTCCCTCCGTCCCGTTAGAATTGTCGCATTTCTTTTCGGCACAAAAATTTAGAGTTGTGAGTGTAGAATGAGTTAGTGGGATTAATATTTTATTGTTGAGTGTGAAAAGATTGCCATTTTTGGAAATATGACAATTTAGTTGGGACGCCCAATTTAGTAAGTGTGACAATTCAAGCGGGACGGAGGGAGTAATTATTTGGGTTTGGATTGGTTGATTTATGCATGTTAATTGGATTGATTGAATTTCCTAAATTCTGTGCTTATATTTATTTGATTTTATTCAAAAGTTATTTTTCTTGAAAACAAAACCAACTCCCTCTGTTTTGGATTTGCTCAAACAACGAATTGATAAACTATGTCCAGTACATGAAATATTGTCATTGCACTTTTCCCTTGGGTTCGATAACCTTTGGTTAACTATAAATTTATTTGCTCGTCTATGCTATAATTGTATGCGAATTTAGCATCCAATCAAATTGGCGCCGTTGCCGGGGATTAGTCTGATTTTATTTTATTATTGGAGTGTTTAGATACTTGTTGGCTTGATTTTTTTATTTTTATTGTGTGCGTGTGTTTGGGTTTGACATCTATATCGATCGACAACCCCCTATTGATCGACACAGGAGTTGCATTCATGTCGATCGACAACTCCCCTGTCGATCGACATAACTGACGTTTTCAGTTTTTATCTTTCTTTTCAGGTGGATGAACACAAGAGCAAAAGGCAAGAAACTCGAAGCCTTTGATTCAGAAATTGAAGTCACCTGTAGGAGAAACAAAAGCAAAACAAAGGACAAAGAAAGACAGACTGATATGGAGAATCCACTGGAAGCACCACTGCAAAACATGACTCCCGAGGAGCAGAGGCAATTCGTTGATGAGGTGCGACAGCTGAGAGCACAACTCCAAGCCGCACAGACAGCCCAAGCAGAGAAAATAACAAATATTCGAAGATGTACAAAATAAATGTAAAAATTTAATGCGGAGAACACACAAAACAAGGATAATTGAACGCGAGGAGCACCAAACTGACGTTGGATGCGACAAATTAAATACGAAAATAAGAGATAAAATGTTTATTGAATGGATATTTTGATAGATTTTGCTAGAGGAGCCCATTACAAGGGTTTGGGCCCTAACTAACCCTAGCTAAAATTGTCGACGACCTCGGATTTTTGGAACAGGCTCCAAAAATCCTGGGGTCGGTTATGGCAGGCATGGCTCCTCTCCAACGACTTCTTTCTTATCCACCGGCTTGAGGTCAGTGTCGGACCTAATCTTGAGGTCTGTTTCAAACCCAAACCCGGGGTTGGACTCAGATCCAAATCTGGAGTCGATTTGGCCGTTGTAGCGGGTTCTGACTTGTTTCCTGGCCGTGCCTAGCTGGGCTTCAGGTTATTTGGGTCGTGTTCTTGATCGGTCTTATGAGTGCGAATCGATTTCGTCGGTTTGGCTACTTGTACCTAAGCACAAGTGTACCCCGGAAAATAAATTTTTAATATATATATATATATATTCACATATTATTTTTATATATACCTTCAATTAATATATCTACAATTTCTTTTATCTTATAAATATATTTACTAAATCTAATACAAAAAAAAATATATAAAAATTAATTTAAAAGAATATTTAATTTACAAAACATAAAATTAAAACCCTAAATCCTAAATTAACCAAAAAAAAAACTTTAAACTCTAAATATTGAATAATTGTTTGGTCAATTTAATTGAGGAAGATATTTTTTTACAACTTTAGATGATAATGTTATATAGGTTGGACACTTGGACCTAGTTACCATTGTTGTTTTACTTGAATATTATGCATTTTTGTTTAATTTTACATTTTTAACTATAGGACATTGAATATAAAATAATTATTATTAATGTTTTATTTTAATTTTAATTATATATTGTAATACCTTGTGTATTATTTTGACTTCGTATTAATTATTCATAATCAATAAAGAAGAATTCATTAAATCGAGAGCATCGATGTTATTTGATCTCGATTGGGAAGAATTAACAAGCTCGGTTTAGTAGAATTAATTGAGAAATTATGAAATATATATTCATTTTATTGTAAGGAAATTGTTATCATATGAGATACATGTACATTTATATGTATATGTGAAGCTATGATATATTACATGTTTGAGAGAAGGGTTATATATATAGGCTGAAAGTTCTATTGTAAACTTTTCCACCTTGTTGTATAGCTTAGAGAGAGAAAGAGTGTGTGAGAGAGTTCTTAAAACCCACCCCCAAAACCCCAAACCGTCAGCCACCTTACCGACGAAATTCCGACCGCCTCCGACCACCATTCGACGAACCACCACCACCAGTAGACAGCTTGTTCTTCGGGCTTCATTTCGAGCTAAAGCAGCCACCGTGAGGTGAAGCAAGGACGGAGATATCCTAGTGAGAAGGTGAGGAGGGATTGTCAACTCGAAATTATGTGAGTTTAATGTTGAATCTTGTTATTTTGGCCATGAATTCATGTTTTAACGGTGTATTCATGCTCCCCATCGTATAGAGAAGCCTCAGAAGGTCTGAAAGTGGGCTTTGGTCACCGGAAATCGCCACCGCTGCCGTCAACTTTGAGAGCTCCGGTGAGCCTCATTTTCTCTCTAACCCTTGCGTATTTCTTGTGTTTGTTAGCATATTTGTAACCCTTATGGTCTGGGGAGTCGGAATATATGATTGCATGTGTGATCGGAGGCCATTTGGCGAGTCGCCGGAAGTTACAGTCGCGGGCGACGGGGTGTTGGAGAAGACGACTCCTGTCGATCGATAGGGAAGTTGGCAGAAGCTGTATATCGAGTCACCCTGTCAATCGACAGGAGGTATGTCGATCAACAGGGAAGTCGATAGGAGGTATGTCGATCGACAGAAGTCGTGTTGATCGACAGGAATAGTCGATAGAAAGTCTATCGACTGGGAAGGTTGTGTTGACCGAGGGTGTGTCGACCGACACAGAACCCTATCGGTCGACACAAAAGCATGAAAGAGAATTCAATTTACATGTTATCCAGTCCTAATTCTTTTAGGTCTCGATTAATTATGATTACGTAATTATTGTCCTAGATCATCCGTTTTGACTTGGGTATCCCGAATTGATTGTAGGAAATTGAAAGCGAGGGTTAGTCAGCTCACACTAGCCAGAAGCATCTATATCTAAAGCCAACTATCAGGTGGGAAACTATTTCAGTATAAAATCAAATGCGTGGTTTTACCTTTTTCAAAATGTGTAAACTGCTTTGTTTTAAATTGAGAATGACTATGCATGTTTTTGTGCTATTATATATGTCCTCTGTTGAATGCTAACAACAAAGAGTTATTAATAAGACAAGAACCATGTACTATTTGTGCATGCGCTACTCTTATTAACTGTGAAGGTTTGCTACCTTAATTTGCAAGTATGGGTGAAATGGTAGTGACCTTAAACCCTGGAAAGAATTGTGATGGGTGAAATGGTAGTGACCTTAAACCCTGTGAGAAAGTGAATGATTATAAATACGATCGGATCTCGAAGTGTGTTCCGAGATTAGTGCACTTAGATAATAGTGAGTTGAATGTTAAATCATTCCTAACTAATCATCGTAACTTGGAAGTGGGCCAGCTTCCAGTTACAAAAATGATAACAGATATAATAACATGTTTTAGATGCGCACAAAATAAAATGTTTTAGATAGCACGGTTCCTTTCAACAAAACCCCGTGTCTATCTGTGTGAGTTGCATAACATGTCTCCTATATAATGTATGTTTTCGGGCATGTTTCTCACTGGGTACATCAGTACTCAGCCCCTCGTATTATTTCTAAAATACGCAGGTTGAGCGGCATGAATGGGCGAGCAGGGGTGTAACCAGAGCAGCTGACTTTTGTAAACTTATAGATCCTGAGATATGCATCTTCATATGCATATCTCCTTCACGCATCACACATGCTGCTACACTCTCTGATTTTTCCCTTCCCAGTTCTGAATACTGTTTAAATGCTTTTACTTAAACTTATGACTCGAAGTACGATTTACTTTTATTTCTGAACCTCTCTTGTTACTTAAATCTTCCGCTTGTTTACTTATTTGAGTAAAGAAATGTTTGACAAAACCTGAAATATCAATGTGACGCGACCCCAAATTGGGAAGGTCAGTTGGGGGCGTTATGCAGCTCAAGTGGTGACATCTTCCATTTGAGGATTGATGTTAAAGGGTAGGGGATGAGTTCGATCCCTCCTACCAACAACCTTCCAGAGAAGGAGGTGGGTTTCTCTGGAGAGGGGTTGGGGTGCATCGGACTGCAGGCCCTGACATCGGTCCCCGGGGGAGATGTACTCAAGTGGTGACATCTTCCCTTTGAGGATTGATGTTAAAGGGTAGGGGATGGGTTCGATCCCTCCTACCAACAACCTTCCAGAGACAAGAAGGAGGTGGGTTTCTCTGGAGAGGGATTGGGGTGCATCGGACTGCAGGCCCTGACATCGGTCCCCGGGGGGAGATGTTACATATATTGTACTCCCAATTCTGAATTTCTGTATCCACAACTGTTCTTGAAATTTAACGGAGATAGTCACTTTTTAATAGTTTAAGTCATACTTATACGACCAAATAATATATAACACTTCTTGATTTCTCACATGTTGCAATATTAAACTAGTTAATGAATTAATTTAGTTGCGCCATATTATCTAGGATAGAAGTTTAACCTAGGATCTATGTTTTCTTTTAATTTTCCTTCATAGAAACAATCATATTCTCCTATTTGATTTGCTTAAACAATACTCTGAAAAATTAAGTTATATTGCATAAGTTTATTTTTTTCATATCATTTTTGTAGGATCAATAAACTTTTGACACTATATTATTAGTATCACTACATGCTAATAATTTAGTGATCACGCTCTCCATCATTAATTAAAAAAAATAGTATTTATTTAAAAATATATACTCCCTCCGTCCCAAAACAATTGTCTTGTTTTCCTTTTTCGTCTGTCCCAAACAATTGTCTTCTTTCCTAAAATGGAAAGTTTATACACACTCACTAATAAAATACTAATTTCCTCTATCTCTACTCGCATTGGTATCTGTGCCATTTCCAAACAAGACAATTGTTATGGGACGGAGGTAGTATTATTTTAATATATTTGAGAAAATTACAATATTTTTTTAAATATTTACTTTTACCTTAATAAAAAATTGGTTCGAACCTCAATCCCACATTACTATCGAATTGATTCAATTAAAAATCAAATTGAACTGCCCAATCAACCAATTTATGATTTTAAAAAATCAACTTGAAACGTGCATCCAAAAGACTCAAACTGAACTTGAAACTTCGGTTTTGATTTTAATCGAATCATAATATTATTTTTTATATAATTCTTTCATTTAAAATAATATTTTTAATGTTTTACAAGTAATATATAGTCGCAAGACATAATTATATATATATATAATTCGATATATACCAATAAACATTAGAAAATATATAATAATTCAATCGTATATCCTAAATTATGCGAGTTTTTTTTAAATTTATCCCAAAGTATTTGAATATTTAAATAAATACCAATACTATTTAAAACTATGTAAATATGTTACAAACTATTTTTTTCTGATCAACGGAAGCTGATTGTATCGTCAGAAATCCAAGCTAGCAAATTAAATTTAGATTTAAATGGTTAGTATGATAGCTCATTGTATTTGATTTGTATTTCTTACAATATCCATGATTTTAAAATTGGGGTATAATATATAAAAAAACATAAATAATTGTTATTAATATTCAAAGTCCTATAATTAAAATTCTAAAATTAACATAAAAAAATATATAAAATATTCAAATAAAACTACAACTGTAACTAAATATGACGAATCTTGATTTTTTAAAAGCGATCTATGACATCATCATTTGAAATTTATAGAGAAATATATTTTTCAATAAAAGTGAGCAAACAATCATTGAATAATTGATCATTTGTGCCACCCCTTAACGAATTTTTTACATAAATAATTTCTTAAAAATACTATTTCAACACTTGCATCTCTTTGCATATCTTGAATATATATATCAAGTTGATATTGAAGAGCCATTAATTCAATGATTTTAGAAATTAAATAAATTTAGTGATTTATGATTTAGGGTTTTAATTTTATGTTATATTAATTAAAATATGTTTCTAATATAATTTTTATATATAAGATTTAATAAAATATATTTATAAGATTAATAAAATATATTTATAAGATTAATAAAATTGGGATATTAATTAAAGATATATATATATATATATATATGTATATATATACATCTATAATATATATCTAGTACTCCATCCCTCCCATGAAATTAGTCCCATTTTTCATTTTAGTCCGTCCCGTATAAATGTTTCATTACTAAAAATGGAAAAGTAATCCACTCACATTAATAAATTATTAATTTCCCTTATCTCTATCTCCTTGGTTATTGTGTGGAAAGCAAATGAGACTAATTTTGTGGAACGGAGAGAGTATTTTTTTTTTTTGGTACAGATGTACCCCATGTTGACACATACATTTATATCTGTGTGACAATACAATTAACTTTCTATTGATATAAAAATAGTTTGAGATAAATCTAAAATAATAATATGAGTACTATTATAAATATTCAAATAGTTAAGGATTAATTTGAAAAAAAAAAACATGCATAGATATTGATTTTGATATTAATATTTATATACATTGTTTTATATTTAACTATTTTAATTCCTCTTTAAATCCATAAACTCAACAAACTTAATATCAATATTGAGGATGATTTTTATACTTAAGTTTATAATTCAACAATTTTAATGATATGACTTTGAATTTCCTCTACTTTCAAGTTTCACAATCATACAAACAGTAATTTTGACATTTATTGGAGTATATTATTATTATTATTATTATTATTCTAGAAATACAAACTTTAGTAAATCGGATACAATACTGCCACGTGTGAGTATAGAAATGTTAAAAACTGGGGGTGTTTGGTTGGTGGGTTTCGGAATCAGGGAATGGAATGATTCCGAAACCCACCGTTTGGTTTATGGGTATCATTCCCTCCGGAATCAAATGATTCCCTAAAATTTGGGAATCCCCATTCCTCTCTACTTTGGGGGATTTCATTCCCATACCCACTTCTCCCCAAAATTTATTTTTTATTTGTAATTTTATATAATATAATAATTAATATTAAATTAGTAATTAAATATATTTGAGAAATATTATCACTATACAGTATAATAATATTAATTAAAATATTATATTAGTTATAAATTATTATTAATAAATTTATATTAATTGTTTTAAAATAGTAATTTAATATTATTATATTAATTATTTAGTTTTATCTTAATTTTATATTTTATAAAATAAATAAGGAGATAAATATATTATTTATTTATTTTAATATTATTATATTTTCTTAATTTTTATTATTAAATTAATTATTTATTTCTTATTTTTTAATTCATTTTATTTATAATTATTTTCTTATTTATTTACTTATTTTTATAATATTTTTTTATAATTATATTATTTATAATATTATATGTTATTATAATTAATATTTTTTTAATATATTATAATAATATTAATATTATAAATCAATCATTTATTTTTTATCTTAATTTTATATTTTATAAAACAAATAATAAGATAAATAGATTATTTATTTGTTTTAATATGATTTTATTTTGTTATTTTTTATTGTTAAATTAATTATTATTTGTATAACAATTTAATTATATTATAAACCTATAAACTTAAAAAATAAATCATCAGAATTGAAAAATGATTCCAAAACTCATCTAGCAAACCAAACATCAGAATTGGGAATGATTCCCAAAAATCAAACCCATACCCATTCCCTCTACTATCAAACCCATACCCATAGTGATTCCCGACAGTTAAACCAAACGCCCCCTAAATTTGTTTCCCTCTATTCGAATTTCAAAACGCTATGGAGACAGTCCTCTTCTCTCTCTCTCTAGAATGAATTCGTAGATTTCCCGATATTTAATTCAGTATATGCCATTCCATTTTTAGAGATACACATATTATTTCTCCACCAAATTCAGCTTGCTGGCTTAAAAACGTGGAGAGAGTGTCAGTGTGAGCAGAGGCGTAGGGCTCGTCGCGGCGATGGGCTGCTTTTTCGGCTGTTTTCGTGTCAAAGACTCTGGCGCTAATCTCGTTTCTCCTTCGGTAATATTTTAGCTTAATTTAATTTGTTCTTTTTCCTAGTTTTCGGAGGTGGTGAAATCTGGAATTGCTTATTCTTTTTCAAATTTTTGCCGCGACCTAGCAGGAGCCTGTTGCGCCTCGCAGTAAGCATGCATTGTCGTCTTTGTTCCAGAATTCATGTATGTGTGAGTGTGCTTCTCTCTCTCTTTCTCCCTGGACTAAAATATTCTCCATTGGTTTTTGTGCTGGTGTTTTAATTGATTGGGTGATTTTTTGAATTTATGTTGCAAATGAAAGACGAGTCGCTTCGAGAAGGAGAGGAAGGTCAGAATCAGCTGCCTGTAGAAATCGGCGTCAGAGAGGTCAAGGATGAGGTCTGTATTTTTATAGATAAGGAAAGTAATCTGCATTCTGCAGTTAGCTAATATTAGTGTTACAAAGTTCGATTATTGTGATATTGTCATTATTATCTAAGTTGAGCTAGCTAGATCACTCATAAGCAGTGACTTTGTCGGATAAAGAACTGTGATCGGTATATTTATTCAATAAATCTTACAGAAGCATTGATCTAATTTAAATTGACTGACGAATGTTCTCTGTATATCCGAATAAAATGTCAGCATTCTGTATTTAGGTTGATAGTTTAAAATTGATTTTTATCTAACTGGAGTTCCCTTTACAGTTTCGTCTTAAAACTGTTTTGTTGTTTGACTGTAAATTGTAATTGAATGGTTTTCACAAACATTAGATGATATGCATTTGGTTTTCTGTAGAATAAGTTTTCCAAATCTGATAGAACTCCGCTCGAAACTCCTGTCAAAATTCGAAAAGCCTTGGATAAATGGGATGCTGAATCAGCTCAAAATGGAGCAGAAAAATCTTTGAAGTTCGATTCATGGCTTCCCAATGCATCAATGAAGAAGCAGTTTGATGAATCTCCAACTCCTGTCAAAAGCTGTGAAGGATGGGTTGCTGGATCGGGTTCTCTTTTAGACACTCCAAGCAGGTAAAACCACAATTGTGTCTATTCCTCTGAATTCATTGTGCACCTGACATTTGCAATAAATTTCGATGATAAATTTAGACTCATCTGATTATTTACGTTTGAGATTTAATGAGTTTTCTACCTTATGACAAATATCTTTTGCTATTTAGCTGCATGACTGATGGACTTAATGGAGGAATCTCCAGCAGCTTAGTTCAAAAGACTGATATGAAGGATGCAGTAACAGCTTCGATCACGCTTGGTAGTGAAAGTCATACTGAGCGAAGCAAGAATGAAACTGTTAGTTTTCACTATGCATCATCAGATACGTCAGCCTTTTCATTAATCTCTTCAGATCAATCTCGATCTGCTGGGGCACATAGTGTAAAAAAGCCATCACCATATCCAAACCCAGAGAAGTTAGCCGAGGGAGAAACTGAGGAAGAAGACTCTGCTTCCAATCACCCAAGAGAATCAGTTAAGCTGAAAGATGAGTTGAAGCCAACTCCAGTGTCAGATCTTTCACTTAGAGAAGAGACAAGTGATGAAGGAAGCCTAACTTCCTGGTTCAAACCAATTTCAGCCAAGCAAGATGTTAGTAAAAAACAATATAGTTCCATTTCTAGGCAAAGTAGGAAACCTCCTGCGGATAGGCCTATTCTGGGGATGGTGGCAGCCCACTGGAACGATGATGAGACATCCAGCGATCCACCAAAATGGTGGGATGGTAATGGAATTCCAAATTCTACTAACAAGTATAAAGAGGTATGTGGTTTCTTCTTTGCCGTTTTCTCTCTGTCTTGATTAACCTCGACTTCAACCTGCTGCTTTCGCCTCACAGGATCAAAAAGTTAGTTGGCATGCAACACCATTCAAGGAGAGACTGGAAAAGGCATTGTCTGAAGAATCTTTGATTTCTCAGAAGTATGTTATACCTATCAATATAACTACTACTACTACTACTACTACGTAATGCTGATTTCTCTTATGTTTTTTTTCTGATTTAAATTTGAATTCCTATATGCACAAGACAAATCATAGGATTAGGAATCAATTTAATGCAAATTTAGACAGATCAAAATTTTCTGCCTCAAAAATCTTGTATTGAAGTCTTAAGAAGGCTACTGAGATGACTATAATTCGCCTCAATGAAGCAGAAATAACTACGAATTGTGTGATATTTTGCAGGAAGCCTATCAACCGGACACCTTCATTTGGGCTCAATGAATCTGAAGAATCTGATACAGCTATATCACATTTTCAATCTTCACCGAGCATCAAATCTGTCGTTTCATTCTGATGAAAGGCCCGACCCGAAAATCCCCTGAACCTATATGTTGTGAGTTCATCGCTGTTGATATGTTTCTTCACCCATTCTTCATGAAACCCCCCATTGCTGATGTTGCCTATTCATTGCAAGAAATGTTTGCTGCCATTGTACATAAACAATGTGGCCTTTTCTCTTTGAGTTTGCTCAGGGCTTAGATTTGGATTGAAAAAAATATTTTGTTGATCACTGGGGCATTATCTGTGATTTTTTGTCATTAGATTTTACTATCATTTTGTCTGATTATTTGTATTTTTAGCTCCGAATATGTATTTGATTGTTTGACAAGTGCTTGGTTGTTTATTATTATTATTATTATTATTTTGGTTGATGAGAAGCAGTCTTGGTCTACATTTTTCTGTGAACATTGTGAGTTCACTCGATATGGTTTGTTGGAGTTTCGTTTATGTTGGTCCAATATATATATTCTTCTTAATTTTGAATTATAAAATGTGAAAAACTATCTAAGTAATATCACTTGGATTCAACTAGTTGTTTGGTGCCGCGTAGAGCACTGGATGGCGGTAATGGAAGGTTTTGTGCTTGCGGTTATGCACTAGGCATGAACTTTAACAATTGTTTAAGATTTGCAAATACCTTGTTAAAAAATTACAAATAGAATTTTTAGTTAAATACATAATGGATATAAAGTAGTACTTATATGAATTCGAGTATATATACGATTTTCCAAATAATGGTAAAATTATATCATACAAATCAATGCAAGTATTGGTTAATAACATGAATATAAATAAAGACTTCGTCGCCTTCATTTGTCATCGGCAACCAACATAAGCTTATAGGCAAAAACTTGCGTTAGGCACGCCTAATTGGTTTAGGCGGGTTTTATTTAAACCCAAATGGATTCACCCATCTCAAATAGGGTTTATTAATCTCCAATTAGGGTATATTAGATAAGTTTAACTTGGGTTAATGTATAAAACCCGCCTAAATCGTTTAAACGTATCTAACCCAAGACCTTCCCAAAATTATATGGGAATGGAAATTATTACAACAATCAAATCAAATATCTTGTGTGTGGAATGAAATTAATTTAATGGATCCAGTCAGATCAACCAAAGCATTAAAGAAAAGAAACAATAATAAAGCATGAGAGATGCCAATATTGTAACATGAAAACCCTCTAATATGAAGATAAATATTATTGGCTAGAAGTTATCTTAACAAATCTCCAGTCAGGGCCGGCCCTGTAAATTTAAATTAAATAATTATAAATATTATTAATAAAACATAATATAAGTAGCATTTTAAAATCATCTATCCTATTTAAAATTATAAAAATTATTCAAAAAATATCTTATAGCAAAAAACATGAGTCATTCACGACTTCACAATCATCTTATAGATTTAACTTAATTATTAAATAAACTTGAAACAAAATAAAAAATTAAATAATATCATATAAACTAAATGCATAGTCCGCATTTAAAAATAGTTCTCCTAGCATTTTTAAAGCCAACTTTTTGAGATTTTTTTCATCTTCTTTTCTTTATTTTTCTTTTTCCAAGAATAAGAAAAATGTTTACTAGCTTAAAAATAACGATTAACATATTAACAAAATAAATAAAATCAAACAAATCAAAATCTAAAACTACTCTAGAAAGATGTTTAAAAATTAAACAAAAAACTCAAAGAAACGACCTAGGAAATCACATAAATGCAGCAAGAAAAATCTGATAGGATTTAAAAAGAATTGCACAATATTATGATAAAAAAAATAATTCACATCTTAGACAATACTTGTTTAAGAAAAAAACCTTATCAACTTGTTGTTAGTTGTTTTTTACTAAAATTCATTTGTAATTTGTATGATATTGAAAAATAAAAAGAGATAAGAGAAATAGAGAAGCAATGGAAAAGTGAAAAGACAACAGACACTTTATATTCTTGAAGAGAGGCCAACATTTTGGTAACTGTGTTATGTTAAGAATAATATAAATTTTAATACCTTAATTAATATCTAGAATAAATCTTATTTTTAATATATTTTTAGCCAAATAACTTTATTAGGCTTAATAAAATTTATTTTTTCATATTTTAAGTTTAGCTAAATATTAAATTTCTTATCATATATATATATATTTTAAATAGTGCCCCTACTAAGATAAATTAATAGTATAATATAACTACTATTATATAATTTTTTAAAAAATGGTGCCCCTTCATTCGGAGGCTCCGGTACGGCGCACCTCTCGCACGGCCTCAGGGCCACCACTGTTTCCAGACTCCAGTATATCAAATAATGGGTATGCAAGTTCTCAAACAAATAACATTAGATGTTCAGCAACAAACATCAACAAGTCTCAAAATATCACCAATCTTAGCTGAAAAAAAAAAGAAGCTCATTATCAATTGATAGATCACAATAAAAAAAATCCTTTAAAATGCAATCTAAGTATAATAAAGAAATTAGGGATTAAAGATGTTAGAACATGGTATCGTCATGTTTAGGGAGAATACTAGAGAGAACGATTGTATTTCTTTTTTTGTGTGTTAAGAATTACAGGACAAGGTCTCTTTTAAAGAGACTAAAATGTGTAAATAAGGAAAAATAAATCAAATCAATTAAGGGATCACAATTGATCTTTTCTCCTTTGTATCTTGATTCTCCATCTTGAATTGATCTTCTTTAACTTTCCATTCCAACACTCCCCCTCAAGTTAAGTAACGGGATTACCGATACTTAACTTGGCTAAAACTTCAGCAAATGCTTTTGAATCAACAGCTTTGGTTAGGATATCTGCTAATTGGTCTTTTGATGGCACGAATGGGAGAGCTACGATTCCTTCTTCAATCTTCTCTTTGATGAAGTGTCTGTCGATCTCAACATGTTTCGTTCTATCGTGTTGTATTGGATTTTCTGATATGCTTATGGCAGCTTTGTTATCACACAGTAGTTGGCAAGTCTTTCCTGAGAACAATCCAAGTTCTATCATTAATTTTCTTTACCATAGTACTTCAGTAAGTCCTCCTTTATGCCTCTGAACTCAGCTTCAGCACTTGAAAGTGCTACCACCTTCTGTTTTTTGCTTCTCAAAGAAACGAGATTTCCTCATACTAATGCGAAGTATCCAGCAGTAGAGCGTCTATCAATTGGGTTTCCTGCCCAATCAGCATCTGTATATGCATGTATATCCAACTGTCCTATTTTTTAAAAAACACCCCATAATCGAAGGTGCCTTTTAGGTACTTTACAATCCTCAGCGCAGCTTCTCGGTGTTCAGCTTGTGGTTGGTGCATGAACTGACTCACCACACTTACTGCGTAGGCTATATCTGGTCTGGTATGAGAAAGGTAGATCAATTTTCCTACCAAACGTTGATATTGTCCTCGGTCTGTTAGATCTGCCCCTTCTGTAAATCTGAGTCCATGATTCATAGCAATTGGAGTCGCAGCTGGCTTGCAATCAACCATCCCGCTTTCTGTCAAGAGATCTAGGGTATACTTCTTTTGGTTTATGAAGATCCCTTGCTTAGACCTAAGTACCTCAATTCCCAGAAAATATTTTAGGGTACCTAAATCCTTCATTTCAAATTCCGCGAACAGATTCTCTCGCAGACATGCAATTTCTTCTAGATCATTTCCAATCATGATCATGTCGTCCACATATATGATCAGACATGTAATAAGACTATCATTCTTCTTGATGAACAAGGTGTGATCTGAATTGCTCTGATGATACCCATACTTCTTCATGACCGAGGTAAACCTTCCAAACCAAGCCCGGGGAGACTGTTTAAGGCTATACAACGTCTTCTTCAATCTACACACCTCATTGCCTTTAAACCCATGCTGAAAACCTGGTGGAACTTCCATAAACACTTCCTCTTTTAGCTCTCCATACAAAAAAGGCATTTGTAACATCGAACTGACGTAAAGTCCAGTCTCGGTTTGCTGCCACCGATAGTAAGACTCGAACAATGTTCATCTTTGCTACTGGTGAAAAGGTTTCAGCGTAATCCACCCCATATGTCTGAGTGTACCCTTTGGCTACCAGCCGTGCTTTGTATCTTTCTATTGATCCGTCTGGTTTCCTTTTTATCGTGAACACCCATTTGCACCCTATGGGTGTCTTTCCTTCTGGTAGTCTGCATTTCTCGTAGGTCTTTGTTCGAGCTAATGCATCCATTTCCTTCTGCATGGCATTCTTCCAATGTTCACACTGAAGAGCCTCCTTTTCTGATGGAGGAATATCGTCAGTGTATAACGAGGCTTCACACAGTGATGCGTTTCTGGACAGATTTCCTTTAGATAGAGAGCCAATCGGGTAGCGACTTTTTGGACCACTTCTTTCTGGTGAGTATCTCTTAGCTGGAATCCCTCGATTGGATCGAGGAGGAAGAACATACTGGGAAGATGGCTCATGATTGAGTTCCTGCTCATCTTCAGAAGTACCGCTCACAGGTATCGATCGAGGAGAGTTTACTGGAGATGGCTCTAGTTCAGTGAACTGTGTACCTGTTTCTGAGTTTTCACCTGCAGAGTTAACTGTTTTGGGAACCACCGTATCAGAAATATCAGGAAAAAGGAGCCAGTTTAAGGAGTCTGAAGTTTTTACTGGTTCATTAATGTTCTCACTCTCCCCCTGACTCCTAAGATGACTCGGATAGAAAAATTCAGTTTCTAAGAAGTCACAGTGGATGGTGGTGATGATTTGGCGGGTTTTTGGATTATAGCACCGGTATCTATTCCGATTTAACCCATATCCAACAAAGACACATTTTTCAGCACATGGGGAAAATTTCGTGCGTTCATGTTTTGGAATGTGAACAAACACAGAACACCCAAAAATACGAGGCTGAAGGGTTAAGGCATGAGGTATTTCTGTATGGGCAGAGAGGTATTCTAGAGGGGTTTTAAGGTTTAGGGTTTTTGTGGGTAACCTATTAATGAGGTAGACACATGTGGCAATGGCTTCTGGCCAAAGGAAGGTAGGGACACGGGATTCAAGCATTATAGCTCTAGTCATTTCCAGAAGAATGCAGTTTTTTTGTTCAACAACACCGTTTTGTTCTGGTGTGTATGGACAAGAAGTTTGGTGAATGATCCCTTTAGTTTGAAAGAAGTGTTGCATAGGCTGGTTAATAAATTCCCCACCATTATCAGATCGGAGGATTTGGATATTTTTGTGGAACTGAGTTTGAATTAAGGTGTAAAAATGTGTGAATTTTTCAAAAACTTGAGACTTAGATTCTAAAAAATACACCCATGTCATCCTAGTGCAATCATCCACAAACAAGAGAAAGTATTTAAATTTATTGCCACCCAAAACAGGAGAAGGGCCCCAAATATCAGAGTGTATTAACAAAAAAAGGGAATCAACCTGAGTATTACTAGGTTTAAAAGAATGTCTGTGGCTTTTTTCCAAAACACAAGTTTCACAAGAAACAGTATTGTTCTTAACTAGAGAAGGAAACAGAAGTTTAAGGTACCCCATGGAAGGATGGCCCAAGCGCCTATGCCAAAGCCAAAGTTCCTGATCAGTGGTTCCGTGAGACAGTAAGACCTTGCTTGTTTGTGAAAGCTCGTCCACATAGTAGAGTCCACCTTTTTCAGTGCCACGTCCAATAATCGCTCCCGTCCTGATATCCTGTAGGAGGCAAAAATTAGGTTGCATGAGCAAAGTACAATTGAGCTCTTTAGTCACATGACTAATAGACAACAATTTATAAGATAGGTGCGGAACATATAAACAATTAGATAAACGTATAGTCAGACTAATTTGTATAGTTCCTGCCCCCTTGACAGTTGTAAGATCACCACTAGCTGTTTGGACATGTGTTTTTGACGACGTTGAAGAATTTACAAAGTCGTTTCGATCAAATGTCATGGTGTCGGTAGCACCACAATCAAAAATCCAATCACGGACTTAATGGCTGCACTTTTAGCTTGGGATATATTTTTATGCATATATGAAGTAGTGCAAGGGTCAGTTTGCAATTCAGAATTTCTGGCAGGACTAAAACGCAATTTAGGGGGGTTATTTTGCAGTTCAGACATAATATGGGGACTAAAAGGCAATTTAGGGTTAGGGTTTGGTGTAAATACACCAAACCCTTTACCTATGTTGTCCCATCGCGCCGCACGACTGCTCTCGTCTAGGGGTGATCACGAGCCGAGTCGAGCCGAGTATGGCCAGGCTCGAGCTCGAGCTCGACTCGAAATTTCTAAGCTCGAGCTCGAGCTCGGCTCGACCGAGCTCAAATTTTCAAGCTCGAGCTCGACTCGAGGTCAAACTCGTCAAGCTCGACTCGGCTCGATTGAGCTCGATTATTTTAATTTATTTTAATTTTTAATTAAAAAATTATATTTTTTATTATTAAATAATAAATTTAGGAATAAAAATTAAAATTATATTAAGCTCGATAAGGCTCGTGAGCCTAGCTCGAACCCAAGCTCGACTCAAGCTCGAGCTCGATAAGGCTCGCGAGCCTGTCGAATCGAGTATCACAAAGCTCGAGCTCGAGCTCGACAGCTACTCGAATAGCTCGAGCTCGAGCTTGGCTCGATTACTATCGAGTCGATTTCGAGTTTTTTTCGAGCCGATCCCGAGTAGCTTGCGAGCCGGCTTGACTCATGCTCACCCCTACTCTCGTCCCCCTGCGCGGTGCGGCTGCTCCCGTCTATTCCTGCGGCGCCATCGTCGACGGCGACCATGGCGGCTCCGGTGGAGGTGAAAGCGGTAGTTTCAGCGGCGGCACCCACGGAGTTACCGGCGCTGTTCGCGGTGGCACCTATGGAGATCATCGCCTTCCCTCTCCCGGCTTCGGTTTTGTGGCCATCGTTCCACCAATCGGGATATCCGACTAGCTGAAAACACATTTCCTTGGTGTGTTAGCGCATACCACAATGGGTACACACAAGTTTGGATCTGTCAATTTTCCATTTCGACGGTGGCTGTCCGGTCCCGGTCCTTGCGCTCCCTCTCTGTCCAAATCCACGGTGGCCTTGTGCTCCAAATCCGGTGCCGATTACCGTTTCTGAGGTTTGGTCGGAAATCGGGTTGGTTGCCGGTTGCAATATCTGTAACCTGGTGGCCTCCCTCCGTACTTTTACGAAAGCTGCCTCGGCGATGGGTATCGGGCTTTCCTTGAGTATGTCTCTCCGTACTCCATCGAATTTCATGTCGAGTCCGGAGAGAAATTGGTACAGTCGTCTCTGGGCGATTAATTGTTGGTATTTCTGGATTCCTTTTTCGCAACAATCGATTGGATGAGGGTCCCTTCGATCAATACTGAGCCACAGAGTTTGCAATTCATTCCAATAATCTTCAAGGCTTTTGTTGGTTTGACTGACTTTGTTTGCTTTGATCTCTAGGTCGTATATCTGGAATGGATCCGAACCACTGCCGTAGGTGATTGCCAAGTTGTCCCATACAACTTTGGCGGTCTGATGTTGGACGAAGTTCAGAACGAGTTTGTTATCCATATTTTGGATTAGCCAGGAAAAAACCGAGAGGTCGGTTTCCTCCCATTGTGGGTAATCTGGATCTGATGGCTTTGGTGCGGGTTGGCTTCCGGCAATATGTTTCAGTTTCCCCCTACCTCCTATGGCGACTTTCATGAGTCGGGACCATAAGGGGCAGTTGTTGCCATCTAGTTTGAACCCTAGGTTGATATTGCTAGAGTTCTGAACTAGATTTGCTATTTGAACAGATAGCTCTTGCTGTGTTGATGTTGGTTCCTTTGAGTCTGACATGGTTGCTTTGTTGAAATCTACAGTGATTGAGGCTCAATTGGTCGGGAAAGGTTATTGAACGATGATGAAAAGAAACTGAGTTTAAACAAAGAAAAAACAAGGGAGTATTTGGTTTGATTTCTGGGTTTGGGGTTTATTGGACAATGATGATGGGTATTGAATCTGAGTCCCTAGGTATCGCCTGCTCTGATACCATGTTCTAACATGGTATCATCATGTTTAGGGAGAATACTAGAGAGAACGATTGTATTTCTTTTTTTGTGTGTTTAGAATTACAGGACAAGGTCTCTTTTAAAGAGACTAAAATGTGTAAATAAGGAAAAATAAATCAAATCAATTAAGGGATCACAATTGATCTTTTCTCCTTTGTATCTTGATTCTCCATCTTGAATTGATCTTCTTTAACTTTCCATTCCAACAAAAGATAGGAGAAGGATATCACCAAATTAAGTCAAATTATAAATATCCAACGCCTCCTCAACCTTCTCTTCTCTAACCTCCATACTTTCTCTCTCTCGCACCAGTTCAACAGCTTGCAGCTCTCACTCTGTTTCTCGAAATGTGTTTTTCGAGACACCACCACAATTCTTTCTTTTGTTTATTAATTGTTGTATGGGCTATTGGGTTTATTTCGGGTCAAAGCTCACAAATGGGCAAAGATATAACAATTCTCCCCCATCAATTTATTTGTAGGTTCTAGCAAGTCCGCTCCTCGCCTACGAGTCTCAAGCTTCTCCAAGAAAGATTAGGTAAACATATATGCTGTATTCCCAATTGTATGTATCTTCTCGAAACTCAACCGCTTCTTTTGAAACTTGTCACAAATTTAATGATATTTGATATCAATATGCTTGGATCTCAAATGGAATGTTGAGTTCTTAGAAAGATGAAAAGAAATTTGACTAGCGCTGTGGACAATAAGCTTCTCTTACTTTTGACCAAGTTCTTCCAAGAACTTCTTTACCAACATAGCTTCTTTGCAACCTTCTGTGATTGCAATATATTCTACCTTGGTACTAGACAAAGCAACACACTTTTGTAATTTTAATTGCCAAGAGACGACTCCCCCGACAAAAGTCATTAAGAACCCCGAAGTGGATTTCCTGAAATCGACATCACCTGCTATATCTAAATCTATATATACAACCAAATTCGGTTCACTAGTACCTGAAGATTTAACACATCTTGGTGTTAAAGTCAAATATATGTTTAACACCTATATTTAATATAGTAGTGTTTGACTTAGCTATGTAAATCTTATCATTCCTTATTTTTTGAATTCTTATTTTTCATGAATTCAGTTGATTCTAAGGGTAGATATTAATCTAATTAAGATCTAGAAATGTATAAATTTGATTTATTCATAAATATTTTTGAATAGATCTACTTTCTAGTTTCTAGGGATATATGTTAAAATTGTTCCTAATTTTTAGGGATAGAGCTGAATCTTTCACATATCTTTTTTTAGTCTTTGCAGTTGAGATATTTATGCAGATATCCGTATCAACATGAGGCCACACTCATCTAAGGCTATTAAAGGGTGCTGGGGTGCAAAAACTAAGTGGATGATTTACATTATTCATCAAGAAATCATTCTACAAGGCATTCCGGCTTTCAATTAGTCTTTTTCGTGCTTCCAACTCACGAAGTCATTCAAGCCAAAGAAGAATCCTACTCCGAAGAGTGAATCCGACAGTAGAGGAGTTTTTAGGGTTGAATCTTGTGTTCGTAGGCTGTAGTTTGAGGAATCTCATCATTTGCTGTAGGCTGGAGTTTGAGGAATCAAGAAAAGAAAAACAATTGAATTGATTTTCATTTCTAATTTCCCCCATCATCGTCGTGACCCACAACCCAGACCCGTCGCCCGTAGCCCCATTTTTTGGCCGATACAACCAGAATCAGCCATCGAGCATAAAAGACCACATAAAGTATTCTTCAATATCTTTAAAAAAAGTACTCACACACACAATTTCTGAGAGAAACGAGTGAGTCACAGGCCGATGAAGTTGACCCGTCAATAAGAAATAATTTTCGAGTTTAAACTCCGAAACCGTGCCAAACATTAACCGAATCATGATCTAACCTTATATTCGTGTTCCTTGTGATATTTGGGACCTACCAACACCAACCCCCGCCTCCGACCGCTGCCCTATTGCTGGAAACTATCACAGAAGCCATTGATGGAGGTGAGGTTTTCCCCATTCGTTGAACTCGATTTTGGCTTGTTGATTTCATGTCTTGAGCTTCCAAATATGTTCCCCAACATGTATATATGTGGTTTTGTGATCGGGGAGGCTTGTCTTGAACGGAGGTGGCCGAAAGTGGCCGGGGAAGCTTGCGCATCATGTATGCTCGATACAACACTCATGCGTTGGTTGACAAGGTCCAAGTCGATCGACTTAAGCCACGTCGATCGACTTAGGACACGTTGATCGATATGCCGGTCAATATCTGACATGTTGATCTAGTTCCATACATCTTTATTTTTTGATCCATTTTTTATGAGATGCTTATTCCATGTATAAGCTTAAATAATAATAATAATAATAATAATAATAATAATAATAATAATAATAAGGCATGTAATACAAAAATTTATGCACTTGAAATGATTTTGAAGATCCTTAATCACTCGAGTCAATATGGGCTACTTGAGTACCAGACTGACCGTTTAATAACTAAACGGATTCCAAACTTTATGATTCTTTAACCATAGATGATCCAACAAATTGTTGTACTCTATTGTGTTTATTATTGCAGGAAACACAGGGTAGCAACTCGAGCTTTCAACCACATACTTACTTACTTGCGTGGTAACTCTGTAAGCAATTGAAGTAGAGACTATTTTCTATAAACTCAAATGACTTTTGAGCTATGAGCTCTATTTTCTAAAAAGCATTTAAAATATTTTTTTTTAAAAATTGATTGTCTGTGCCAAAATATTTTATGTTATCTTATTTGTTCCTTAGATTGATTCTAGTCACCAGGGAGATTTGTTTTATGCACTAAGTAACCCTCTGTTGTAAGAAACTCTGAAGCTATTTCCTTCCCAATATTTGTTAATCATCCGAGAAACCAAACTCTATATTTTGCTTGTTTATGCATATTCTATTGCATAGGTAAATCTGTCCCACCTAGCAACAATTTGATGTAAGTTACGTTTGCAGTGTTTGATGTGCTTTTGTTCATTTAACCTCATACTTTAGATATTATCGAAATCTTCCACTGTTAAATCATCCAACCTACCAGCAGTGCGCCCCGAAGGTTCGGAAAGGCGAGCCGCGGGCATTACATTATTAGCATAATTAGTCCTAAACTTTGGAAATTCTGCTACTATTCAAATATATTATTAGTTCTGAATTGACAATACTCCTATATTTAAAAATCTATTTTGGCTATGTCGATGTATGTAGTGATGCATCCATTCACAAACAGGATCTCTTATATTTATATTAGTACCAAAGAATGTTATATATATTATAAATATAGGAGAAAATGGTTATGTAAAAAATTGTTCTTGTGAATAATGTAGTAAATAATCAATTTGTAACCTCGACTTAATTTGCACATTATAGCGTTAAACATTGTTAATAAGAGAAATATTGTAAATCTAATTGTTCAATAGAATCCCCTAATAATAGGGATATGGAGGTACATAACTACAATTTGACCGCTAAAAGAACCCATATCACATTTATGGATTAATTTTTCCTTGGGTGTAATTTTTTTCAATTTATACATATTTCTGAAATTCCGTATTATCATAAATTGACAACGATAGAGACATTGAAAACATATGAATATGGCATTTGGTGGGGGTATACTTTAGAAGACTATTTCTAAATAAAAATGTTTTAGTTAATTAAAAATATGTTTTATTTTCTTTTTCGTAATTTCCCTTATTTTTGAATTGAGATTTATATTACGTACGTACTCTGATTTCGGGAGTAACAATATATGTATATACAATGCGGATTTTTACGTTGTTTATCTTTATATAGACAACATGATAATCACGTTGTCTATAACAAGATAGACAATGCGAAAACCCACGTTGTCTATATCCCCTTATAGACAATGCGGAAGTCCCATGTCGTCTATCAACTTTTTAAATAGACTACACCAATTTAGACTACGCGGAATTGTGTAATAGACTATGCGGATTCCACATTTTCTATTTACCTTATTTCTTGTAGAGTCCCAAAGGGCCGGGAGATTGAGATTTCTATAGAATTTAGTCGAAACATCAAAATCTTATAGATTCATAAACA
>JAPKLW010001078.1:183514-268292 GCA_026898455.1 Plectranthus barbatus | reverse complement strand
TCCAAAATATTTTTACTTCTTAGAAATTTATCCAAAATACTTTTTTTTGTTTGGAAATTTTATCCAAAGTTTTATTTCATATGGATTTTTATCAAAAATAATTTTCTGTTTGGGAATTTTATCCAACTTAACTAACGGAATTTTTGCACGGTAAACCACCCATTAAATTCAGCGTATTGTCCAACTCATTAATAATCCATGTATACGTTAGTTGAACGCGACGTGAACATTATGTAGGATTTAACGGGTGATTTAGTCAATTATATTGGATAAAATTCTCAAACATAAAATTCTTTTGGATAAAATCCCCTAACAGATAAAGTTTTGGATAAACTTCGAGAAATAAAAACTTTTTGGATAAAATTTCGTGTTTTCCCTAAAGAAACGTAAGAAAACCATTTGACGCAACCATTATGAGATCTCCTTCATTATCTCTATCCTCATCACGTACAACTACAATCATTTGCAGTTGATCCAAAGAAACTACTAGAATTCATTTTATATCACAAACTGAAACCTTGTGAAGGCACATCCAAGTCAAATTCATCATTTAGAATATTATATTATATTTTTTAAAGAGGTTGTAAGGAGATAAAATGTGGCTTTTAGAATTAACCTAACTTATATTATTATTATATAAATAAGAAAATTTAATATATAATTTGGGTAAATAATATATATATATATATATATATATATATATATATATACATGTACGTATGTATGTGTTTCTAATTTTTTTAGTTATATCTTAATATCATACTGTTGAGGTTCGATTTGTGATGAAATAGGGATCCTTGGAACTTATGAGAAACAAAATAGAAAATAACTAAAGAACAAAAAAATAAGGTAATTATATTATTAACGATGAAAATTGAGTGAGTGTGCCGGAGAGTACAAGTATATTAGAGAGAAAATCGTGCCAAAAATGAGCTATTGACGACCCTTTTATAATCCAAGGAAGTCGTTACAACCCTAGCGAGTTTCGGGGGTAGTTCCGATTTCCATGGATGTTGTTGTGGGTGGTGGTCGTTGCGCTTTCTTCGGGATCGTTCAGCTAAGGCTTCAACCGGATCACATGTCTCTCATGATGGCGACGCAAAGGAAGCGGTGGTGGTTCTGATTTTTTTGGGGTAGTTGAATTAGGGCTTCCACCTGCATTCTGCGTCTTATGCTTGGTTCGGCGCCCGCCTCCTTGAGCTCTCCTCAAGTCTTTGTTGTCAACTCCGGGGTCCTCTGTTGGATGGAGTAGATCGTGCTTCCTTCGGATGACGAGAAGGTCGTGGACTGTAGGTCCTTAACTTTGGGTTGTGCCCCGCGGGAGCTGGACCTTATAGTAAGTTCATGTGTCAGGACCCTGTGATGGAGATTTAGTTAGCAAGATTTATCAAGAAGATTCATTGAAGATTTGATTTATCTTGATAAGATTTGGTAGTTAGTTATTTAAGTAATTTTGGATTCTGTCTTTTAGATATATTTTATTTCCTTAGTTTATTATAATTTGATTTCCTTATTAGGGTTTGAGTTTGCCTATATATAGGCCTTGTTATGAAACAAATAATTCAGTTTTCAATTTAATAATATTCATGAGTTTTATTCTCCAATTATCTGATAGCTCTTAAATTTCTGTGGAGTACCTTGAAATTCAATATTGACTTATCAACTGGACTTACACATCTGTTTGTGGCGTCTTCGATTATATCCTTCGTTGTTGGATCAATTCGCATCTTGGGTTGTAGAAGATTCAATCTGGACTACGGTACTTAAAGATTTTCGAATCCAAAGGTATTGGATCTTCCCATATTATCAATTTCAGTTTGCTTCCGTATTGTATCTAAGTTGATTCGTTCAAGTTCCTGGGCTGCGATCTATACCTTTCGACGAGGATCGTATCATTTTTGGTACCCAGAGCCAGGTTGTGTCTTTCTTTTCCTTATCATTTTGGTATCAATATCTAGATTCTAGGCCGTGTCCTTGCTCTTCCTAGTCTTTCAATTCCGTGTGTTTAGTGTGTCAAAAAAAATTTAAAAAATTGAGTCTTGTCTTGTTTTCTTTCGTGTCTTTTGTATCGTTCTTGATTCGTATATTTTCGTGTCTTTGAGTCGTGATTTTAGGGTTCTTATTAGTAAAGATTAGAATTTTTAATATCATACCATAATTATTCAGATCTTTCCATTCATATCTAGTCAAATATTTTCATAATATCAAATCATTCCTTATCTTTTATTACCTTATATATATTTTTCATTTCTTGATTACCATGTAATTTGGTAGTTACCTTACTCAAATATTTATTTTTCCATATTTTCTTTCTTGATTACCAAGTAATTTGGTAATTACCTTACTCAAATATTTCATTTTTCATATTTTCCTTTTTAATTATCAAGTAATATGGTAATTACCTTATTAAAATATTTCCTTATCCGCATTTTCCTTCTTATTACCAAGTAATTTGGTAATTTTCTTATTTTTTTTTAGAAAACGAGAGAATATACAAGAAAGAGAAAAAATTCGTGGAAAAAAAAAAGAAAAAAACAGAGAGAAAAGAGAAAAAGAAAAGAAAAGGAGAGAGAAAACTATTTTGGTCATAACTTTTGCTACATGTGTCCAATTTCAGCATAATTGTACATATCGAAAATGTCTCGACGAGATCTACAGGTGCTATTGCTTTGTTGTGACATTCCATGAGCATAATTGAATATGAGAAATTAGATGATGATGCTAAAATTCAGATGAGGTATATGTAGGGCTGGCAATTCGTGCGTGTTGGGTCGTTATCGTGTCGTGTCTTATCGTGTCGTGTCATTATCGTGTTTGAGCTTAACGGGTTTGTGTTGGGTTCGTGTCTGAGCTTAACAGGTTCGTGTCGTGTTCGTGCCCATCGTTATCGTGCGTGTTCGTGTCGTGTTATCGTGTCGTATTAAATTTTTTTTGTCCCAAGTGTAAAACTAACAATTTTAGTAAGGTTAATTTTTATCGTGTCAGGTCGTTTTCGTGTCGTGTCATTATCGTGTTTGAGCTTAACGGGTTCGTGTCGTGTTCGTGTTTGAGCTTAACAGGTTCGTGTCGTGTTCGTGCTCGCTTTTATCGTGCGTGTTCGTGTCGTGTTATCGTGTCATGTTAGAAATTGCCAGCCCTAGGTATATGATGAAGTTTTTAAAATCTGACTTTAGATATATGGTGAGGTCAGAGATGGAGATGTTGCATCAACGGCTTGATGCATTGGAAGATGATTATTTTGGCAGCAAAAAGATGAGATATAGACAAGCAAGGTGGGAGAATCAACCAAATAGTTCCTCACCATTTGATAAGCTTATGTTAATGGTGGAGCAAGTGTTGGTGGCAACTAAGTCTGAGTTATTACCTGCTTCAGTTCAAGAAATCGAGGAAGATAATAGATCAGTTCAGATACCATTGGAGGTTCTTGGTGAAGCAATGGTGGCAACTCAATCTGAATCGATGCAGCCAATTTAAGAGACCAAAGAAGCGGAGGTGAGAGTTGCTACACCCTTGGAGACTCATATGGAAGATGATGAAGGATTTGAGGTTCCAGATACACACACTATCATTAACAGTCCAGTTATGGGAATCCAAAGCCAGTGTCAAGTGCAGAAGACGACAAAGTCAGAGTTAATGACGTCAGTAGAGAAGATGGTTGAGAGAACTAGAGTTCAATTCAGTTTTGTGAGGATCATTGGTTTGAAAAAGAAAGTGCATGAGATCAAGAAACTACCGGTATTTGAAGATAATAATACGCCAAACAATCCAACTAAAGGTGATGTACGATGGTCAATTGTATCTGGCACCGGTGAGGATTTGAAGACAAATCCTTTTGAAGAAGAGGGGAATGATGAAGATCTAGTTGGAAAGATTTTTCAATAAGATTCATTGAAGATATGATTGAAAATTTGATTTATCTTGATAATATTTGGTAGTTACTTATTTAAGTAATTTTGGATTCTAAAATTTTAAATATATTTTATTTCCTTAGTTTATTGGAATTTGATTTCCTTACTAGATTAGGATTTGATTTCCTTATGAAATTAGGATTTGATTTCCTTATGAAATTAGGATTTGAGTATGCCTATATATAGGCTTTGTTATGAAACAAATAATTCAGTTTTCCATTTTCAGTTTAATAATATTCGTGAGTTTTATTCTCCAATTATCTGAAAGCTCTTGAATTTCTGTGGAGTACCTTGAAATTCAATATTGACTTATCAACCGGACTTACACATCCATTTGTGGCATCTTCGATTATATCTTTCATTGTTGGATCAATTCGCTTCTTGGGTTGTAGGAGATTCAATTTGGACTACGGTACTTGAAGGTTTTCGAATCCAAAGGTGTGGGATCTTCCCATATTATCAATTTCAGTTTGCTTTCGCGTCGTGTCTGAGTTGATTTGTTTAAGTTCCTAGCTTGTGATCTAAACCTTTCGGCGAGGATCGTATCACCCTGGCCTGGGCTTATGGTCCGTTCGTGTGGTCCTTTATGAGTCGTTTGGTTTCTTCATGGTGGCGTAGTGTGTTGGGCTTTTAGCTCGCGGGCCTTGGTTTAAAGTAGTGGGCCTATATTGATTTAGTCCAATCAAATTTGGGTCCCAACAATATCCCCTTTAGGCTTGGGGTCGATTTTAAGGGAGGCCCCATAGTCGAACAGTTGGGTCGAACCCATCGTATGCAAGTGCTCAAAGTGCGAAAGTTCCGAGCTCCTCGTAAGGAGGCATCAGGAGCCCTAGAGGGGACCTCGTAAGCTTGCAGGCTCCTATATGGGAATGCAAGTGGCTCCTATCCATAGAGCTACCTTGCGGGCTCAAGTCATGGGTCCGGAACCACGAGATAGGAGGGGGGACATCTAGTAAGATGTCCCGCTTTATGGGAGCTTAAGCTCTCATGTACATCGCTTTGTGTGTCCCCGTGGGGAATTCGTGCATTGAGTTTAGATTTTATCAGCTTGAGGGACCCGGAGGTCGCTTGCATGGGTCGGACCCAAAGGTCATGTCGATAGGATCAAACCTTGAGTTCGTGACTTATCAGATTGTGTCTGCCAGGTTGTAAGTCATTGGGTAGCGGCTTCAAAAAATGCGCGCGGGAGTTTGAAAAGCAGTTTTGTCGTGTAGTGCGGCCATAACCATAATTACGTGTGCGATTTCGGGGTAATTGTGAGAGGTTTGTGGGAATATGAACCATCGCCGGTTATGCATGTCACGTCACTTCTCACTCTCTTAATCTTTGCGTGGCCTTCTTCTTTTGGAGTTCTTGGAGAGTTGTCCGGCGGTTGCACATTTTCGATTGAGAGGGATTTCTTCCTTCGTAAGGTTAGTCACGTTTGCCTGCTCTTTTCCCTGTAAATTATTCTCTTCTAGAAGGTTTCGTAGTTGTGTATTTAGCGTGATTAGTACTCCTTAGGAATTCTTGAGTGGATATTATACGATGTCTTCTGCCTCTGACTCCCAGAACAAGGGGAGTAGTTCTCCCCCTCTCTTTTCCGAATCGTTGCCCTAATAATCATTGGCCCCGGAGGAGGTTGGGTCCCACTCTCTAGGTCATGGGTCACCAGAAATTGAACCGAGCGAGAAGGCCGCCCCAGTCTCTGGGCGCTGGGTTGTCGAGGTTTCATCCTCTTCAGGAGGTGAACCCACGGTGCAATCTGTCCGCACAAAGAAGGGAAGGAGGCAGCGTCCAAGAAGGGGCAAGTATTAGAAGCGAAATCTACCATGACGGATCTACAACTTTGTGAGGTCATGAAACAGGTTTCCAGAGAGGTTGTTCCTTTTTCGGCTTCCCCTGGATGTAGAGTGGTGTTGCAACCTCCTTTAGGCTATGTGTCTTTTTACCTTCCGATTATCGAAAAGGGGGTGGATCTACCTCTGCACCCTTTTTTCTGTGACGTCCTCAACTCTTACAGCCTCGCTCACCTATTCCCCGTTAGTTGGTGCCATATGTTGGGCACTCTTTTAATCTTCATGGATAATTGATTGGGTCTTCCTTCTATTCGGGAATGTCATTACATGTATAGGCTCAACCCTTTTCGCCCCGGTACTATTAGTCTATTATGCAACTAAATGGATGGGGGACCATTCTCCGCTGGTACAATAGGCTTCAGACAATTCTTCGAGGTGGTGGAACAAGTGGTTCTATCTGGGGATGGATCACGACGACCCGGAGTTTACTCCAATTTGCCAAGATGTTTTAAGGCAGTGCTCGCTTCATAGGTGATGGCTTGTTTGTCCATCTGTTTGCTTCCATTCTGATGCTCATTTTTCTTGTTGTTTCTGCATGTCTGCGAGTTGGCAGAATTCGACCCTCGGACTTCATATTTAGGTCTCTATAGGTAAAACTGTTCCCTCGCAATATGCTAAAGAGAATGGGGTAGCCCCAGTCGCTGTTTGAGGGGTTGTTCGATATGACCATAGGACCCCAGGTAGCTCCTCTACCCATCGGGACTTGTGGTCCTCCAACTTTTTCTTCAGTGTATTCATTATGGTTTCATTTGTAGATTTTGCTAGCCCGTTGGCTTCTAGGTACCTCGGTGTTGAGAATACGAGTTTGATTTCGAATTTTTCACAGAATGTTTTGACCTTGCCACTGGTGAACTGAGCTTCTTTGTCGGTCTGAATTTCTTTCGGGACTCCGAACTGGCACAAGATGTGAGTCCATAAGAACTTGATGACTTCTACCTCCCCGGTCCTTCTTAGTGCTTCCGCTTCCACCCATTTCGTGAAATAGTCGGTGGCTATTAGGATGTACTCCGTTTGGGTGGATCCTTTGGATAGCTTGCCCACGATGTCCATTCCCCAAGACATGAAGGGCCAGAGGGTGATTGTTGCGTGCAATGGCTCGACACTATGTGGGAGGTGGATTCGGACCTCTGTTATTGGTCGCATTTTCTCACAAATTCCCTCGTGTCATGGCATAGGGTCGACCAGTAGAAACCTACAGAGATTATTTTATGAGCTAAAGACCGACCTCCCGCATGGTTTCCACAATCACCTTCGTGAATATCGTACAAAACTCTTACTGCCTCGGGTCCATCATTGCACCTAAGCAAGGGCCCTTCTAGGGATCTTCTGTATAAGACATCATTCACCATCGTGTGTTTTGTAGCTTGTTGTTCAAGGCGTATAGCTTCGTTCCTGTCTGTTGGTCTAGTTCCATTTTTTTAGGAATAGTCGTATAGGTGTCATCCACGACTGCTCGTTTCATGCATCTACAGGTGCTATTTCCCTCTGGTTCATGGTGATTGGTTGTTCGACCCAAGTTACCGAGATTGGTTTTTGGATCAGGGTTGTGGTTGCGGTGGCTAGGCCGGCCAGGGCGTCGGCCATGCAATTTTCCTCTCGCGCCATGTATTTGATGTGATATTCCTTAAAAGATTCTCTTAACTTCTTCATTTATTCATGGTAGCACAACAAGCGGGGCTCTTTAACTTGATACTCCTCGTTCGTCTGGTTGACCACTAGTTGCGAGTCTCTGAGGATCTCTACTCTCCTAGCCCCCAATTCTTTTGCCAATAGTGTACCTCTTAGCAAGGCCTCATATTCGGCTCCGTTGTTGGCAGCGTTGAAGTTCAAATGGATTGATCTTTGAAAGGTTTCACCCAGGGGCTGGACAAATGCAGCCCGGCTCCATTATCATTGGCGTTGCTAGCTCCATCTATGTGCAGGATCCATGGTTCCTCCGCAGCGGATTCGTAGTCGAGGTAAGCCACTTCGTGATCTGCTTGGGTTTGGAGGTCGTTGGTGAACTCTGCCACAAAGTCCGCCAGCACTTGGGACTTAATTGCGGTCCTAGGTTCTTACTCGATGTCGTATCCTCCTAGCTCCATGACCTATTTGAGTAGTCTACTGGATAGGCTTAGTTTTGAAAACACCGTATGAAGAGGGTACGCAGTTATGACCTTGATTGGATGCGACTCGAAGTAGAGTTTCAAATTCCGAGCGGAGTTGATGAGTGATAGCGCCAGCTTCTCCAAGGCTGTGTATCTAGTCTTAGGATCTAGCAGGGCCTTGCTGGTGTATTGGACTGGGTGTTGGATGGTCCAAACTTCTCTCACAAGAACCGATCCAACTGCTTTTTCTGATACGGATAGGTATAACAGGAGGACCTCCCCGATCTCGGGTTTCGCCAAGACCGAAGGACTAGTGAGGTAATGCTTTAGTTTTTCCAGAGTCTTTGCGCATTCATCGGTCCATTCGAATTTCTTCCCTTTCTTCAAGGTTTGGAAGAATGCTTGCGTCTTCTCGGAATATTTCGCCACGAACCTGCTTAGGGCCGCGAGTCGGCCTGTAAGACTTTGTACTTCCTTTGGGTTCCTAGGATGAGGTAGCTAGTGTATCACTCTAATTTGAGTGGGATGTGCCTCGATCCCTCTTTTTGTCACAATGTACCATATGAACTTGCCTAAAGATACTCCGAATGTGCATTTTGCTTGGTTGAGTTTTATGTTATACTTCTCGAGAGTTTCAAAGGCCTCTTGTAGGTGCGTCACGTGGTCTTCCGCCTTGAGGGACTTGACCAACATGTCATCGATATATACTTCCATGGTCCGTCCTATGAGGTGCTCGAACTTCTTGTTAACCAGCATTTGATAGTTTGATTCGACGTTCTTGAGACCAAAGGGCATTACCTTGTAACAGTAAATTCCCTTGTTGTTCATTAAGATCGTCTTCTCTTGATCCGAAGGGTGCATTTGGATTTGGTTATACCAAGAGAAGGCGTCCATAAAGCTGAGCAGGTCGTGTCCCGCGGTAGCATTCACGATGCTGTTAATGTGGGGCAGCGGATAAGGATCCTTGGTAAACCCTTTGTTTAAGTCTGTGAAGTCAATACAGATGCGGTTCTTGCCATTCTTTTTCTTTACGACCACGACGTCCACCAGCCACGTTGGGTACTTGACTTCCTGGACTGACCCGATACTCAGTAGTTTATTGATCTCTTCATTGATAGCTTGGTTCTTCTCTGGGGCGAACTTCCGTCGCCTTTGTTGGATTGGCTTCTTGGGGGGGTCTACTTGCAACTTGTTACCTTTGGGTCGATGCCTGTCATATCTTTGTGGGACCACACGAAAATGTGGGGTTTGGATCGTAGGAATCGTACGAGTTTGGTACGAACCCCATGAGCCAACTCTGCTCCAATGAAGGCCATTTTGGTAGGGTCGCACTCGTCCAAATGGATTTCCTCAAGATCCTCGGGAGGTGTGGACTTGATTGGTTCCTCAATGGTGTTCACTGCCTCGAGGTTGGTGTAGTAACATTCTCTGTCTGTTTGTCGTGGATGGTGTGTATTCCCCACCTCGTGGGGAATTTGACTACTTGGTGATAAGTGGAGGGGATGGCCTGGAGTTCGTGCAACCAAGGTCGTCCCAGGATGGCGTTGTAGGCTGAGAGTGCGTCTATTACCTGGAAGGTCAGGTCCAGGTTTTCCCCGCCACAATATACTGAGAGGCATACGCCCCTAGCATGTTCCTATGCTCTCCACTGAACCCGGTTAGTTGGGTAATATTTCCTATAAACTTTGATTTGGAAATGCCCAGCTCCTTGAAGGTTTGGAAGAACAGTACATTGACCGAGCTCCCGTTGTCTACCAAGATCTGACGAACACAGTAGTTGGAGATCGGGAGCAAGATGAACAACACATCATGGTGAGGATGATGGATCCCAGGAGACTCTTCACTGGTAAATTCGATGACCTCGTGTTCTGGGTTCTTGCGAGGTATTCCGTCCGTATTTCTGGCGGCGCGGCAGGCCCTTTTGGCTGAAGCCTGGCTGATCCCGCTTACTTCCGATACTCCGGTGATATAATGCACCATCTCTCCATCGTTGGGGATGTCAGTGGAGGCTTTTCATAGTCTGGATTATTCCCGGGGTTGGTCTTCCCACGATTCCAAGTCTTCTTCCCTTTAAGCAAAAAGTATTCCATGAGCAGACCTTTTTTAAAGAGCTCTAGGACTTCAATCCTTAGCACGCGACATTTCGCTGTGTGATGACCATGATCGTTATGGAATTCGCAGAACTTCTTGGCATCCCGCGAGTTAGGTTCGATCGTCATCCGCGACGGCCATCTCACATCCCCAGGCATCTGCTTGAGCACATTGTTCACCAAATCTGAGGGTTCTATACTTAAAGTATAGTCGGGCACGTAAGGAGCATTGGTTCTGGGGGTCATGTGTACGGATGCGACCTGGCCTCCTTCTTATCACGAGGATTGTGTTTGTTGTTTCTTGCCGACCTTCCAGAAGTGTGGAGGGCGTTCCTCCTCGAGACCCGGTAGGGTTCGTCTTCCTCCCATTTGGTTCGAGTCCCAGCCTGTTGAGGGCATCGTCCAGATGAGCATCTGGCATGGGTACAAAGTTAATTCTTTGTACAAGTGGGAGTCTAAGTCAAGACCCTTCCTGAAAGCCCCGATCACAGTTGATTGGGGACAATTTGGGATGTTGACAAACTCCTTGTTGAAACGAGCGATGTAGGAGCGCAAGGGCTCCCTGGGCTTCTCGATGATGGCATAAAGCTCATCTGAATGCTATTCTAATTTCTGACTGTTGGCATATTGGCATCGGAAAAGTGGGTGGAGCTCAGCAAAGGTAGATATGCACCCTTGCGGGAGGCACACGAACCACTCCAAGGCGGGTCCAGTCTGACTGGACCCGAAGTTCTTGCACATACACGTCTCTCATTTTTCAGCTGGTATCGACGCGGCAAACATCTTTTGCTTTTAAATTGCGATGTGATTTTCTGGATCTGTGGTCCCATCGTAGGAGACAAAAATTTGGCAGGACGAACCTTGCCGAAATCTCAACGTTGGCGATGCTGGGAGCAAATGGTGAGTTCGCGTAGCTCTCCCTTGCAATATCCCTCTCCGGTGGTGGTACTCCCGAAATGCGGGCCAGCAGGGATTCAAAGTAGTTCAGGCAATTCTCGATCGCACTCATCGTCGTGGCGGTGATTGCCCAGGTCTCGCCTTTGCCAGCCCCGGTCTTGGGACCCCTCCCAACGTTGGGCAGGATGTTTTGGTTGCGTCCGCTTGTATTATGGTCGAACTCCACGTTCAAGTTCCTCGGGGAGACTGGTGGATGCCGTGTTGAACTTCCAGGGTCGTGACCCATGGGTGCTGATCTGCCATAGGCCTTGCTGCCTGGAGGTGTTGATTCTCCTCCAACACCTCTCGATGAGCCCTCGTCATTTGCTCAATCTGGAGGTTGATTCTCGCAATCTCCTGCTGCATCCCTCACCTGGTTCATGAGTTGCACTACTAATATGTGTGTAAAATGACCTATTTTTCGATGTGTGAGCGTGCATGTTTGTGGCCATTTTACCTTCATATCATATGTTTTTATCGTTCTTTTGTCTTGTTTCAGTGTTTTCGTGTTTGAAATGATGTAGGATACATTTTGAGCATAATATAGCGTATTTTGGAGAGTTTTGGAGGAAAATTGTCCAAGTATGAAGTCCGAGAAGGCTAAGTTCGCCCGAGCGGTGCAAAAAGAGGAGTTTCGGGAGCTTGGAGGAGTTGCCCGGTCGAGCGGTGTGCAGGCTTGGCCGAGCTGCCCGACAGAGAGCGAGCTCGGCCGATCGGTGTGCAGGCTCGGCCGAGCCATGGAACAGAGACCTCGCTCGGCCGAGCGAGGCAGGCTCGGCCGAGCCAGGTCGGGCTTCCCATTTCCCCGCGGATCTTCTGGAGCCTCGGGCGAGCCAACTTCAGCTCGGGCGATCCGAGGCCCTGCTAGCTCGTCTATAAAAGGGGAAAAATCAATTAAATGAAAAACTTTTGCCCAATTAGAGAATAACTATCACGAACTTCCATCTAGATTCATCTCTACACTTCCTTTTCCACTTGAATCAAGGAGAACCAAGGAACATTCCATTGTCTTGGTGAAATTTGAAGAAGGAGAATAGGTAGATTGGATTCAACGAAGGCAATCGTAGAAGATCAATTTTGATTTGTAATGTCAATTCTTATTTCTCAACTTGTATTGCTTCTAATTCAAGGTATGATGAACTAAATTCCTAAGTGAGTGTTGTAATATGGATATTGAGATGGATTGAATCTAATATGCTTGTTTACTTTCCTATGAAGGCTTGATTTGCACTTGAGCTTGTTCATACCTATTAGATGTAGGTAATAGCCAATCTATAGGTAGTTGATGTGAACATTGCAGCCAATACGCGGACGGAATCGTCGTGAAAAGTGCATAATCATATAGTTTTAGTTCCTATCCATGTGCGGGGCTAGGATTATAAGGCAATAATCGACGTTCGGTTGGGAGTGGCCTCGGAGTTAATAACGTTGTTGTTTGCAACTTCGAGAGTCATCTACCGCTAGTTATCCATAGCAAGTGACTAGTGAATATAAGAGTCGGTTGCTCAACTTTCTAGGAATTAAATTCCGTTTACAACATAGCTTGATTTAATTTGAATCAATTGAAGTTTACAGACACTCACTTCCTTCTAAGATTGTCGGACTTGTTACTCTAATCTACCCAAACATTTGATAAAAGTAAGTGATTGGTAAAGTTTGCAAATTGTTGAATGCTTGATTGTGTGCATTTGTAGTTTAGTTTGCAATTCATAGCTTGATAGATAAAGAAAATCAACGACAATTGTATTGCCTAGCTATTAATACACCTTCCTACGAGTAAATAGTTTCCATGAGAGCGAATTGAAAAAGAACTCGGATTGATAATTTAACGTGAAATTGTGTGTCGCTTCACACGATCGTCACGTTTTTGGCGCCGTTGCCGGGGAATCTTTTAGTAGGTCTTGTGGAATTATTGAAAGTTGAAGTATGGTATGCTAGGTGTTTGAGGAAATGCCTGTGTGAATATTGTTACTAACATTTGTTTGTTAATTGTTCTTGTTTGTTTTGTTGAATTGTTTGTCTTGTAATTGGTAGGTGAGTACTAACTTTTGTTTGATTAGTTGTTAGTTGATTTATTCGTTGGTACTTTGAGAGGGTTGGACTTGTGTAGGTGTCAAATGGAGAATCATTGAGGAGTTCACTCGGAAAGGCTTATTAATCTACAAAGACAAATGGAGGAAATGAAGGCCAAAATGATAGAGAGACAAAGGCTACGAATGACTATCCGAAGTGTGTATGAGAACATGTGGGAAGGTGATTGCCAATGGTCGGACAATGCAAGAGAATATCGTGCAAACAAATTGGTACAAGAGACTAGTGAAGATGATTGGTTGAAAAGCCAATTGGATTTAATGCAAGAACAACTTAGGTTGTTAAGGAGATCAAATAGGAAAAGTGAGGATGTCAAGGAAAGAGAATGTGAGGTGAATGAGGAGATACTTAAGGACACTCCGAAGCACAAATCGATCATTGCAAAGCCAAGGAGTGAAACAAAGCAAGAGGAGAAACCTTGGCAAGAAGAACTCAAAGAAGAGAAGATACGGGTGTTGCCAGGAGAAGAATCAAAGAAAGAAGGTAAAGAATTACCTCAAGAAGAGGAATAGGATGAAGGCACCGAGGAGGAGTTGCAAGTCATTGAAAGTAAGAAAAATGGTGCTCTTGAGATACCTTCACTTGAGAAATTGCAAAAAGTCCCGACCTTGGTAGAACAAGTTGAAGAAGAGCAAAATGATGAGGTAATTGTGTCGGGGGGTCTATGTGGCGATATGGTGCATAACTTTCCTTCATTAGTGATAGATAAAAAGGGAAAAGGAGGTGATTCTAGAAGAATTAGTGAATGGATCTTGTGATTTGATTGGAGAAGGAGGTGATAAGGAGTCAAAGATAAAACCAAACAAGGAACAAGTCGAGACTTATATAATTTGGATACATTTGGATGAGGACTTGGAGATCAAATCAAAGAAGGAATCACCACCTTTCATAGTCGAGTATGTCAAGACATGCAACCCTTTTTGAAAAGATGAGAGGGGTGCAAGGAAGATCTCTCTTGACAAATTGCTTCAAAGAAAATGCCGAACAAGGGAGAAAGGTATCTTGAAAATACACAAGATTTTTGACAATGGGTGATGTGGTAAGGTCGTCTAGCACCCGACATTAAGGAAGCGCTTGTTGGGAGGCAACCCAACCAATTTTTTTTCTTATGTTTAATGGCTTTTAGTTGTTATGATTTTGAATAAATGTTTAGTTTGTTGGTCTTGTGTTTGTAGGGAGGAACTACAAGATCAAGAGGAGTGACAATGCACCGTCCACCATTTTTGCAAACTTAGTCTCACTTGACTAAGTTTGGGGGGATGTGCCGATAGTCGGTGCCTTTGTTTATTCCTCTCTTCTCCTCCTCTATCTCCTTACTGCTTTCTAGTTTATTTTAGTTTGAGTTGAATAATTTGACTTTCGATTTGGTTGTATAATGATATTGATCTACCTTGATTTGATTGTGGATTGTGGATGATGATTTGATTTACTTTTAATTCTATTGAATGGTTGTTGATGGATCATTTTGCGAGCTTGCATGAATTGAATTCTTTCTATTTGGTTTTGGTATGTGGATATGTCTAATGGTTTGGTATGAATGGTGGTGCTAGTGGATAAATGTTATAGTTTTCTTGAAATAGTGGTATTGTGGCAAGTTTGGTGGATATGAGAGCTTTATTGTCTTTATTATGCTCAATTACTTGGTGGTGTTGTATTGATGTGTAGTAGGTGCAAATAAGGAATGGAGAGCGGTTTGATCATGTCTACCGATGGGTAACACCTTCTATCGTTTCTCCTACCATTTAGTTTCAATTCAATTGTTCTTGGCATGTAGATTGTTAATTAGGATGTTGTGTGCTTGTGTTGTGTTTGTGTGATGAACCCAAACGAGAATTGGAGATTTGAATCATGATTTACTTTGTAAGGCTTGAGATTTACTTTGACCAATGATAGGGCATAATCTAGTTGTTAAGGCGTGCTCGAATTGAACTTTTGAATTATCGAGTTTTGTGCGAGGTTAATGACTAGGACTTGACAAAAGCCGAGAGTTTTTGAGCCTTGATATTGTCATACTTTGATCGGTTGTGAGTGGCAAGGTTGAGAGCACAAAATCTAGAACTTGAATATATTCTCTATCTATTTGGCATGAGTTTGGTAACTAAAAGATGATCTTAGGCCATCGATTCTTAGTCCTTCCTTTCACTTCGGGAGTATAAGGTTGTAGATATCATAATTTTGCCCTTCATACCCTTGTTTCCCATGATTGAGCTTAATGGTGATATTTCTTTTGAAATTATTAGGACAAATTTTGGGGGAATGAGTGTATGAGGGTGAATACGGAGATGAGAGTTGGGTTGCAAATTGTTTGAGTTGTGATAGTTGAGGCAATAAAGTATGATTGTAGGATTGATAAGAATCCTAGAAAAATGAGCACCAACAAAAATTTTGGGTGCTAGAAAAGAAAAGAAAAGAAAAAAAAAGAAGAAAAGAGAAAAAGAAAAAAAAAAAAAAAAAAAAAGAGAAAAAGAAAAAGAAAAGCATCATGAATGAAAAAAATGATGGTGCTACAAAAAATGAGAAAAAGAAAGAAAAGAAAATATCATGAGAGTTGATTGATGAAAAAGCCTCAAGGTTAGAAGTGGATTGAAAAGAATAAGTTTGGGGGTTTTGGGATATGGAGAAGTTCGTCACTTTAGCCCAAAACCACCTACCTTTTAGTAAGCCACGTTATAACCGAAAACAAAGACCTTTTTGATTTTAGGAACCTACTCATTGTAGTATAGTGGTGAGAATTGTTTCAAGCCTATGGAAATTGTGCTCGATATCTTGTGAATGAGTGAATTCATCAAACCCTAAACACGTAAGGGAGTGCTTTCATTTCTTTATCCAATATTGATGAGTGGTTTGAGTCGTTAGCATTAATCGTGTCACAAAGTTAGGTGATAATCTCGTTCGATAAGAGCATGCCAAGATGACTATGATGAGCTATGAGGTTGTTTGATGAGGTTTATTGATTGCTTTACTTTGTTTTGATTGAGGACAATCAAAGGTTCAAGGTTGGGGAATTATGATATGTGTGTAAAATGACCTATTTTTCGATGTGTGAGCGTGCATGTTTGTGGCCATTTTACCTTCATATCATATGTTTTTGTCGTTCTTTTGTCTTGTTTTTGTGTTTTCGTGTTTGAAATGATGTAGGATACATTTTGAGCATAATATAGCGTATTTTGGAGAGTTTTGGAGGAAAATCGTCCAAGTATGAAGTCCGAGGAGGCTAAGTTCGCCCGAGCGGTGCAAAAAGAGGAGTTTCGGGAGCTTGGAGGAGTTGCCCGACCAAGCGGTGTGCAGGCTCGGCCGAGCCGTGGAACAGAGACCTCGCTCGGCCGAGCGAGGCAGGCTCAGTCGAGCCAGGTCGGGCTTCTCATTTCCCCGCGGATCTTCTGGAGGCTCGGGCGAGCCAACTTCAGCTCGGGCAATCCGAGGCCCTGCTAGCTCGTCTATAAAAGGGGGAAAATCAATTAAATGAAAAACTTTTGCCCAATTGGAGAATAACCGTCACGAACTTCCATCTAGATTCATCTCTACACTTCCTTCACCACTTGAATCAAGGAGAACCAAGGAACATTCCATCGTGTTGGTGAAATTTGAAGAAGGAGAATAGGTGGATTGGATTCAACGAAGGCAATCGTAGAAGATCAATTTTGACCTTGAAGCTTTGTAATGTCAATTCTTATTTCTCAACTTGTATTGCTTCTAATTCAAGGTATGATGAACTAAATTCCTAAGTGAGTGTTGTAATATGGATATTGAGATGGATTGAATCTACTATGCTTGTTTACTTTCCTATGAAGGCTTGATTTGCACTTGAGCTTGTTCATACCTATTAGATGTAGGCAATAGCCAATCTATAGGTAGTTGATGTGAACGTTGCAGCCAATACGCAGACGGAATCGTCGTGAAAAGTGCATAATCATATAATTTTAGTTCCAATCCATGTGCGGGGCTAGGATTATAGGGCAATAATCGACGGTCGGTTGGGAGTGGCCTCGGAGTTAATAACGTAGTTGTTTGCAACTTCGAGAGTCATCTACCGCTAGTTATCCGTAGCAAGTGACTAGTGAATATAAGAGTCGGTTGCTCAACTTCATAGGAATTAAAATCCGTTTACAACATAGCTTGATTTAATTTGAATCAATTGAAGTTTACAAACATCACTTCCTTCTAAGATTGTCGAACTTGTTACTCTAATCTACCCAAACATTTGATAAAAGTAAGTGATTGGTAAAGTTTGCAAATTGTTGAACGCTTGATTGTGTGCATTTGTAGTTTAGTTTGCAATTCATAGCTTGATAGATAAATAAAATCAACGACAATTGTATTGTCTACCTATTAATACACCTTCCTACGAGTAAATAGTTTCCACGAGAGCGAATTGAAAAAGAACTCGGATTGATAATTTAACGTGAAATTGTGTGTCACTTCACACGACCGTCAACTACGTTCGGATCGCTCATCGACGATGGATGGGGCGGAGGAAAGCTCAATGCCAGCTGTGCTGCACGGTCCCGCTGCATTCCAAGAATGAGGTTTTGGAGCGCTCCTGCTCGAGTTCCCGTGGCATTTGTCTCCCTGGAGGGGGAACTCTCAACGCTGGATCTTACGGCTGGAGTCTGTTCTTCAGCCATTTCCTGCAAAACAAATCAGAATTTTGTTCCAAAGGCCCCATGGTGGGCGCCAAATTGTTGAGGTTCGACTTGTGATGAAATATGGACCCTTGGGGTTCCGATTTTCCCAGGGTAGTTGAATTAGGGCTTTCACCTGCCTTCAACGTCTGACGCTTGGTTCGGCGCCCGCCTCCTTGAGCTTTCCTCAAGTCTTTATTGTCAACTCCGGGGTCTTCTGTTGGATGGAGTGGATCGTGCTTCCCCGAACGACGAGAAGGTCGTGGAGTGTAGGTCCTTAACTTTGGGTTGTGCCTCACAGGAGCTGGACCATGTAGTAAGTACGTGTGTCAGGACCCTGGCCTGGGCTCGTGGTCCGTTCGTGTGTTCCTTTATGAGTCGTTTGGTTTCTTCGTGGTGGCATAGTGTGTTGGGCTTTTAACTCGCGGGCCTTGGTTTAAAGTAGTGGGCCTAAATTGATTTAGCCCAATTAAATTTGGGTCCCAACACATACAATCAAATAGAGTTTTATCCATTCAGGACCCGAAAGATAGTTTAATTATCAATTTGGGACCCAAAGAATTAATTGGCAATTCAGGACCTGAAAGATGACCAAAATTTTCAATCCAGGACCCAAAAGATGATACAATTCTCAATCCAGGACCTCAATATCAGGTCTTGGATTGAGAATTGTTTGATCTTTAGGGTCCTGGATTGACTAATCATTTTTCGGATCCTGAATTGATAATTTAAGTATCTTTTGGGTCCTGAATCGACAATTCTCCAATCAAATATCATTCATTATCAATGACATTTCTTAATTTATTATCTATATCATACGTATTTAAATAAAATTATATTAATATTTTTTTATCTAAATAGTTTCATATCTTTACTATTTTTATAGAAGATCAAGTCAAGTTGAGGATAATAAATTAGAAATAACATTATTTGTAAATTTTTCTGAAAGGCAAAAACTTGCGTTAGGCAGGCCTAAACGGTTTAGGCGGGTTTTATCCTACCCAAATGGGTTCACCCATCCCAAATAGGGTATATTATATGGGTTTGGGCTTGGGTTAATGGATAAAACCCGCCTAAATTTTGAGTTAATGGATAAAACCCGCCTAAATCGTTTAGGTCCGCCTAACCCAAAACCTTCTCTTTCTGAAAAGGGAAAAAAGAGGTCTTTTCAATGCACAGCTGACACAGTTTGTTGCTTTAATTTCCCCGACGGAAGTTCCATTCTTGGAGAACAAAGTAGACAAGTCAAATCATAAATACAAAAGAAATTCATCCCTATCGTATAAAAGAATAATCAAAAGAAAAGTAGAAATGAAAAAGTGAAATTATATAAATGATAAATAGTTCTATATCTAAATAGAGTGAACAATCTTAGATATTCACTCAAGTATTAAAATTAAAGTTTGTGCTAAATAGAAATGAATCTAAGCCTTTGGATTGATAGCATCAATGGTTGAGATTAAAGCATAAAGATTAAAAAATTAAGCATAATTTTCGTTTGTGCTTAATTGCTTTATAAATCGTGCTTAATTCGATTAAGCATGATTTATAAAGCATAAAATTTGGAAAAATGTTATAATCTCAACCATTGAATGCTTTATAAAATTTGGGAAAATGTTATAATCTCAACCATTGAATTTTTTAGATGAATGGTGTATATTCATTCCTATTTAGCACAAACTAATTTTTAGTATGTGAGTCACTCCCAAATATCTTAAATAATCTATTTTACTATATGAAAACCCTAAATAACCACTTTTATAGATACACTTAAAGAATGATCATTTTTTCAAAAATATCTCCACACTTTCATCAATAATGGTACGTTTTCAATTTAAAATTCTCACGTATAAAAATAAATTAAATAAAGTTCTGAAAATATATGATTTTTACTAAAATTAATGAAAAAATTGGTAAAACAACACGATTCGGTTTTGTTTATTTACTAAAATTAATTATTTTTACTAATATTAATGAAAAAACAAAGTAAATTAAATATTTAATTAAAAAGTAAAATTGCAAATGTTAATAATGTAAATTTTTTTAAATTAGTGAAAAAATAAAGTTAAATATAAATATATTATTCAATCAAAAAAATCATAAATATTTATATATTGGCGCAAAGGACGAGGCTTGTGAAACGTGGAGATGAAATCAAAATGGAAAATAAATTTAAATTAATTAAAATGAATATTTCACTAGTTCTATTCCGATTCTTCCTTCAATATTTAATACTCTTTCCATCCTGCTCGAATTGTCTTACTTTCTTTTTTTTTTTGTTTATCCTACTTTTTTAGACTCATTTTTTAAAATAGTAATTTTTTCACTTCAATAATAAAATATTAATTTCACTTAATTCAGCCAACACTCGCAATCCTTGGTTATTGTGCCCAGTCAAATTAGGATAATTTGACCGGAACGGAGGAAATATTTCTGAAATTTCACTTATTAATATTTGTATTTCCCAAAGTCCACATCTCACTTCTCTTCTTGTTTCAGTTGACATTTTCTAATTCATCTCTCTTATATAATAGGATGCACAGGCTCAAATATTGGTGGAATTAGTGCTATTTTCTACCTTTATTTTTCTCTGACTCCTATTCTCATCCCTCCGCCGCGAGGAATTATGATTTCCGGTTGAAAAACAAATTAGAGAAATAAAACATTAATAATGTAAGTTTTCTAAAATTAACGAAAAATAAAATTAGTAATTAACTCATGTGTTCGGAAATTAAATTAAAATTGAATTAAGTAAACGTTTTGCATTATTATTTAGTTATATACTTTACAAAACTGTCTAGTTTAAATAAATCAATCCTTTTATCAAAGTGTCTAGATAGTAGTAAAAATATTTGTGTTAAAGTGCTTAGTTGTATTTTGAGCCTGCAATCCTTGAGATCGATAATTTATTACTTGTCATCTCAGTGATTTGTACACTTGCAGAATAGCGTGTTGCAAAATACGCTATCAATAAGAAATTAGAAACAATCGGAGATTTCGAGGTTTGTGGAATATTTTATAATTTTTCGAACTAATAATTCTAAAAATTATAGAATTGAACTCACGAGTAGAACTCGTAATTTAGAATATTTCACGGATGTCCATTTTTAAAATTAGACAATGAATGTCGAATTATAAATCAACGAAGGTTAAATGGTTATTACATTTATTATTAATTTTATTTAATTAAATTCTATTAACTCACTCTAATTGAAGTTTGAATTAATTTAACTTAATCATATTCATAAATTAATTTTATTTCATTTTAAAAGTTAAATGCCTCGATTGATTCAAATAATTATGGAAATATTAAATTTATAATTTAAGCTTTAAGAAAAATGAAATATTTTAAAAATTTTAATATAATCAAATATTATTTTTGAATTGTTTAAAAATTATTAATTTATTAATACGAAAGAATTCTATTAATTTCATATTTTGAAAATAATTAACTAAATATTTTAATTTAAATATTTTTTCCGAAAATTTAAAGATACTTAATTTCAAAAAGAATTAAATATTCACTTTTTTAATTTTCACTTCGTGTTTGGAAAACACAAAATGACTTTTATTAATATAATATTTAACTGCCATTTAATTATTATTTTTTTTTAAATCCACCTTAGTAAAATAACTGTATTTCGTGTTAGGTATTCCCAAAATGACTAATTGTATCCACACCTACAGTATTTTGATATTTTGTGTCCATATTTTTAATTACTAGATTGCAACCCGCGCGTTGCGCGGAATATATATATAATAATATAATAATATTATTAAATATATATTTTATTTTAGTTATATATTTGTTGACAAAAAATGAGTATCAAATTTTCCCGCAAAGAACGAGGCTTGATCTAATTGAAATCACAAACGGACAATAAATTTAAATTAATTAAAATTAATGTTCCGCTAATTCAATCCCCATTCTCCCTTCATTATTTAAATTTTAAATTAATTAAAATTAATGCTCCGCTAATTCTATCCCCAATCTCCCTTCATTATTTAAATTTTCAATTTTCTTATTTTATAGGGGTACTTAAGGTAGTAGACATAGTTTTGATCATATATTGCATATGTACATAATTGTGGTAATTTAAGATTTTTGTATAAGAAAAGAAGTCATTTTCGAATATTAACACATCTAAATCTATATATCTATAAAAGAAGAACCCCTAGCCAAAATAATTTTCCCGCTCAAAAAAATATCCCAAAATAGTTGTAAATATATTAAGAAATAACTAATGACAAATAAGGCAAGTATGTAAAAAGAATGATTAAATAAAACAATTGACGTAATTATAGCCATAGGGCATTATATTAATAGAGATCATGGAAATAACCATGGAATAATTAATTCAATAAAACGGTGAAACGGTCTCAATATATGGAAAGATTGAGCAAATTTCTAGAACTTTATACGTGCGAAAAAAAAGGTTAAGAATTTATTTACTAATATTCATGACCATAATTATGGGGTGAATTTAATTAGATAGTCAAAGAATTGTATATAAATAGTCCATGTTTAGTGTGTTCACAACTCAATCCATATTCTTACTTTAGTGTGTTGATCGATTCTTTTTATTAAGGTAAGAATAATCATTTTGATTTATGATGGCCAAATTCAAGAAGATGTAATTTCTATGGTTTGTAGGATATATCAATTTCTATTATGGATTTTTATTTTTAATTTTTTGTGTTTGAAATTATAGATCTTAATTTTCTTTTCTTTTATTTATTTGTGCAGAGCGGTTTACTGTTGGGTGTTGGCAATAGATCACATATTTTTATGATTTAATTATTTTTTGTTGTTGTCTCTCTCCTCCTTACTGGCTACCGACTCAAATTGTTGTATTTTAGTAGCTGAAATACATTTTTGTTATACTCGTATGCAATGAAATATCATTTAGGATTATCAATAATTTTTCTATACTTTTTGTTATTTGATCTCAATATTTTCTATTGTTTCCTCTCAATGTAATTGATGAAATAATACATTTTCTGCTGAATTATATGGAACATTTTTTTCTATGGATATAGTAACACGTTTTGTTGATTGTATTGATTTCTTATGTTGAATAATAGGTGTTGTGTTTCATATTTAATTTTCGTTAAAATTGGAGTAATACATTAAGGAATATATATAAATATAATTTATCTTAATTTAGTTAAGAAAAGTGATAATTTAATAAATATTAGTATGATATAGTTGATTGTTGTTTAAAAAATTAATATTATAGTATTATTATGATAATTTAATGTTACTGTATATTTAATATAAATTATCAATAATTATATCTTTATTTAATTTGCACGGTGTCGTCGCATATAACAATATTATATAATATCATCATGTCTAATTAATCAATATATACAAGTAGTACTCACAGTTTTTCTTAAGTTCAAATGGGTTGTATATCTCCCAAATTTTTCTTAAGCACTATATTAACGATATGATCAATTGTACAAATTCATTCTTTCTTACTTTAATATTGTATTATATTTGTACAAAGTGTAATCAAAATAAAAAAGGAACTAAAAAATTGTGTGTTAAATTATTTGGATGTGCATTACACGAGTAGGAGTAAGTCCGGCTAGGCTGTACTTTGATTAGGTAGGCATAGATTTATTATAATTTAAAGAGGTTGGAATCTAGCCTGTAATAAGCTTCTTTTTTTTTAAGACCAATTTTTTTTTATTAAGTAGGTTTAATTTTTAGTTTATTAGGAAAAAAAAGGAGAACCTTGCTAAAAATATTTTCCCACTCAAAAAAAAAGAATAGTATATTAGGCAATTGATTTCATATATATTAAATGCATACATAAATAGATTACATAAATTAGGTAATTGGACATGATAATAGCAAGAGCAAAATTACGATTAAAGTTATAAAACGGTATATAAAATCAAGTCAATTTATTAAAAAGTAAATCAAATATAATTCTCTTATTTTAAACAATTTGACAATATATTAAATATAGAAATTAATGAATTAAGGCAATAAAGCAAAAATAAATAATAATTCTATAAATGATTTGCAATTTTATGGTTTTTTTGGCGATGAAATTTATGAAAAAGGTAAACAAAGCTATTTATGTAATTTTAACTACCTATTAAATACTACATGAAGTAAATATAATTATATAATTCAAAATTTTATTAAGATATATGATCTTAAATATTAGATATAGATTTTAGAAATATATTTATGATAAAAAAATTCAATAAAAAAATTAATTGGTCCAATTGGGCCAACCTATTGAATTTCAGGCTCAACCTTATCTGATCTTGAGCTATTCAGTATTAATAATGAGCAGCTAGAAGAAAATTCAGAAAATATTTGCAATGATGTTCTGGATGAATTGGAAAATGCTGATATTTACGATGATCATATAGATTATTCAACTCATACTTTGATATGTACTTCATCAACGTATATCAATATTTCTAAAGGTGTGTGATATTGTGTATCAATCATTAAATAATTATTATATTTTAAACTAATATTATTAAAAATCACGATTTTAAAAAAAATACTCCATGTAATAATTTGCTGCGTATATATTTATATATATAAATGCAATTCATTTAATATTATATTATAAAGTATGAGTGCTCATTAAATATAGAAATATAAAATTACATATTTTATTACTTATCTTCAATTTAATTTTTATGAGTCAAGTTATTCATAACTATCACATGCAATCCTAAATGACCAGAATTAGTACGTTTCTTAGATAAACGTAACTTGAATGCAGAAGACAGTCCAAATATTGTAACGCAAGTTTAAAGATGAAATTAAGATGAATTGATGAAGGATGTGCGCCATAACAAAATCTTTGGAAAAGTTATTGCAGATATTTAATATATTAATTCTTATTCAATTTAGTTAAACATGCATTCATAATATTTCTTCTACACAAATACATTATATTGTTTAGAATTTATATTTTACAAAAAAATATTATTTCTTATTTTATATACAGCGGTATACACTATTGAATTTCAAAAGAGAGGATTACGCCATGCACATATATTAATTTTCCTGGCAAAAGAGGACAAATACCCTTCGGCTGAACATATTAATAAGACCTTCTTAGCTTAAATACCAGATATAGATGTGGAACAAGAATATCACATTGCAGTATCTAATTTCATGATGCGCAGACCGTATGGTATTGCAAGAAGAAATTCTCCATGTATGTTAAATGGAAAGTGCTACAAACACTTTCCAAAGAGATATGCACATGTCACCATAATTGATGATGATGGGTATCCTATCTATCGAAGAAGGACAATGGTAGGAAAATTACGAAAAATTATGTATATTTGGATAATGGATACGTTGTACCTCACAACATATGCTTATTGATTATGTATGGTGGTCACATCAGCATCGAATGGTGCAACCAATCTATAGATATGTACTACAATTGTAGGTACATTTCACCATGTGAAGCAGCTTGGAGAATATATTCATTTGACATCAACTTTAGATATCCACCAGTTGAGCGACTTAGTTCCCATCTCGATAATGAGCAACATGTGGTATTTTCTGAACATGACGAGATTGCGTCAATTGTTAAATCGAGATATAGTGGCAAAAAACATGTTTTTAGCATAGTTTGAAGCAAATAAATTATCTCCTGAAGCAAATGAATTAACGTATTCCGAGTTTCCTACCAAGTTTGTTAGGAATAAGAATGAAAGAATGTGGACGAAAAGAAAAAAAGGAACATCGGTTGGAAGGGTATTTTACGTAGCTCCTGATACCAGTGATAATCATTATTTCAGAATATTAATTAATATTGTGCGTGGAGCCAAATGTCACGCTGATATGAGGCATATCAATTGTGTTTTATATGAGTCATATCGTGATGCATGCTATGCAGTGGGATTGCTAGAAGATGATAAAGAGTATTTAGGTGGAATCTAAGAGGCAAGTCGTTGGGAAATGCTCATTCATTGAGACAAATATTCGCAAATTTATTAGTTGCAAAATCAATGAGCAGACGTGATCATGTTTGGAAAGCATCTTGGAAATACATGTCTGATGATATATTACATAATAGAAGCATCATTTCAAACAATCAAGGTATGCAATTTACTTATAATATATTGCTATTATACTCATTTTTGAGTATTTTTAGAATTATATGTTAGCATTTAGTTAATTTATTTGATTAATTTTACTAAAAACATATATATGATTAGTAAAAATTAGTTGAATATCAACTATTTGTTGTAAATACATTTGAATAAAAAATTTGTGACATAAATTTATGTTTTGGTTAAATAATATGCCAAAATGGTTATAAATACCTCCTTTTGAAGGTTTGTATTTTAATGATGACGAGATAAAGATATATGCCCTTGCTGAATTGGAGAAGATATTGAAGAAATCATGCCACTCCTTGAAAGATTTTGATGGAATGCCAAGTGATTTTAATGAGATTTTGATGAATGTAGGTAATTATCTGATCATAGAAAGTTGAGTTACGATTGTCTAAAACTTGCCAGGGATCATGAATCGAATTTGAGTAAGTTCATTGACGAACAACAGATTGTATATGATACAATCATTGATAGAAATTATTTGGAAAACGGAGGATTGCTCTTTGTATATGGATATGATGAACATGATAAATAATTGTTTGGAAAACATTATCATTGAGGTTCAAAGGTGATATTGTATTAAATGTTGCATCAAGTGAAATAACATATATGGTACATCCTGTTAGCAGGACAACTCACTCACGTTTTGCAATCCCAATTGATATAAATGAAGACTCAATATGTTATATTGAACAAGGAAGTGAATTGGCTGAACTGTTGATACGTTGCAGACTTATAATATGTGATGAAGCACTTATGATCCACAAATATTGTTTTGAAGCATTTGATAAAGCAATGAGGGATATAATGCAATTTCAAAATACACACAACAAGAATCTACCATTTGGAGGTAAGACAGTTGTGTTTGGTGGTGATTTTAGACAGGTTCTACATGTCATCCCAAAAGGAAGGAGAAGTAATGTAGTTAATGCAACAATTAACTCATCTTATTTATGACGTCATGTCTGTATCTTGAGGTTAACGAAGAACATGCATCTAATATGATTGATGATCAGATGCAAACTTCAGAACTTAAAGAGTTTGCTGATTGAGTTGCGACAATTGGAGATGGGAATCTATGTCCACTAAATGATGTAGATGGTGTTATTGAGATCCAGAAATATTAACATTTAATTTAGTGGTGATCCTATCTAAGCTATTGTTGGTACTTTATATCCTACAACAGATGTAGGATTACAAGATGTCTCATGCTTGAAGGATAGGGCAATTTTGGCGCCAACAAATGAAGTAGCTGAGATGGTCAATCAATATATGATATCACTTGAAAACAATGTTGGCAAGCCGTACTTAAGTTCTAATTTTATGTGCAGAACAGAAATTGTGGCTAATATTCTAAGCGAGGTGCACACACCAGAGTTCATTAATACATTGAAGTGTTTTGGATTACCAAATCATGAATTGAGTTTGAAAGTTGGAACTCCGATTATGTTGTTAGGGAACATTGATCCTTCATCTGGCTTATGCAATGGAACACGATTGATTTTGACGCAACTTGGTAATCACATAATAGATGCCAAAATTTTAAGTGGAAAAATATTGGTGAAAAGGTATTTATACCTAGGATAACTATTATACCATCAGAGCATTGAATCTCATTCAAACTTCAGCAGAGACAATTTTCAATACAAATTTCTTATGCTATGACCATCAATAAGAGCCGGGGACAGTCGCCATCTCATGTAGGAATTTTACTGAGCAGAACAGTATTTGCGCATGGACAGTTATATGTTGTTGTGTCAAGGGTCACAAGTCGCACTAGATTGAAGATTTTGATATTTGACAAGGACAACAACAATGTTTCAAAAACTTCAAATGTCGTGTACAAGGAGATTTTCCAAAATTTATAATATTACCAGTTTAAGTAAATATAAATATATAGATATTTATATTTATATAATAAGTAGTGTTCAGTATTCAGAGTTAGTAAAAAATAAAATACATAATGTAATGTTGATGGATTTGTTACTTTTCTTCGCATTAAGTTTTCTTTAATAATTGTTTTCAATACTTATAATGCATTTTCATATAGTGAAAGTATTTATGTTTCATTTAATAAAGTTATTTGTTTGTGTAAGTGAGCATCTTACAAAAATTTTCGATACTCATTTTTGTCAACAAATATATAACTAAAATAAAAATTATATTTAATAACATTAATATATTATTATATATATAATCCGCGCAACGCGCGGGTTGCAATCTAGTATACTTAAAAAGTAAAACATTCTAAGGTAAGGTTTTCTCCCCAAAAATGTTTGTATTATTGGTAACTATTAACAAATATCTTAACTTATATATATAAAGATAATTCTAGATTATTACTAATTTGCTGAAATAATATATATAGATATATAAAGACTTATTCTCGTGTAGATTTATAATTTATAGTTAATAACTCATTCTTTTTATTTATATTTTTATTAAATAATTAATTTCATTAATAATTTATAATCAGAAATCCAATTATGATATTATATAGTTAATTTATCCAAAGTAATGTAAAACCCATAAATCCTATTTAAAATTTTCAATATTGTTAAACAACTTTATTTTCTTATATCATAAACTAATTATGTTACTTTTAATAATATTTTAAGTTTAGTTTTTATTTGACCAATTTAAATTGATGTATTGAAAATTTATAAAAATAATTTTATGAGACTCAAACTTATAAATGGGGACCTTCGGGCTAGACTTTGTTAGAATTTTTGTTAGAGAAATCTTTCCTTACTTTCGATATTTTGGTGGGTCAAAGAATGTAAGTCATCTTAGTCAGTTTTTCCAGTTTCTAAAGTTCTAAACTGTAATCCTTGTATAGGATCGATCAAGTTGTAATAGAACTTAGGCTCAAGATCGAGCAATGGAGAATGCTCGAGAATTGACTATCATCACGCCTAGCTTAACCGAAAACTAATTTGGAGCACTCAGTTTTAGGTCTATCCATACTGACAAGGAGAAATCAGTATGAGGGCTTTCCCAAACTGACTAAGGAGAAGTCAGTTTAAGGAATTTCCATACTGATCCGGAGAAATCAGTATGAGGGCGTTTTCCATACTGACTATGGAAAGTCAGTATGAGGATTTACCATACTGGTCGTGGGAAGTCATTATGAGGGCTAAGTTGTACTAACTCTCAGAAGTCAGTATAAGAAGCCTCAATCAGACTCAAACATTTGTAAATGCCTAAGTCAGTATGAGGTTATCCAAAATGGGTTCCTCGGGCTGCAAAGGAGTTTGACATAAAGTTAGTGTGTAGTACACCGACAATGGGCAGAGCAGAAAGGAGACCTAAAGCATGGGCTTCGATTGGACAATATAATCCATGAGTCTAACGTCTGAATTTATGTGTCTAACGGATAGAAATTCAAATCGTCATAGGCTCTACTCTCTATATAAAGACCTGCCTTCTCAACCTTAACAGGTTACCTGAACAGAATTCAAAATCTACTAGTCTAAAGAGACAAAGGGCATATTCAGGTCTTCTCTCCCACCAAAAACTCTCTCGGAGTTTTCCGTGTTCTAAACACGAGACTTGAGTCTCCGACTCAAGTTACCCACCGTGCTATCTTCTCCTAGCACGAGGCTAAAGCTCTATTTGGTGAATATATATTTCTGAGATATATTCATAGCAGTCAGTTTCCTAGTCTGGGACTCTGATTATCACGAGCGTATACCAGCCACCTGTGTTCTGGGAAGAACCTCTAAACATCCAACTATTCTGGGAAGAATTAGTAAACATCCACCCACCAGGAAGAAGGCTACGGGGTGCGTCCCCACTTCAACCTGAAGACTGAGTCTACAAGGAGTTCCTAGGCGAGTGCTACAGCTGACTGGAGGACAGAGGTGCCACGGACTGTGTATAGATCGTAAGGAGGCTTGTATTTACTTAGTGAATTATCCAGACCTTGGGTCTGAAGAGTGAACAATCCAGACCTTAAGTCTGAAGCGTGGATGTAGGATATTGAAATCTGAACCACTATAAATCTCTGTGTGCTGCTTTACTGCTTTCTTTATACTTGCTCTGTATTTTTTTGTTTCACAAACTGACTATTAAAACCTTCAATACTTGTCCAAGTATTGAAGAGTATAAACTGTGAAACTAACTTAAGACGAAACAGAGACTTAAGCTTAAACTGACTACACACAAAACAGACTTTACTCTGTTCGAACGAACCAGTGCTTGTGCTTATCTTTACTTCCGTTGCTTACACAAAATATTTCACTGCACATATTTGCACTCTGATTTCGGGACCAAAAAACTAGTACCCCAAATTGTTTATTTTTTTCTTTTATTAAATATAATATATATTTATTATTATTATTATTTATATATATTCTTTACATATCTTTACAAAATGTTACGCCAATTTATTTTATTTATATATTGTAACTCCAATTCTAAATTTTTGGAAATGCCTAGTTATTTTATATATTTGTCTGAACATGCAAGAAAGAAGAAGGTGTCTGCAGCATGCAAGATGGGAAAGCAAACCAAAGCATCAATCAAGGGGGAACTTCAGAAGATCAAAACAGAGTTCAGTTTGAGGGTCCAAGTGGAACAGAGTCGCCAACTCAAACTGACCTTACTGAAGAAGAAAATGCTCACTATGAAGCTGCCCAACCGGTCACGGCCGAAGAAAATCAAGGAATCCAAGATATGGGAGTCATCACTGGAGAAGGAAGCTCTAGTCAAACTGACTTGTTTGGAGTTCCAGTATCTGGAGCAGACAGTACAGAGTACCCAGAAGATTTCGTCCAAACCATTGAAGTTACCCAACTCCAAAAGCCGAAATGGTTAAGAAACCATCCCGAAGAAGACGTGCTCGACAGTGTTGCCAATTCAGTTTGCACGAGACAAGGAAGTGCGTTACTGACTTGTTTCCTATCTCAAGAGTCAGAGCCAACGAAAATTGGAGATTCTCCGAAGTCAACTGACTGGATCAATGCAATGCAAGAAGAGCTTGATGAATTCAAGAGAAATGAGGTCTGGAACTTAGTAGACAGACCTACCTATCAGTCAATTATCGGCACAAAATGGGTCTTCAAGAATAAGAGAGACGAAACTGGGAACATTGTAAGGAATAAAGCAAGACTGGTAGCAAAAGGATATGCTCAATGTGAAGGAATTGATTTTGACGAAACCTTTGCTCCAGTGGCCAGACTTGAAGCAATCCGCTTATTCCTTGCTTATGCTGCGCACAACAGCTTCACAATTTACTAGATGGATGTGAAGAATGCCTTTCTGAATGGGGAGCTGAAAGAAGAAGTATATGTGGAACAACCCCCTGGATTTGAAGAATGAGACCAAGTTTACAAACTGAGGAAGACTCTTTATGGATTACAACAAGCACCCAGAGCTAGGTATGAGACATTATCTCAGTTTCTCCTCAAAAATGGTTTCCGAAAAGGCAAAATCGACACAAAACTGTTCAGAATCAAGGATGGAGCAGACATCCTTCTGGTACAGATATATGTCGATGACATCATATTTGGATGCAGAAACTTGGATATGTGTGAAAAGTTTGCCAAACTGATGCAAAGTAACTTTCAGACGAGCTTGGGTCTCCAAGTCATTTAGTTCGAAGGAGGAATCTTCATCAATCAGAAGAAATATACCAAGGACTTGATCAACAAGTTTTGTCCTGAAAAGACCAAGCCCTTGAGGATTCCAATGAGCCCAAGTGCTCAGATCAATCTAGATGAAGAAGGAGAGGCAGTCAACCAAACAACATAAAAAGGCATTATTGGGTCACTTCTGTACCTAACTGCAAACAAACCAGATATCTCATACTCAGTTGGGGTCTGTGCGAGGTTTCAAGCAAATCCAAAGAAGTCGCACATGGAGGCTACCAGAAGAATAGTCAAGTACCTAAAAGGAACTGAGTCTTTAGGTATTTGGTACCCAAAATTTGACGAACTGACTCTCAATGCTTATTCAGATTTTGGAGGATGTAGAATCGATAGGAAGAGCACAAGTGGAACATGTCAGTTCCTAGGACATAAGTTTGTAAGTTGGTTCAACAAGAAACAACACTCAGTTGCCACGTCTACAACTGAAGCTGAATATGCTGCTGCAAGCTGTTGTGCTCAAGTGCTTTGGATCAAGCAACAATTGCTTGACTATGATGTAGAAACTGGGTGTGTGCCAATCTATTGTGATAACAGCAGTGCAATATGCATCACGAAGAACCCAGTTCATCACTCCCGAACAAATCACATCGACATGAGGCATCACTTCATCAGAGACCATGTCGAAAAGAAAGATGTTTCAGTAGATTATATCCAAACTGAAGATCAACTGGCTGACATCTTCACCAAACCACTCCCAGATACCAGATTTAAGAAGCTCTGCATAAAACTGGGTCTACTGGAAGTTGATGAAGTCTTTATTGGAGAGAGGTAATGGCAAATGAAACTGAGTCCAAGCTCTCAGTTTTCAAAACTCGATGCTCCACTCAGTATGAAAAGGAGACTCATCAGCGCATCCGAAGAACAGAAACTTACCTTCATTCAAACTGACAGATGAAGAGACATTCAGTTTTTAGTTCGTACTTAGAAGATCTCAAACGACGGATGCATAATTAAACTGAGTTCCAACTCTCAGTTTAGAAAATGACTCTTAGTTAGTTCTGGGAATTTTGAAAGGCGAGATTTCAAATTCCAAAAGCGATCGCTGCAGTTACATCGCAATTAATGCGTATCTTGCATCGATGAATCAAATTTTGACACGTGGATAATGCTTCTTACCACGTCGCTCTAGTCAAATATGAAACGCACATCGCGAGGCCAAGATTCTCAATAGTCGCCGAATATCCAGAAATCGAAAGGTCACAAGGTACACCTACCTCATTTAAATGATCTTTCTCTCTGCTATAAATAGGGTTCATCCTTTTTATTTTCCTTGTGCGTGAAAAACTTTCTGAAAAGAAGTCACAAGAAACAAAACTTTTCTCTAAAATCTCCATTGTCGAACCCCTCCTTCTAAGTTTTTACTTCATCTTCACCAACAACTTCCCTCAGATCCGGGAAGATGGTGTTAGAACCCAGACCTCCAGACATAAACTCACCACCCTTTTTGGGTGCGGTTAAAGAGGGGGAAAAGAAGTATGGAAGGTGCAGAAGACATCAGAGACTGGGACACATCAGTCGTCTTCGTACTGGGAAGGAGCAAAAGAAAGCTGAGATCTCAAGCTCCTCCCCAGATACAATGCTCACTGTCCCAAAGTGATGTATCAACATGCTCCTGCAGGGCACAATCACTTCTTTCCCTGCAGCTGGTCTACAAATGAAGATACTAAGACCAGGGCAGGATTGAATTAGTGGAGGCCTAGAGGTGGAATGAGAGAGTCACCTTTATGGTAAAGCTGCTGAAAGTCGGCATGAGGGAATTCTTGCAAAACTGACCTTAGAATCGAGTCAGCTTCCCTCATTGCCTAGGCTACATTAGCAGCCAGTTTGAAGAAATCTTGATGACTAGAAGCAGCCTAGTATAGACTTGAAAAATAGTTCTTTAATAGGTTTCTTTTTGTTAGTTTATCCCTGTACTTGTAATGAAAATTATTAAAGGATAAACTGACTTGTTGATGACAATCTCTTTTTGTCCAACAAGGTCTTCGTTCTTCAAATGCTGAACTTACACAATCCAATGTAATCAACAGGCTTCCATTTCTCCCCTTCTTAAGATTTAATTGCTCTAAACTGACTAAAAAAATCAATCGAACAATATCTCTCCAAGTTAAAGGAGAAGATCTTAAGTAAAAAGCTGACAATGAGGGGGAACTTTTCTGAGTTTATGCAAAAAATTATCAAAATTGTAAAAACTCTAAAGTTATCCACACCTCATCAGCTTAGGTTCCAGATGGCTTTGACCACACCAAAAAGGGGGAAATTGTTAGGATTTTTGTTAGAGAAATCCTTCCTTACTTTTGATGTTTTGGTTGGTCAAAAAATGTAAGCCATCTTAGTCAGTTTTTCCAGTTTCTAGAGTTCTAAACTGTAATCCTTGTATAGGATCGATCGAGTTGTAATAGAACTTAGGCTGAAGATCGAGCAATGGAGAATGCTGGTGAATTGACTATCATCACTCCTAGCCTTAACTGAAAACTGAGTTGGAGCACTCAGTTTTAGGTCTATCCATACTGATAAGGAGAAATCAGTATGAGGGCTTTCTCAAACTGACTAAGGAGAAGTCAGTTTAAGGGATTTCCATACTGATCCGGAGAAATAAGTATGTGGGCGTTTTCCATACTGACTATGGAAAGTCAGTATGAGGATTTACCATACTGGCCGTGGGAAGTCAGTATGAGGGCTAAGTTGTACTGACTCTCAGAAGTCAGTATGAGAAGTGACTCTCAGAAGTCAGTATGAGAAGCCTCAGTCAGACTCAAGCATTTGTAAATGCCTAAGTTAGTACTATGTTATCCAAATTGGGTTCCTTGGGGTGCAAAGGAGTCTAACATAAAGTTAGTGTGTAGTACACTGACAATGGGCAGAGCAGAAAGGAGACCTAAAGCATGGGCTACGATTGGACAATATAATCCATGAGTCTAACGTCTGGATTTATGTGTCTAACGGATAGAAATTCAAATTGCACTCTCCTCTCTATATAAAGACCTGCCCTCTCAGGACAAAGGACGTATTCAGGTCATCTCTCCCACCAAAAACTCTCTCGGAGTTTTCCGTGTTCTAAACACGAGACTTGAGTATCCGACTCAAGTTACCCACCGTGCTATCTTCTCCTAGCACGAGGCTGAAGCTTTCAGCTGAAGCTCTATTTGGTGAATATATCTTTCTGAGATATATTCATAGCAGTTAGTTTCTTAGTCTGGGACTCTGATTCTCACGGGTGTATGCCAGCCACCTATGTTCTGGGAAAAACCTCTAAACATCCAACCATTTTGAGAAGAATTAGTAAACATCCACCCACCAGGAAGGAGGTTGCGGGGTGCGTGCCCACTTCAACCTGAAGACTGAGTCTACAAGGAGTTCCTAGGCGAGTGCCACAGCTGACCGGAGGACGGAGGTGCCACGGACTGTGTATAGATCATAAGAAGACTTGTATTTACTTAGTGAATTATTCAGACCTTGGGTCTGAAGAGTGGATGTAGGATATTGAAATCCGAACCACTATAAATCTATGTGTGCTGCTTTACTGCTTTCTTTATACTTGCTCTATTTTTTTGTTTCACAAACTGACTATTAAAACCTTCAATACCTGTCCAAGTATTGAAGAGTATAAACTGTGAAACTAACTTAAGACGAAACAAAAACTTAAGCTTAAACTGACTACACACAAAACTGACTTTACTCTGTTCAAACAAACCAGTGCTTGTGCTTATCTTTACTTCCGCTGCTTACACAAAACATTTCGCTGCACATATTTGCACTCTGATTTCGGGACCAACAAACTTGTCCCCCAAATTGTTTATTTTTTCTTTTATTAAATATAATATATATTTATTATTATTTATATATATATATATTCTTTACATATATTTACAAAATGTTACGCCAATTTATTTTATTTATATATTGTAACTCCAATTCTAAATTTTTGGAAATGCCTAGATATTATATATATATATATATATATAGGTGTAATCTAGACTGAAAATATGTCCATGAATGAACTAAGACCAAAATCCAACCCTTGATTTCGAAAATAGATGTTTATGATTTTATGTTACGATTTATCATTGTACGTTCCTTCTTCTATCATTAAAAGGGCAGAGTAGTCCAATTCGGATAAAAATTAAAATGCCATCAAATCTGCATGCTGATTATTCGGGTTCAGTTACCAAAATAAATTCCCACGATCTCTTCCATAATTAACTCTCTACTTCATTACTGTTTTACCATGATTTTAAGTTAATTGTTTTCATTGTTTATGGTTTTGTGTGTCATTGTAAGGTAATTCTGTCAAAGTGTGATAAACTGCAAGGTGAAATAAAATTTTTCGGCTGATTTATCGGGTGCAGTTTCAACTTTCACTAATATATTATCGTTAAATGTAGAAACAATTTTAATTATTCATACAATGATATTGAATAAAGATAACAATGATCTTAAAAGTGTATTAAAAATTAATTAAGATTAAACCGACAATTTTAATAAAATGATATTGAATACAAGTAACAATGATAATATCAACAGCGTACAATGCTACATATTAACTGAGTTCACACAATGTAGAAAATAAATAAACAATTAACAATCCATTAAACAAGAATTCGAACAATGAAACATTAATTCAAAAATAATGACACACATTTAAAATAACAATGACAATCGCATATGACACAAAATAATGAAAAAACACTTTAAACCTAAGAATATAAACAATAAAAGATTGAAAAATAATACAGAGTCAAAATTAAAAATTCAAAAATCAATCGATAAAATTATTAATGCATGTTCAAAGATGATGGATGACACGGAAATCCCTGCAAACCAAATTAAGAAAAGATGCGGAAGGATGATAAGATCTTAAGGAAGACAGAGCGCATGCCGAAGTGACTGATAATAGTGGGAGGAAAAAAATTGCCGATGAGAACCTTGAATGAACCACAGTGGAAATAAACAATCAAGGGTAGTGGATGGGTGACGTTGGCGACGTCTGGGACGAAGACGCAAAACCAGAGATTGCAAGTGGGATCAATGGAGACGTCGGAAGTGGAGTGGTGGAGGCCATTGAGGCGTCTGGTGGCGGGCTTTGGTGTCTTGAAGTCTATTAGGTTGAAGAGACATGTGACATATTTTCTAATAAAATTGGCGTTCAACAATAATAATATAATTATATGCTAACAAATAAAATCTCATGAAATTAGGAACTACCATAATTATCAAATCTAATAAAATTATAACTACCTAAAACGCCATTTCAATTAAATTAAAAAATAAATAATTTGACACATTTATTGTAGCCATCGGATAAAAAAAATGAATGCCTGAATCATAAATCATAGTTCATTCAGAGTATTTAATTCTGAAATAAATACAGCTATATATATATATATATATATACTTTTGAATAGTATAATACATTTAGACATGATATTTTTTATACAAATACTTTTTTTTTTATAATATAACACGTTTAGATACGATATATTTTTTTAATAGGTGGCTGAGATTCATTCTTATTTAGCATAATCTTTAATTTTAGCACTTGATCAAAACTTTTTACATATATATATATCTTACTTTTGAATAGTATAATATATTTAGACATGTTTTTTTTTTTTTATAAAAAAAACAAATACTTTTTATACATTAATTTTAATCACATACATTTATTCACACACCCAGATGTTTCTGAAGAAGCTCGAACTTGTGCTTTCTCAATTGCAGACAAAGTGCTTTAAACAATACACTCCAAACGAAGGGACGTATATGATATGTTTGATAGCATGGAGTGTGTCCAATTATTTTGAAGTAATTTATGTACAGTGGAGTAATTAATGGGTGGTATTTTTTAAAAAAAATTATTTTATTATTATTGTTTTTAATTTTTTATGATTCGTTTCTCCTTTGTGTATTCATTGGATCGGTTAATTAGATATGTGTCAATAGCAAAATATACATTTTTAATTCATGTTCATTTCATCCACAAACACCGACCAATTCAAGTTAAAAATCTCAAATTTAAAATTATGCAGTTTTATTTCTAATTTGAGGGAAATGGGAAGATTGATGTCATCAACAAAGAAAGCCGAATATCTTTTAGTTATATTTTGTTTAGAGAAGAGAAACTCACGAGTTTAAAGATATTGAAGATTTGATCCATTTAGGATTAGGTTATCCTAAGCATTCTAAAAGATTCTATTCAACCAAACATTCAAGATATCTTAAAACTCAAAGATATATCTATGAATCACTAGATTATCGCACAGAATCATGCCAATATTAATGCAACACCCAGATACAGGGGCAAACTTTATTTAGAAGAAAATATAGAGATCGCATTCAGGTGCATATATAGACCCTCGATCCAACATATGATACTTATTATTATTATTATTATTTTTTTTAAAAAAATTTGTTACATAATTTAAATGGATGGAGGATATATATTTGTTGTTCGTAAAACGCTCCAACCACTGTATATCGAGGTTGGTGACCGTTGACAACTAAACTTCGTGTTGAGACAGTGCAGTGCTGCGTTGTTTTTGTAGCTCATGTTGGTTGATGGGCTTTAATGAAAACATTCCTTTTTTGAAAAAAAGGGTTAGTGAATAGTAAAAGTAAATTACCTTAGTTTTAAATTTTTTTATTTTTTTTGAAGAAAAGGGAGGAAAAAAGAAGCGTAATCGGTGGTAAAAAATCATGAAATTAAATGTATTTTCGTGTTGCAATGATCTGCAGGTAATATTTATGTCATTTTGTATGTATTAATTTACAAAATCCTTGTGGCAATTCACTGATTTTTTGCATACTAACTTCTTCTCTGTTGTTCAAGGTTTCTTGCTCGGACCCAAATCTGCAAGAACTATATATATATAATCGAGCACCTTATGAACCCATCGTCATCACTCCTGTGACTTGATTTTCTGTAAACCCTCGGGGAATCTCCCTCATTTCTTTCAGTTTTTTTGGCATTTTTTTGGACTTTACCCCTTTAGCCACAAACCCCTTTTTCTATTTCTCTATCAGCGTGCAGAAAAGGAAGCATCTTTCCGAGCCTTTTCTCGGTTCTTGCTAGTTTTTATTATTTAAATGTGTGATAGTTTTTTTTTTTTCCGCCTGATCGAATGCTGTGATGTGGGGTTTGGGTTTGGATTGTTATGTGTGTATGAATTGCTCTAGTGAAAAGATTTAGTTCGCTTGTTTATTTCCTTAAAAAGGTTATTAATTTAAATGGGTGATCTTCCGGGTGGCGGCAAAGCGGCGGAGGTGAAGCCTATGGCTTCGCATTCGACGTCATTTGTAGAGCCAAACCTGTTGGAGATTGGTGCAGAGAATTGGGCGGCTGCTGATAGAGCGGCCCGTGAAATAACCCGGAAGGTACAACCCACTCATGTATCCGAAGAGATGAGAAGAGAGGTGGTCGATTATATTCAGAAATTAACCAGGGATTGCCTTGGAGCTGAGGTGAAATTCTTAGCTGTGTATGTTCTTGACAGGTTTTGATACGTTTGTATATATGTAAGTATATGCATACAATCTGTTTTTTTTTTTTTCATTGGTTTGAGAAATCTTGCTTTATGAGAGAATGGATAGGGGCCCTCGTTTTGTGTTCATATGGACTTTTGGTGATTGTCTGATGGTAAATCTTTGCATTTAGATATGCTATATGTTATATTATGGACTTAGGGTGAATTGATGATTGGCTGATGAGAAATCTTGCATTTAGAGATAGGAATAAATCTGGCACTCTAAATGCTAGTTTATGTTATGGACTTATGGTGTTTGTGTGATGTGTAAGGTGCATCAGTGTTTCCATGTGAGGATGTTCACTTTGCACTCTGTGAAGTTGTACTTTGGTTTGCATGCATGGATTTAATTTCATTCGTGTACGAGGATAGCATTTATGGTAAATGTAGTTGCGGTCAATTTGGCTTTTGCGTAATTAATATTGAGTGATGTCCATATGGAAGAAAGCTGGTGATACGAGGTTGGACGGAGTTATTTTTGTGACGCGTGGATATAACTCTCGGTAATGTGGTGGTGTTTGATATATAGGAAGTAATTTTCTGATGTTGAATCTAACAATCTCAAAATGATCCATCAATATTGTCCACGCGTCGTTTATCTGATTCGAGAAACTTATGCATTTTTATAGAAGCAACGGTCAAAAGATGTAATCAATGCAATGTGACACAATGCCGTTAAGGCTATTCTATATTCGCATAACTTTGTCATTATTTGCATTGATCTATGAAACTATTGCCTTTTATGATCTAACATGAATACGCAAACTGTACGGATGTTCTAAAATCTGACTGTGCTTGCCAATAATTTCTCTGTTGTTGAAGTTTCTGTCTACTTATATGGTAACTTCGGTCATTTGTGCTCATGCCCTTTCTAAATACAGGTCTAGTATTTCTGGAAAACAATAAATTAAACTTAAGACATTTAACACGTTTTGAATATTTATTCCGTTAAAACTACTGCTGAATTGTAATCTTATGGAGTTGTAGGGACTCCGATGCTCTCTTGTCCTTTTTTTTTCTTCCTTGCGCTATTGGTATAACTTCACTAAATGGTAGGAAAAAGGACTTGAATGTACCCTTCAACAATGCTTTCAGTTTCTAAGTAATAAGAGGAATATTATCTTTTACATATAGCTCATATGAATCAATTTGCCCATTCTCTTACCTTTCGCAACATATGTGGCTGAAATTTTATAATAAAACAGCATTCCTCGATTTAGTTGAAAGGATATAGAGTTAATAACATTCCACTTGTCACCTTTTTCTCCCTCACTCATGCAGACAATATTGTTTCATTTCATGTCCATCTCAAATAATTTAAATCAGCATAATTTATACGATAACTGGAAAGATGACATGAGAATGTTGATAGAAATTACCACCATGAATTTTCTGCTGTTGTTTTTACTCGACATTCCTCTTGTGTTCTCTACTTTGACAAGACTATCATATAATCTATGTGGTTTCTGTCTGCATAAGGTTGCAGGAAGTCACTGATGTTTAACTTTTTGGCTCAAAAACGGTTGGGCTGAGTTGTCTTTATTTTCTGCACAAACCTTATATTCATAAGTTGATCAAAGGTTGTACTTTGTGCAGGTCTTCCCATATGGATCTGTGCCCCTAAAAACGTTTCTTCCAGATGGAGACATTGACTTAACTGCGTTTGGTGGTGCAAATAATGAAGATACGTTGGCTAATCAAATGAAATCTTTACTAGAAGAAGAAGAGAAGAATCTAGACACTGCGTTTGCAGTAAAGGATGTCCAGCTCATTTGTGCCAAGGTATGCTTCTTTCTTATTGGTGAAGTTGCTTGATCTGACATCAATAATAATATGCTTGACCATTCAATTTTTTGTCCGAGTGTTGCCTAGATAATGAATACTCGCTCTTTGATATTTGATTTTCCATATGAAGGAGATTCTAGTTGCACCATCTTGTTTTGTAGCTTGCATGAATAATAGGTATGGAGGACAGGTAGATATCATATCTTAATGGCCTATGACCTATGTGCATCTCTATGAGAAGTCAGTATATAAATAACAAATGAAAACATTTGTCTTTGCACATGCAGAATATTTGCAACGATTCACAGTTACTATTTTATGGGTAATTTGAATGAAGGCGGATAGATCTCTCAAGAGAATTCATTGAATTTGTTGTGGCAAACCTTCAGAAACTGGTTATATTATATGCTATTTTGGCTGCTACAAACTCTTCACAATACGACTGAATATTGTATTGAACATATGATGGAAAAACCTTTCCTTTCTCCTTCACTGTTGGGATGTGTATTGTATTCTCTTCCGTGCTTTTAAAATCATAGAAATACATGCGAGCTTTTCATTGATAATGATATAGTTTCTGCCCAATTTTATGCTCCTTCCAATCACAATAGTTGCTGAAAATTGATGAGCACCCAATTTCTCAGTCTTGGGTTAGTAATTCTTGTAGAACAGTTAATGACTTCCTTTTCTATCTTAAGACTTGCCCTAGTGGTCCACCGGTATTGTATTGAACTGGAATATTTTAGACTGAGGATTAAATGATATGAAGTATACTGTTATAGTTGCATGCCTGCATAAATCACTTGCAAATTTTGGACACTTGTGAACCCTTGCTGAAGCAGTGTTCTTGCATCTCAGGTTAAGCTTGTGAAATGTATTGTTCAAGATATTGTTGTTGACATATCATTTAATCAAATCGGTGGGCTTTGTACTTTATGCTTTCTCGAGCAGGTAAGTACTCTGAAGACTGAAGTACTCATTCAGATATATATTTCTTCACTTGACCGAGTGCCTGCTTGATTAAATTATCGTATATATTGATATATCTTACTCAAGTGTGAAGATGCCCCTTTTCTCAGCAGTGTGTGAATTATCCCATATTTACTTGTGCCATTATTCTATGATTCTGGCAAAAAAATTTTTGGTGTTTGTTAATGGCTTTTAATTAAGCAAATATTGTTATACTGTATGAATGATATCATACATGTTGTAAAACGAATAGTATTGTTTATGTAATATGTATTTTAACTTTTTTTAATCCTACGACAAGATGGAAACACGATGGAAGATCTAGCATTTTAGCTGCTGCAACATACTTTCTTTTCACGATCTTGCATGTCATAACCTCTATAAAAAATGTCTCAATCTTATAAAATTATTATTTTGCCTATATTTTATGTCCTTGAGCTTTTGAGCTTATAAGAAATATTGTTATGTTACGTCAGAAGTACATAAAAGCAAATATCAAACGCGTTTGTGTGAATGAGAAGTGGATCCATATTATCTAGATGCTACAGCTGCAATGCATTTTTCATTTCTTTTTCAGGTTGATCGCCTTATTGGCAGAGACCATCTTTTCAAATGCAGTCTTATCCTGATCAAAGCGTGGTGCTACTATGAAAGTCGTATTCTTGGTTCTCATCATGGGTTGATTTCTACCTACGCCTTGGAGACATTAGTGCTGTACATTTTCCATCTTTATAGCTCAACATTAGACGGACCTTTGACCGTGAGTCCTCCCGAGTCGATCATTAATTTGCTTCTGCTTGACAAAATTAACTTATAATCCGTATTTTTCTGCTCCAGGTTCTATACAGGTTTTTGGACTGCTTCAGTAAATTTGATTGGGAGACCTACTGTGTTAGTGTACGAGGCCCAGCCCGCCTTTCTTCACTGCCAGCTATTGTTGGTGAGCCTCATTTTATTGATCTGAATTTCATAGTTACATAATTAAAATGTCACAGATTGAAAATTAGCGTGTCATCCTCTCTATTACAGTTGAGATTCCAGAAGATAGTGACAAAGTTTTACTGCTGAGCAATGATTTCTTAAATAGCTGTGTTGGCTCGTTTTCGGTTCCTACTAGAGATGGTCCGTTTCAGACGAAGTATCTTAATATAGTTGATCCTCTGAACGAGGTCAATAATCTTGGACGTAGTGTCAACAGAGGTATAAACCTGTTGTACGTTATGCAATTATCACAAACATCTCAGGGTTTCATTTAGGAAAAAAATACGAAACTAACTGCAGGGAATATGATTTCACATTCTAAAAACTTCTAATTTTTCGGTACAGGTAACTTTTACCGCATTCGCAGTGCCTTTTCTTATGGAGCTAGAAAACTTGCTCAGATACTTAAGAAGCCTCCATCCTCTATTGCTAGTGAGCTTGAAAATTTCTTTGCAAACACCATGACAAGGCGTGGAGGTGGACAGAGGCCTGATGTTCGGGATTTTGACAAAGCAGTAATAGGCAACAGACCTGTACCTATTGTGCCCTTTACCGAGGATGGTTTCTGTAGAACAGATAATTTTTATGATAATTCATATCAGTACGACGATGTTATCATCACCCCTGATTTCGAATGCCTTAGAATCTCTGGCAGTTGTGATGAAAACGTGTTAGTTGACAAAGATGATGCAGTGGCTTTAAGCTGGGATCAAAGGTCATCCTCTTCTTCTGGGATTTCAAATCACGTGGATACGCATCATGGCCGAGCAAGTATAACTGAATTGGCCGAATCTTTAAATTCTTCAGATCTTACCGGGGATTATGATAGTTATATTCGTAATTTGCAGCATGGCCGATGGTGCTATGAATATGGCTTATCTATGCAACAGTTGCCTGTGTCTCCCATGTCAGGTGCTCCCTACTCATGGGATGGTCTCCCTATACTGCATTATAAGCAGAATGGTTTCTCCCATCATCGAAATGGCTTTCATCCTAATATGCCAATGTTCGGCATGCAACCCGTGCTATTACCAGCTGTTCCGTTTGCATGGGAAGACGCGCCGAAACACAGGGGAACCGGAACATATTTGCCAAACGCGGTATGCCAATTAGGCTAATTTGCTGTTTAAAATTTCCTTTTTCTGAAAATAATTAGCCTTCTGCTTTGTTATACTGCAGCATATATCCTACCATGTTAATAGATCTCCGACTCCGAAAGCACGGAATCCGGCACCACTAACATCCCCGCTTCACAATGGGCGGCACATATCCGTTCAAGAGCCAACAATGCTGGACAGAAGCAGCCATGAACCCATGGACAAAGCCGTCGTGGTGGCTAGCTCTTCAGACAGCTACCTTATGCTTCCTCCTTATCAGAACGGGCATCCTACTGCAAATGGCTCCTTCATCCAAGGTGAGGGCATTGAGCTTGAGCTGTTCGGACATGCATCTGGAACTGGAACTACGCCCGCTGCAGAAAACAGTCGTCCCCAACGAACATCGCCTAGACCTGCTGCCTCAGGGTTGCAGAGACCACAGACTGCTCCAAGCAAAGAGCAGGAGAGGTAATAAACCCACTCAACAAAAACTATATTTGGTTGCTGATACTGCTCCTGCTCGGCCTTCCATTTGATCGATTTCTGCTCTGTTATATGTAGGATCTCGTTGAGGTCTTCGTACCATCTCAAAGATGAAGACGACTTCCCTCCGCTGTCCACCTGAGATGAGGACGGTAACAAAAACTATGAGTATTGATTGAACCTCTGCGTATTTTTGCTAAACCAGTAAAAGCCCGAGGCTTCTGCCACCGTGGCTTCGCCTTCCGATACATGCCAAATATTGTGTTTTTTCACCTTCTGGAAACTGTTGTAAGTTTAAAGGTTTTGTTTTTCTAAACATATTCTAGCAATTTACTTTACTTTGGTTTGGCTTTGGCAACATAGGAATATGAGGTTTTTTTTTTTGCATAGGATATATGCAAAATTTTTATCCTTGATTTGTTGTTGTTCATCTTCATATTTTGCGTAGTGTAGCCATCGCCATTGTTGTTGAAGATGCTAAATGTTCTGAAAATTATAGAAACTGTGACTCACAATTATGCTGCTTCTCTCTCATTGTGTTTTAAACTTTATAGCACAATGACCTAGTTGTTTAATACGTGTCAAGAATTTTATGAATGGAATACAAGATTAGTCTACTATTTATTATTTGAAAAAAAATAACAAATACATTTTGATGCTCCACTTGTAGGATTTGGATCTCTGCTGTGCATATAGGCACAGCAGGAGGTGCTGTTACACACAATAATAAAATATTAACTTATAGCATAGGTCAATAAAATATTAAATAAAATAAAATTTGTGGTTTAAAAGTGCACAACAGAAGCTGTGTCTGTGTCTATATGCACAGCAGAGGATCCAAATACTCCACTTGTATAATTTTTAACAGACTGCTTTGACCATGCCCATAATGTAGCGAATATAATATAATGCTATTATTTGCTCAAAATATAATTATTACTTTGGGTAAATATGTATACACATAGGGTGTAATTGAGCTCAATATCGTGCTTAAGTTTGATTCATTATTTTTGAGTTGAATTCTGAACTTCTATTTTGAAGTTTATAGATTTAATTGAGTTTTAGTTGAGTATAAATGTTTTTTTTTTAAATTTAGGTTATGGAGTATTTAAAATAGTAATCATTATTCTTTGAAAAAATATATTTATTCCAAAAATAATGTTATATTAACACTTAAGTTCAATCTTCTTTTATAATACAAAGATTTATTACACTTGTAACTTTTGAATTAAGAAATATTAATTTTATAATGTTAATAATTTTACATTTGATATTAATTTTAGTTAATGAGCTTGATCACGAACTTACGAATTAAATAATCAAATTTAATTTAATTTAAGTTTAACAAATAAGTTTTATTAAACGAATTTTATCGAATTAAACTCCAAGTAAAGAATTTTTTTTCATATATAGCGCTTGGGAATTGTAGTCTTTGTGATCATGATATCAAAATAAAGGAAGCAAGTTGCTATTTTTAGTTTTCATGACATTGCTACAATCTTGTCTACTACATTGACTTTCTAAATAAAACCTCCAATTATTTTCAAATTATGAATTTTAATTTAAATTATTTTGAAGGGAAAATTATGAATTCTCACTAATGTATCAGTCTTTTTTGAAAGTTTTCCTAATTTTTTGAGAAATATACCCCAATATTTGACAAATTAATGAAATTTAACCCAACTTTTTTTCTTATAATGGAACTTTACTCTATATTTACTTTTATTAGTTAAAAATATCTTAAGTAGTTGATAAGATGAAAAATACTCTTTAAGTCATACAATATTATATATAATTGATTAATTCATAACCATAATTAATAAAAAACTTGAGATACATCTTCTTAACTAACAATGCATTATTGTACATTTTTTATTTCTCTTTTTCAAAAGATAAAAACTATACAAATAAGTGTATTAATTTTCTAATTCCCACTATGCACACAGTCTAATCCATTAATATAAATCAATCAACTCCTCAATAATTGATATTTAAAACAATGAATTTCCATGTCATAACATCAGCAAAAAATCGACGTGGCGCAACACTTGTAAACTGTAACAAAAATTATGATTTTTCTGACTGCGTCCACTAAAGTCAGCTATGATTGTTTCATATTTTCATATTATAAATGAGAAAAAATATAAGAAATTATACTTTAAACATATTATTTATTTATTTCTTGACAAATAAAAAAGTTAGGGAGCATTTGGTTTAATTGTCGGGAATCACTATGGGTATGAGTTTGATAGTAGAGGGAATGTGTATGAGTTTGATTTTTGGGAATCAATCTCAATTCTGATGTTTGGTTTACTAGATGGGTTTTGGAATCATTTTCAATTCTAATGATTTATTTTTTAAGTCTATAGGTTTATAAAATAATTAAATTGTTATACAAATAATAATTAATTTAATAATAAAATAACAAAATAAAATCATATTAAAATAAATAAATAATCTATTTAACTTCTTATTTGTTTTATAAAATATAAAATTAAGATACACAATAAATGAATGATTTTATAATAATAATATTATTATAATATATTAAAAAAATAATATATAATTATAATAACATATAATATTATAAATAATACTCCCTCCGTCCCATTGAAGTAGTCCCATTTTCCATTTTTGTTTGTCCCATAAATTAGTCCCATTTTCCTAAAATGGCAAACTTTTTCACACTCACCAATAAAATATTAATTTCATTACACTCACAACCTCTAATCTTCGTGCCGAAAAGAAATGAGACTACTCTAATGGGACGGAGGGAGTATAATTATAAAAAATATTACAAAAAAGAAAAAGTAAATAAATAAAAAAATAATTATAAATAAGATGAATTAAAAAATAAGAAATAAATAATTAATTTAATAATTAAAAATTAAGAAAATATAATCATATTAAAATAAATAAATAATATATTTATATTCAAATAAATAAATAACATATTTATATTCAAATTTATTTTATAAAATATAAAATAAAGATAAAAATAAATGATTTAATAATATTATTTTAATATAATATTACAAAATAATATAATTATCAAAATATTTTAGATTAATATTATAAAAATAAATAAATAAGAAAATAATTATAAAATAGTATGAAATAAATAATTTTGGTAATGAGATATGAGAATGAAAATGAAAACCCACCATTGGAGGGTTTTAGTGATTCCCAAGTATTTGAGTATCATTCCCATTTTTTTATTCCCATACCCTTTAACCAAACAGTGGGTTTCGGAATCATTCCATTCCCTTACTCCAAAACCCACCAACCAAACACCCCTTATTGAGAGGCCACACAGCGCTCCATAAAGGGCAAACAAAACCACTATTTCCTGCTATCTATCAATAATATTTTCTGCCTGCTTTTCTTTCTTTTCTCACTCATCATTAATCACTACAGTACTACATCCTTAAAAACATTAAAACACCACTTATTCTCTTTCTCTTTCTCTCTCTCAAAAAATCTGTTACAGAATCTTGTGTTGGATCCTTGTCTGAACCACAAATGGTGCTTCACAAACTTCGCCACAGATTTTTCAAATTCAGAAGCCCAGTTTCATTAACAGACGCCCCACTTTTCGATCATTCCAACTTTTGAAAACGAAAAAAAAAACTTATCTCCCACATCACCTCCACCTTCAGCAGTGTTTTTAGCTTTCGACCAAAAAAAAAAAAAAAGTCTTCTTCTTTTGATTTATTTTCCTACCATCACCCTATATTATTTGTGTGGGTGAGCAAATGAACTGTCAAGAATACGAGTTTTCACGTCAAGTTGTGGGAATGGCTTGGATCATGCTCAGAATCGATTACTCCCGCCTTTTCTGGATTTTATTCGGCGTTTATTCCTACGAAAATCACGAAGGAAAACCTCGGATTTCCTAGCAATAGCATCATCTGTGTTCATTTCTAATTACTTAGTCGTTGCTGCAAGAAATTAAATACTGTGTGTGTGAGTGCGTGTTTTTATCTGTGTATATATATATATTTGTATAATTGCTGAGTCATGTTTAAAACTCGAGCTGTGGAAGCGATGGATCGTGATGGAGGAAAGCTGCAGATGTACGTGGAAATGGATCCATCTGAAAGATATGGCCGCGTAAGTCATTTATATTTTATAATTATCTTCATTTTATTTTGTTGTTCATTTAGAGGATATTGATGGGATTCGAATGCGTAGCTTTATGTTCATGGATCGTGCATCATGCTTCATCTGGGTCTAATATTATTTCATGTATTCTAAATATTTCTTATGTGAGACCTGATCGTTTTATGTGAAAATTTAATTAATTGCCTGAATTCCCTATAAATTCTCATAACAAGTTCAACAAAAAAAAGAAAAAAAGAGCGGTAGGCCTGAGAGCTAGTTGAAAAAAAAAACAATAGTTTTTTCCCATTGAGAGAATAATATTAAACTAACTAAAGTGGTGGGAATCTCCCTCTTTCCATATATAATTTTAATATGATAATTGAATAATTCATATTTTTATTTGGGTGGATGAATCCTTCCATATATTGACTTTAGGCAGTTTTATATTTGTGGAGGCTGGCTACTTAACAAATAAAAAAAAAAATGCCAAATTGCTTATATTACCATTTACCAGACATCATCAAATTATTCATATATGCAATGAAACAAACAGACAACAACCACAGATTTATATGTAATTAGAAGAATATGTTCCTTCTGATCAACAATAATAAACAAGCATTGTTGGACTGAAATTGGTTTATGATTATCTAAAAATCAGATCTAACAATAATTTCTGATCGATGTTCAAGAAAACCATTAGGGACTAATTAATATATATATATATATATATATATGTTCAAGCAGTCCATATATATAGCAATTCATCGATACATGTATTTATTTACTGGTTGTTTGAGCTAGCAGTTGAAAGATGTTCTCGGAAAGGGGGCGATGAAGACGGTGTATCGAGCTTTCGACGAGGTTTTGGGGACGGAGGTAGCATGGAACCAGATCAAACTGGACCACATCAACATGTCGAGTTCACGAGATGAGCTACAGAGGCTCTACTCTGAGGTCCACTTGCTCAAGAACCTCCATCACCAATCCATCATCAAGTTTCGTGCTTCGTGGATTGATCTGGACCGTAGAAGCTTCAACTTCATCACTGAGATGTTCACATCAGGCACCCTAAGAGAGTACGTAAATTAATTAATTGATGATCTCCACTCTAATTAAAAAGAAAATAAACAAACAAATGTAAATGTTGTACTAATATTCAAGATACCGGAGGAGGTACAAGCGTGTGAGCATTGAAGCAGTAAAGAAGTGGGCGCGGCAGATACTGGAGGGGCTGGAGTATCTGCACGGCCTTGATCCCCCGGTGATCCACCGGGACCTCAAGTGTGACAACGTGTTTGTGAATGGGCATCTGGGCCAGGTGAAGATCGGTGATCTGGGCTTGGCAGCCATTCTACGCGGATCTCACCATGCACACAGTGTCATAGGTAAATGCAGCTAGACCTAGTTTTAATTTCTTCAAATATATATATATGATTAATTAATTGTCTGTCATGTTATATATTAATAATGTGTGTAGGGACACCGGAGTTCATGGCGCCGGAGCTGTACGAGGAGGAGTACGACGAGCTGGTGGATGTCTACTCCTTCGGAATGTGTGTTCTTGAAATGCTGACTTCTGAGTATCCCTATAGCGAGTGCTCCAATCCTGCTCAGATTTACAAGAAAGTCACCTCGGTCAGACTGCTTCCTCTTTTTATTACTCCCTCCGTCCCAATTATTTGGTCCAAGTCCATTATCTAAATTTAATATTGTTTTTGCATGTTTTTACGAATTTACCTTTATAAATTGAACATAATTAATAGAGTTATTATTAATAGTTATTGCTAAATAAGGGTAATTCATAAAATTTGTTCAAATATTTAATGTATTCATAAATAAGTTTTGATATTTGTGCAAGTTAAAATAGGACCAAATAAATGGAACGGAGTGAGTATTTTTTTTTGGATGAGAGTAGTATTGATCCTTAGTCTATTATCACAGAAGTAAATTAAATCTTTTGGTGACAATTTGGGCTAATTCTACCCTCCACTTTATCAATTGGCTTATTTTACTCTTCTTTACTTTTAAGATTCTTCTTATATTTTCTTATCAACAGGGTACAAATATTTATATTTTGTAAATCCAAATATGAAAACTTTAAGAATAAATAAAATAAATTCATGTCTTTTAAAATAAATCTGGAAATAAAGAAAATGAAACAATAAATTGATATTTACTATAAATAATTATAAGGGCAAGTTTTCAAATTTAGAGTAAGGGTGATTTTTAAAACTTAAATCTAAAAAATAAAAAAATAAACGAAGATAAAAATAAATAAAAGTAAATTTAAAAATCTTAAAATAAGCTGAAAATAAAAATGAAATTAATAAAATTAAAACTGAACGACAATAAATAGACTAAACTTAAACTATTAAAAAAAGATTTAAAATAAAACTAATAATTGTTGAAGAAGGTTTTTAATTTTTTTTTGAGATTTTAGTTAGAAAAACTGCTCCCACTCTAAAATTTAAAGCTTGCCCAGATATTTTTAAATATCAATTTTTTTGGTTTCATTTCTATTTTCTCAGTTTATTTCTCAATTTTTAATATTTTATTTTAAATTATAAATTATAACTTTTTTTTAAAATTTTAATGTGGCTATAATTAAAATCTTAAAAGTGGAGGGACTTAAATAAATTAATCATGCTTATGTTAAGGGGCAAAAATGTATATGACAGTGCATTCCGATTGGAATGATTTCAATTATGATTGGAATGTTATCAATTTTGATTGAAATTTTACAATCCAATGGGGATGTGTTATGCACAATTACAAATGTATATTTTGATCAAATTCTGTAAATTTTTACAGAAGACTCACTCATGCCATAATCTCTTTTTTGGCGCAAAATATATATTTAAGACACCCTGATCATAACATATATAGTCCAAACAACAGGGGAAACTGCCTGAGTCGTTTCATAAGATCGAAGATGAAGAAGCTCGTAATTTCATTGGCATATGCTTGGAGAAGGCTCCCAACAGGCCATCAGCTGCCCAGCTTTTGAAGGATCCATTTCTCTCCATTGATGAAGATTTTGGCTCCACCAAAGTCATGTCATCCCCTCAGAAAGCTCCCCGGAGCTTTCCTGTGCGTCCTAAACGGAGCACAGACATGACGATCACTGGCACTATGAATCCAGAAGACGACACCATCTTCCTCAAAGTGCAGATTTCTGATCAAAATGGTACATGACTTTTTGAATCCATACATACGGCCGCCTTTTTTAAAAAAAAAAAAAAAAAAAATTCAAATGCTGATCTTTTTATTTTTTTTTCATTTGCAGGCCCTGCAAGAAACATCTACTTCCCTTTCGAGACAACAAGCGACACGGCATTCGAGGTTGCGACGGAGATGGTGAAGGAGCTGGAGATTACAGATTGGGAGCCTTTCGAGATTGCTGGTATGATCCACGACGAGATCGCTCGTTTGGTGCCATCCTGGAATGGCTGCAGCCCCACTCAAATCCCCAGGAATTCAAGCTTCATCAGCTACGACGAAGATGAAGAAGATAATGACGACAACAACAACCCTTTCTATGCAAGCTCCTCCATTTCTTCCTCCCAAGCTTCCCTCCAGGGCATTTTCCACCACACAAAATCGCATAGTTTTGACGCAGATGAAGGCGATGACACGAGCTCTCAGAGCTCGTCATTCTCGGACAAGTACAGCAATCTGCAGTACTACTCGGCAAACGATGAGGACTCGATGAGCTGCATGGGTAAGATTCATCAAAAGTGCACGAGATTTGGACCAGAAGGGAGCATGAACAACAGCTGCAGCTCCAAGACTCGGCTGAGGATGGTGAGGACAGGGTCGCTGGTGGACATACGCAGCCAGTTGCTGCACAAGTCGCTGGTGGAGGAGATAAACAAACGGCGCATGTTCAAGACTGTCGGCGCCGTCGAGCACATTGGCTACCAGGATCCGGGGAGATCCGTGGATAGAAGGAGAGTATGAAATGGTGAGATTTGCCATCACCGGAAACAATTAATAAACGGTTGCCATCGGTATGGAGATTTTAAGGTTTTCTGTTTTTGTTCTTTTTTTTTTTTGTTTGGTGTGTGGATTGTGATGTGAGAAAACTTAAGCTTTCATCCTGTGCAGATGCTGCACAAATGTAAGAATTGGAATAAAAAAGTTTTATGTGAATATTGTTGGAAAAACCACTGTTAGAAAACAAAATACAACGAAAAAATATAAAATTGGATTGAAGCTCTGCTAGCTGTAGGAAAAAATATGTTTGTGTGATTGAGAATAAATCTTCTACTCATTGATTATTCACGAATGGAGATATATATACATATTATGCATGCATGAAAAGAGAAAATAAAATAACGTATCTACGAAAATCTACTTAGAAAATATATCAATATCTTGTGAGATATCTTCAAGACCCCCACAAGCTCAACGTCGGATTGAAGGAGGCACAGAGCATGGAACGAAACAATTCGAATGCTGGATGAGATAAGTTCTTCGTGAAGATGTCCGCAACTTGAAGCGAAGTTGGAATAAATTGAGTAATAAGGCTGTTAGATATCTTTAGATTCAGTCATATCTTTGTATATCTTTCTGTTATTTTCTAGTATCTTTTCCTTATTGTACTCTATAAATATGTACTCAAACCACATCTTAATCAAGTGAAATAAAGATTTCTTTGATTATCACATGGTATCAAGTCTCATTTCTCCAAGTGTGGTATTCATCGCCTCTTTTCTTGCCCGTATACTCCGGAACAAAATGGTAGAGCAGAACGGAAGCACCGGCATATTACAGAGATGGGTTTGGCTTTGCTCTTTCATTCGTCCGCCCCCTCCACTTTTTGGGTTGACGCCTTCAGCACAGCTGTCTTTATCATCAATCGACTTCCTTCTACAGTACTTAAAAATATCTCGCCATTTGAGTGTGTCTATGCTCAGCCACCAACTTATGAGCTATTTCGTGTGTTCGGATGTCGCGTGTTCCCGTACCTCCGCGACTATACGAAGCACAAGCTTCAGCCCCGCAGTCAGCCGTGCATCTTCATCGGCTATAGTTCCTCTCAGAAAGGGTTTCGGTGTTTTGATCCTACCAGCTCCAAGGTATATACCACTCGCCATGCAAAGTTTGATGAATATTGCTTTCCCTTCTCCTCCACTTCGCCCACGACTGGAGAGTCTTTGCTCGACATTTCCACCTATATTGATGGTTTTCTTGGACCAGTTATTAAGCTCAGTTTGCCACCACTTCGCTCGGATCCGGCTTCATCACATTGCCGTCTCTGTTCGTCTGCTGACTCAGCCACACCTCAGGTTGCTCCACATACAGAAAACCCTAATCCGGCTCATGCGATTCCTATTGATGAGATGCCCGCTGCTCATGCACAGCCCCATGACCCTCCTATTGTCGCGCCCGACGATGTTCCAGAGCAGCCCGACGCTGCTCCCGCTCCCGCTGCAGTGCCTACTCACCCGATGCAAACTCGAGCTAAGTCGGGTATATTCAAGCCTCGCTACCCTGCTACTATTAACTGTGCATCTCTTCTTACTGCTCTTACAGCTATACCGGAGCCTAGAGGTATCAAAACAGCCCTCAAGTCTCCTGAATGGGTGCGTGCAATGCATGAAGAATTGTCTGCATTAAAGGCTTACAACACCTGGTCCCTAGTGCCAAGGCCGCCATCCATCAACATTGTTGGTTCGAAATGGGTCTATCGAACAAAGCTCATAACTGACGGTTCTGTTGATCGCTACAAGGCTCGACTTGTTGCTCAAGGGTTTAGCCAACTTCCTGGTTTTGATTTCACTCATACATTTAGTCCGGTTGTCAAAGCATCAACTATTCGCATTGTTCTCTCTTTAGCAGTTATGAACAACTGGCCACTTCATCAACTGGATGTCAAGAACGCTTTTCTCAATGGTGTTCTTTCATCTCCTGTCTTCATGGAGCAGCCCCCCGGCTTTATTGATCCACGATTTCCTGATCATGTCTGCAAGTTAAACAAGGCTATCTACGGTTTCAAGCAAGCTCCCCTAGCTTGGTACCAACGCTTCCGCAGCCTATTGGTTTCTATTGGTTTTCTCTGCAGTTCATCAGAAACTTCTCTTTTTATCTTCAAAAGGTATGACACATTGGTTTATCTTTTGGTTTATGTCAATGATATCATCATCACGAGAAATAATCCGCAGGCTCTCTCCGCCCTTATCTCTCGTCTGCACCGTGAGTTTGCCATCAAGGATATGGGTGCTCTTGGTTATTTTCTTGGTCTTAGGGTTACCCGCTCTACTTCCGGCCTATTTATGTGTCAAACCAAGTATGCATTAGACATTCTCAATTGAGCAGAACTTCAGCATGCAAAGCCTGTTGCCACGCCACTTGCGCCCGGATCGTCTATGACGAAGGAAGGTGATCCCTTTGCCGATCCAACACTCTATCGCTCTCTGGTCAGTGCACTTCAATACCTCACAATCACGCGCCCTGATATAGCTTATTCGGTTAATACCGTTAGTCAATTCCAGCAGCACCCAACCGTTGAACATTTTCAGGCGGTTAAGCGAATTTTACGTTATGTCAAAGGGACATTGAACTATGGTCTCTCTTATTCAGCTGGACCATCCTCTTTGATCGGGTTTTCTGATGCGGATTGGGCGAGGTGCGCCGACACGCGTCGCTCAACCTACGACTACACCATTTTTCTTGGTCCCAACCTTATTTCCTGGAGTACGAAGAAACAGCCAACAGTTGCTCGCTCAAGTTGTGAATCTGAATATCGGGCTATCGCTTATGCGGCTTCGGAACTTTTTTGGGTCATGAATCTGCTACGTGACTTGCACGCCATTCCCAGCTCAGCTCCAACGCTATATTCCGACAACACGAGTGCTATTTTTCTCACTCAGAATCCGATATCTCATAAGCGAGCTAAACATATTGATATCGACTACCATTTCGTTCGTGAACTTGTTGAGGCTGGCCGGTTATTCACCAAATTCGTAGAGTCTGAAGAACAAGTAGCTGATATATTCACAAAGAGTCTATCTCATGGACTCTTCAACTACTTCAGGACCAAGCTTCGAGTTTCTGTTGCAGATACGTCTTAGCTTGAGGGGGGGGTGTTAGATATCTTTAGATTCAGTCATATCTTTGTATATCTTTCTGTTATTTTCTAGTATCTTTTCCTTATTGTACTCTATAAATATGTACTCAAACCACATCTTAATCAAGTGAAATAAAGATTTCTTTGATTATCACAAAGGCGACCCGATTGAACAAGCTCACGCACAAAATGACAGTCTATGTCGATAGTGTTTTGCTCGTTTATTAGAGACTGAATTTTGTGTGCAAGAATAGCGCACTCTTGTTATCACAGAGAAGAGTCGGTGGAGAGGCTGGAATTGAGTGAAGTTCTGTGAGAAGATTCATTATCCACACTAGTTCTGAACGGTATTGGCAAGGACTCTATATTCCGATTTGCAGCTTGAACGAGAGACAGTAAGCTGTTTTTTGGCACTCCATGATATGAGATTGGGACCAAGACCATAAGTTGATCGTCTAGTGTTAATGCATCGAGCCCAATTGGCGTTTGTAAAACCAAGAAGCTCACGATCCAACATGAAAATTTAGACCAAATCCAATTGTTCCTTTTATATACCGGAGTATGCATTTAACGGCTTGGTAATGATCTGTTGTAGGCCTCTGTTGGAATTGACTTACCGTATTAACCGAATAAGCTATACAAGGACGCGTGATGGTCAATTATTGGAGCGCCCCAACCAAGGATCGAAATAGGGTAGAGTTATGAGATTCAATCCCTGAAGTAGTGAAGGAGGCACGAAGACCAAGCGGAGTGGCAACCGACTTTGAGTCAAGTAAATCAACTCAATTGAGTATCTCACGAGCATATTTCGTTTGGATGAGGAAGAGGCCGGAAGCGGGATATGAAACTTCCAACCCGAGTAAGTATCTTAACTTGCCAAGATTTTTGTGGAGAACTCACTTTGAAGTCGAGACAAAAGGGCAGAGATGGCAGATGGATTACTTTCGGTGACTATGATGTCATCTATATATATGCACGACAACTTGATGAAATATGAACAAAGAAGTATTGGCTGAACTACACCGAAAACCAAGCTGAAGCAAAAAAATTATGAAACAGAGTATACCGTGCAAGTGGTGCCTAACGAAGTCCATAGAATGCCTTCTTGAGACAATATACGTGATCAGGATATTTAGGATTAATAAATCCAGGTGGTTGTTCAATAGACACAGGTTTGGATAGAAAGTCGTTAAGAAATGCGTTATTGACATCAAGTTAATGGAGAGGCCATGAACGCATGATGACAACAGATAGAATGATACGAACAGTGGAAGCTTTGACGACCGGGCTGAAGGTAGAAGTGAAGTCAGATCCACGAGTAGACAGAAACAATGAGCGACTATGCGAGCTTTATAGCGGTCTACAGAACCATCAACACACAACTTGTTTCGGTAGACCCATTTCGAGCTGACTATATTAGAGTTTGAAGGATGAGGCACAAGATCCCAAATGTTATATTGACGTAGGGCGTCCATTTCCTCGTTCATGGCGGTGACCTAGTTAGATTGTTTAAGAGCGCATTTGATACTTTCAGGTTCAGAAGTGGCGATGAGTGCAACATGAATGTTGGGAAAATCAAGTAAAGCGAGATCGATGGAATAACGAGGTGGTTCGTGTTTTCATGGGAGGTGAGACGAGGGTTAGGTGGAGCATCATTAATTTGTAGATTTTGTAAACCGAGAGGAGGACTGGGTGGTGGAGGAGGTGAGGGTGGAGGACTTTGCGGAGGAGAAGGATTGGGTTGCAGGTTAGGGGTCGGTGGAATAAAAGGAGTAATAGAGGTGCATAAGCGACAAGGAGGCGAGTTGCTGTGAGGGGATGAATTGTGTGAATGAGAGGGAGAGTGAGGCACAACTATGTGAGGTGGAGAGCTAGCGGGATAAACAGAAATGTCTAGAGAGGAAAATGGCGCGTGGAAGGAGTTTTTTTAATAAGGGAAGGCAGGACTCATGGAAGCGGGCATGACGAGAAGTACAAAATCGTGAAGTAGTAGGGTCTAAGCACTGAAAATCCTTATGGCTGGTGCTATATCTAATAAAAACACACGACAGACTGTGTGGTTCGAACTTATTTTTGGTGTAGTCTCTGAGACATGAATAAACACAACATCCAAACATGCGGAAAGATTCGTAGGATGGCGGTCGCTGAAAAAGGATCTCATTTGGTGACTGGTTGTCAAGAATAACACTTAGGAGTCGATTTATAATGTGGACTGCTGTACTGAAGGCATCAACCCAAAAAAATCGGAACAGATGCATGAAATAGGAGGGCAAGACCAGTTTCTATAACATGCCTGTGTTTCCATTCAACGCGTCTATTTTGTGTTGGAGTATACGAACAGGACATCAGATGATGAATACCACATTTATCAAAGTGAGACTGAAGACGATGGTTTGTGAATTCCGTACCGCCGTCGCTTTGAAATTTCTTAAGTTTGCATGTAAATTAATTTTCCACGAAGGACTGAAACCGCATAAAAGTATCCACGAACCGATTTGCCTTGAGAGGATAAAACCAAGAAAACTTGGAATAATTGTCTATAAACACAACATAATATCGATATCCAGAGATCCAAGTCACAGGGGCATGACCCCACATAATGCAATGTATAAGCTCCAAAATGTGAGAAGCACAAGTAGTAGTATTAGTGAACGACAAGCGAGAGCTTTTTACTAATTGGAATGAATTATATAATGAGGTGAAGGCAAAAATGATGAAATATAAAGTAAACCACGTATTTTTAATAAAGTGATAGCAGAATGCGACACATGGCCAAGACGAAAATGCCATAAATCAAAAGAGCCATGCAACTTTTTATTCTTAAAATTGCGGAAAATGCGTCAATATTGGAGTCTAATGCGTACGATCATGTTTGCCTCTTGCGAGAAGTTGGCCGGTGTCCTAATTCAGAATTTTGAACTGAGAGGCAGTGAAGAGAACATTAATCGGAAAGTCTCGAGTCAACTTGCTCACAGATAAGAGATATTTAGTAAATTCAGGCATGGCAAGAACATCATTTAAAGTTAGATGGCAAGATAAAGAAAGGGAGCCAGTATGATATATAGATAACTCGCACCATTGTCAACCATTACATGATCATCGCCGAAGTATCAAGAGTGGAAATGTCCAAGGTAATGTGGGTTGTGGCACTGTATCCAAAAACCAATCGGAAGCAATAACCTGAGCTATAGAACAACCAGAGTTAAAGGCTTCAACCAGATTTTCCGTGGTGGGAGGTCGTTGAGAGCGATCGTAAGTACAATAAAATTGATAGGGACAGTCAAATACATCATGATTAATGGCACGACAGAAAAAGCATGATGGTGTGCAATGATCGTGATTTTGTTTTCCATGACCGCGAGAATTTCCCCATCGGCCCTGAGTTCTAGAAGAAGAGGGAGTTATCAACCGATTACGATAAAGAAGAGTTATCAATTGTCTTCTGAAATAATTCATGGCTTTGCACATGGGATAAGAGGGTTTGGAAATCTGGAAGCGGATCTTGAGTTAACTGAGCAGTAGTAAACGCAAAAAAAAATGCATCGAGACCACGGTTCTAACCAATAAGACTTATATGTTTCATCAAACGTGCGTTTGATGGCACACATAAGGATTTGAAACTTTTTCTTTATTCTCCACAGTGAGGGAGCTACACTTGAGAGATGACAAATCATCTTTCACGTTGATTTCACAAACTTTCGAACCATAGCTATATGCACGAGAGAGAGCCTCCCAGACGTATTTAGCAGTTTTGTAGCCGATGGCTACCGCCATGGACTCTTTAGTGAGAGCAGAAACGATGAAGAGCCTGAGCAACTGATCACGAGAAGACCATTAAACATAGGCAGATTCGATTCTATGGAGCCAACGACTGTGATGATTTTAGCAGGTGGAGGTCTGGACATGCCGTTGACAAGAGAGATAAAATTTTGGCTTGCGACCAAATTCTCAACCTGAACATGCCAAAGGAGATAGTTGGTGGGGTTTAGTTTGATATTGACCATGTGGATCATGGTGGAGAGGGGAAGGGAAGGTATTCCTAGGTCAACCATGAGAAGGAGAAAGAGAGAGTCGAGAGCACGTCGACGAGGGAGGAAGACACCGTAGGATTTTTGCTAAAGGTTAGGCTGATACCATGCGATTGAGAATAAAATCTTCTTCTCATTGATATTATTCACGAATGGATATATATATATATATATATATATATAGAGTTGCGTTCATTTCTGAACTAAATGTGGTGAATGAACAATGACCTATGATCCAAGCGTCAATTTTTTTAATCCGATGGCTACAATAATGACATGTGGCAGATAATTTATTTTTTAATTTAATTCAAAGGGTGTTTTAGGTAGTTACAATTTTATTAGATTTGATAAATATGGTAGTTCCTAATTTCATGGGATTTTATTTGTTAACATATATTTAAATTATTATTGTCTCCTTCAATCATATTTCGTTTCACTTTCCCATAATTTAGGTTTTCACTCTCCATCGTCGCTGCTGCCCCTCCGCCATCTCCACCGCCGCTGCTGCCCCTACGCCATCTCCGCCGCTGCTGCTGCCCATCCGACATCTCCACCGCCGTTGTTGCCCCTGCGCCATCTTCACCGCCGCTTCTGCCCCTCCGCCATCTCCACCACCGCTGCTGCCCATCCGCCATCTCCACCTCCGCTTCTGCCCCTCCGCCATCTCCACCGTCGCTGCTGCCCATCTGCCATCTCCACCTCCGCTTCTGCCCCTCCGCCATCTCCACCGCCGTTGCAGTTAGCAGTAAGTTAGGGTTCATGAACTTTTTTTTTAGTAAATGTCGAGTGACTACGCAGCGCTGGATGTAAGGCACTCAGATGATCGATCCGGCTGACACTTGGTGGATCGCCTTCACGTCTAGATTTCATTATTTTTGTGTCATATGCGATTATCATTGTTATTTTATGTGAGTGTCATTATTTATGAATAAATGTATCATTCTTCGAATCCCTGTTTAATGGATTGATAATTATTTATTTATTTTCTACATAAATGTATCATTATTTATGAATAAATATATCATTATTTATGAATAAATGTATCATTGTTATTTTATGTGAGTGTCATTATTTATGAATAAATGTATCATTCATTCTTAGTTATTGTTTTAATCTTAATTGATTTATAATACACCTTTAAGATCATCGTTATCTTTATTCAATATCATTGTACGAATAATTAAAATTGTTTATACATTTAATGATAATATATTAGTGGAAGTTGAGAGAATAACCTTATAATGACACACAAAGTCATAAACAATGACACACAAAGCCATAAACAATGATAACGATTAACTTAAGATTATGGAATAAATCGTGGTGCATTTTCTCTTTCCAATTTATTTGATAATAATGGAAAAAATCGTGGGGCATTTGATTTGGTAACTGAAATAGATAGTGTATCTATTTTTGTGGGAAACAGCTCCCTTAAAATTCGCTTAAAGATTTTATTAGATTTGATTTTATTGGTTTTGGACATTTATAACCTTATGATGATATATGTTATTAAAAAAAATGATACACGACATGGAAGAATTATGGACGTTGATCTCATGAATGTGCGGTTAGATCTTGGTCTCTGTTCATTCACAGAACCTTGTTCAGCCTAGATCGCACCCCTATATATATATATATTATGCATGAAAAGATGAAATAAAATAACAGACGTATCTACGGAAATCAACTTAGAAGATATATCAATATCTTGTGAGATATCTTCAATGGTTTGATTAGTTTTTGTAACAAATGAAGTCGATATACTGAAAAGAACACAAATAATTGAACTTGGTTTGTGTTAGTAATAATTGCAAAAGTGCACAAAGAGGTATATATAATATTATTATCAAGAATATTACAAGATTGACTATAACATCAACAAATGAAATATACCCTTGACGTATTGAACCTTCACCAAATTTTAGGAGTCGAGGCACGTGATGCACATGCTTTCTTTAAAATAGATTCATCCTCTCTGGTGTGTACTAGAGATACTACAGACGTCTGTTTCTCAGGATACAGCGACTTATAGTGAAAATTGAAACACACTCGAAAATTGCTCTTGGCTAACTCGAACTTTTACCTTCCCTCTATCACTAAGAACTAGCCTAGACCACTAAAAAAGAGACTTGATGAATTCAAGAGAGGACAGGAGAGAAGAGAGCTTTGGAGGTGTGCCTATTTATAGGTACAAAAGTTACTTGTAGAGTGGGCAAACTAAATTCCCACCTTAATGAAAGGCAACTAAGGGTTGGAGAATGTGAAGAATCACATTCAAGATTTAAGAAAATAATTAAATTCTCTAATAGTTTGATCGCATCAAATTGATGTTTCTAAGAGAGAGAGATATAGTTACAGATCATTCAAGATTGTGTCGTCAAGCTTTAACACACACCTTGAGTTGGCGTGCTGTTACAACTTTGGTTTGATGCATTGGCATGATTTGAAACCTTCATAAAATGCTTGACATCAATATATTTGGATCATTCATGAAAGAATTCATGCTTGACTATGTGAATTGCTGTACTTTGATTGTCACACTCAATTAACGCCTCAACTTAGAAAGATATCAAACTCCCACAGTAAACAAAATTTGGATTAATAGATGAAAGATTATAAATGATTACATGGGGGTGAAAATAATAGAAAAGCAAAGCACGTCGATTTTTTGTGAAAAATGAAGTAGGTGAGTCATCACTGAACATAATTATATAAATAACTAGGTCCTTGTCAAGTAGGACTTAATGCCTAGATGGTAATTAATTGGTATGCTTATTTTTCATATTTAAGTACTCCCTCCGTCCCATTTTAATTGGCCCCTTTCTTTTCGGCACGGAAATTAAGAGTTGTGAGTGTAGAATGAGTTAGTGGAATGAATATTTTATTGTTGTGTGTGTAAAAGTTGCCATTTTTGGAAAGGGGCCAATTTAATTGGGACGCCAAATTCGGTAAGTGGGCCTATTCTAGCGGGACGGAGGGAGTATTTGCTAAAAAATAAAAATAAGAATTATATAAATTTTAATTATTTTTTAAAAAGTAAATAAATCAATCGACTAAATGTACTAGCCAACGCCTAAACTGTCTAGCCCACCTAGTCGATACTTAGGGACTGCATACTACCTAGGCAAAACCCAAGTCGCCTTAGGCAAGAATTTCTGCAATAATGCTGAAAAGCAACACTAAGTGCGTATGCAAAACGAAAACATTGCCTTTTCCATGGTAGTTAGAAGTTCCGCCATCATAAACTTCGTGGAATGTTCATTCATGTCCTAGAGGAGTCACCCATCAATGTGGGTTGCTGGATCTTGGCGGTCGGAGAAGGAAAAGATCACGACTAAATATTTAAACTCTAGGTTTTAATTTACTAATTTATTAAAGTAAAATAGTACTTATTTTAGCAAAATTTTTTTTTTAAAAAAAAGGAAAAGTTAAAAAATTAGTAATTATTTATTTTGAGTAGATATTATTTAATGTTAATTATTATAGATGATTTTTTCCAATAAATACTTCATAATTTATTTTCAATTTTCATATACCATAATAATAGGCAATCATCTCCGTTAGCTATTAATAAAATATTTTATTCTCACAAAAATATTGCATGTTTCTCATATGTATTTAACAAGTAAATAAGTAAAATATATCATTATTAGATTTTGTTGGTATATATATATTTATTTTCTTTCTTTTTGAGCAGATATATATTTAAACTTTTAGTAAAGATGTATATATTTATGGTCTCATTATCATATTCCTGGTAAAGTTTTTAAATTAAAAAAATATAAATATTGCTGAGACTCGATTTGTACGAATATGGGACCCTAGAAACACAAGATCCAAATAACGCAAAAAAATAGAGATTGACACGATGGTCATTAGTGAAAGTAATTCAAAAGAAATATAAGAACACAAAGAACACAACTTCGTAATAATCTACTATTAATGACGGCAAATAGATTTAAAATAAATGATTCTAAACATGATAGAGTTAGAAAACTTATTCCGGCACCGCAGAAGGTTCGATCGAACCCCGATTGGAATGATACAGAGCTTGATAATATATTTATGAACAGTTAGGATAAATAGTATGCAAGTTTAGGAAGCTAGATGTCGAATATCGGCTTACAAATGACTATTTTTAGAGTCTAAGACGGCGCTAGGGTTTCCTGGGTGTGCGTTTGGGTGGTTGAGTGGAGCTCACTGGCTTTCTCGCGGTTGTTACAACATCTCTATAGCCAGGGACCCCCGAGATTGCCGCGCCCTTATCCTGTCTACCTTCTCGACCATTGAGTGATTCGGCTGGAACGGTTCCTCGCTTGTCGATATGTTTGGAGGAGGTCTCTCCTTCTATCAAGCTACTTTCCTAGACTAGCAACTTTAATTGAACTGCTTTGGATGAGTTCTCTTTCGCTTTAAACTGCTTTTATTGTTGCCTGCTGCAGGGTGGCCTGGGCCGGCCCGTAGTCCGGTGTTTTTCGTGAGCAATCGGTCAGTTGGGGCTCTAATTTAATAGGCCCACTTAGAAGGCCAAATAGGCACGACTGCTCACGAAAAAGACCGGACTACGAACTAACCTAGGTTATTCCGCAGCAGATAATAATAAAAACAGTTCGAAGAAAAAGAGGACTTAAATATTTAAATTGAAATATAATAAATATTTTTGTGCAACGCACGATTAAAATATTAATTAAATATTTAAATTGCAATAGTTTGTATAAATGCTTATTTAACACATGAGATGAGTTGCTTTGAAGATAATAATAATAATAATAATAATAATAATAATAATAATAATAATAAAAACTTTGTGCAACTCTAGGCGTCGCCTCAATAAACAAATTTAACAAATAATGCTTACTAATTTAATCAGACATAATCAATTCAGAGATAAAAAAACGAAGAATTGCAAAGATAATTATGGAATCCATAAAGATACAAACTATTAAGGTAGTACTGCATAATAATGCACCCTCCCCTACTCAGCCAATTTTTAATTCGATCTCCTATTTCAGATGCAAAGTTTGACTGACATAAAATGTGATACATCAATTTTCTAATGTACCAACTATTCATTAACCCTACACTTTCATTAATAATTTATATATTTTTTTAAGGATCATCTGACAACTACACAAAATGTAAATGCAGAAAACATATTAATCCCATACTATTAAATTTCAAGGAAATTAAATATTAACCTGCTAAGACTTATTCAAAATCCTTGAAATGTCACAAGTTTTATTCAGAATCCTTTGAGTAATATTATTATTTATACGACAAAAAAATTTAATGAATATGGTGTTTTTTTTTATAAAAGTACTTTTTAAAATAAATTGAAATACAATATAAAAGTAAAAAAAATGTTTAGGAACAATAAGTATGCAAATCTCGAGTATTTAATAAAAAAATTCAGAAATTAACTCAATTATTTAACGAATTGTTACGCCATGCCCAGGGTCCGAACGAGATTAGTTGAGGTCAGTCACGTTATCCCCAATACTTTAGACCGGTTTTCAGACTGACGGTTAATTTCACAGACAAACACAAGTCATTTTCAGTGTGTTTTGTTCTCACTCACACGTACCATGAGAAATTTCCCAGGAGATCACGCATCTTAGTTCTATCCCTGGTCAATGATCACTGTTGAAATTACAGATTAATTATAGTGTAGTGATGCAAATACATTTATAAGAACCATAAGGTTGTCGAGCCCACAGAGACAGTGCAACGAGAATATTTTATGTACTGGCTATAGTTTATCAATTCTTTGTTTGAGTGAATCAAAATTGAAAGAGGAGTTTTGTTTTCAACTTTAGAAAAGACCTCTGAATAAAATCAAATATATAAAAACATATATACTAGGGAATTCAACCAATCCAATTAACATATATAAACAATCAATCAGAATCCCAAATTATTATTATGGTGGAAAATCTGTTAAATTGGAATTAATTCCTTGGTTAGACAATTAAGATCTAGATTACTAATGTGTGACTATTTTCTGTCGGTCTCAAGAACACAACACTAGCCAATCTCAATAAAAATACAGATTTAAACCCTACAATTGAACATTCCTTTTAAGACAGAAAACAATTATATCAAATTCTATTTTCCTATTGTTAATTATCTCCTCTTGGTCTGAAATTAACAACTATAAACCTAATCCAATTTTCGTCTCTCGATCCTTCAATTGAAAATAGATTTCAAATTCAAAACCCTAGAATTTGAACCAATTAATTAGGGTTGGATTTAATTGAATTACAACATGCCAAAGGGATGGTGAAAACCCTAGAACCTGTTAGGGTTTCTAGCCTAGCATACTAAAAATACACATTGAAATAAACATATTGAATTGCAGAGAACTTACTTGAATCATAAATAAAACCAGAATTAAACTTCAATATCTTTGAATCCCAAAGCAATAGGTAAAGTAAAGAAAACTGGAAATATAAAGTATTTGAATGCTGAAAATTAAAGGAGAAAATAAAGACAAAGAGATATATTTTTCGAGCTCAATATGTCTTATTTATAGGGGAGAAAATTGAATCTTCAAAACGTAGTAGCCTTGAGAAGGAAAATCTCCAAATTAGGTGAAAATCTGCCATCCGTCTTCTGTATCGATCGACATGATGTTTGTCGATCGACACAACCACCAAGTCAACACACCTTTGAACTCCATCTTCTTGATCAACATCCAACACTTGTGTCGGTCGACACTCAGGATGTCGATCGACACAAGTGCCAATCTTCAACCTGCGTGTCACCCGATCCATCCTTCGACTTCTGAATTCTTTTTGGCCTCTGTGTCGGTCGACACTCTGGCTGTCGATTGATATAGAGGTATTTTGGGCGGATTTTTTTAATCTTTTGTTCATCTTCTCACAATTCCATCTCTTTTGGGCCCAAAAACCTACAAAATTTAGCACGACAAGCGTAATATCCCCTATAAACAACTTATTCTCGATTATTAACCTAAAACTAATGCAAATTCATGAAACAATAAAGAAAATAACATGATAAGTGAGGCGAAATATGAACTTATCAGTCAAGCACGCTTAACATTGAAGTTTTTCCTAGAATGGGTGTCGAAAAAGATGATGCACTATGTTGGTATGAGTAGCACCTATCAAAGCATTTGAGCTCTCCTCGGCTATACAATCCCATTCCTGTATGTTTGAGAATCCCTATCATTCCGGTGTGGACCCGGTTCATTCAAGTCACCCTCCGCTCAACTATTAGAAGCTTATGGGAGTTACTCATTTTTCGTGCTTCTCTACATTGGCGATCACTCCCTGCTCCAACACTGGGTCACTGCATGCCCACCAGCTTCTGCCTGGTTCATCCCCAAACCACACCGTACTATGAGAGGTTCGGCTCTGATAACATCTGTAACGTCCCAGCCCCAGGGCCCGAACGAGCTCACCCGAGGTCGGTCACGTGACCCACCAATGCTTTGGACTAGCTTCCAGACTGACGGCTGACCTCACAGACCAACGCAAGTCCTTCCCAGCGTGTTTTGTCCTCACTCACAAGCACCCTGAGAAACTTGCCAAGGGGTCACCCATCCTAGTTCTACCCCAGGTCAAGCACGCTTAACTTTGGGGTTTTTCCTAGAATGAGTGCCTGAAAATATGATGCATCATGTTGGTATGAGTAGCACCTATCAAATCCTTTAAGCTCTCCTCAACTATACAGTCTCATTCCTGTATAGCCTTGGAATCCCTCCCATTCCAGTGTGGGCCCAGTTCATTCATGTCACCCTCCGCTCAACTAATGGAAGTCTTACGGAAGCCGCTCATTGTCTGTGCTTCTTTGCACTGGCATTCACTCCCTACTCCGGCATCGGGTCACTACATGCCCACCAGCTTCTGCTTACTTCGTCTGCGTATCACATCGTACTGGGAGAGGTTCGGCTCTGATACCATCTGTAACGCCCCATCCCACTGCCCAAACGAGCACACCCAAGGTCAGCCATGTTACCCACCAATGGTTTTGACCGGCTTTCAGACTGACGGCTGACCCTACAGGCCAACACAAGTCCTTCCCAGCGTGCTTTGTACTCACTCACACGCACCTTGAGAAACTTCCCAAGGGGGTCCTATCTTAGTTCTACACCAGGTCAAGCACATTTAACATTGATGTTTTCTAGAATGGGTATCGGAAAAGATGACGCACGATGTTGGTATGAGTAGCACCTATCAAATCCTTTAAGTTCTCATCGGCTATACAGCCTCATTCCTGTATGCCTCACAATCCCTCTCATTTCGGTGTGGGCCCAGTTCATTTATATCACTCTCTACTCAATTATTGGAAGTCTTATGAGAGCCGCTCATTATCCATTCTTCTCAACACCAATAATCACTCCCTGCTCCGACACCGGATACTACACAAATGAAGCTTGACAAATATATTATTCGACTTGTTTATGTCCCTAATTATATTAAATGTACTGGTTGGATATTAATTAATATATGATACCCACCAATGATTTATGGAATAAAAGGCATGGATTTACCAAGATTTTTAAATTGACTTTATGTTGATGGTGGTTGTAGATGCCTATATATATATTTATAAATTAATGATTCTTTTGTGTCGATGACAAAACATTTAATTAGTTGAATGGTCTCCATCAACACCCCCACAAAAATCTAATAGACACTACGTAGAAGATCTCATTGCTTAGAACCACCACTTTCATATCCATAATATTTCTTCAATAAAATGAAATTCAATCATTTATCATTTAAACTTGCAACAAGTATAATTCGTTGCATCTACCTTTTAATCGTCCAAAATCTTTTACAAATAATTGATATTCAAGATTGATTCATTTACTGGTCACTTGATTGAGCTCAAGAATCCAAAGTTCAATATGATAGTAAACTAATCATACTTAAGCAATATATATACTACTTAATTTGATTTAGTTCGATTATACCTCAAAATAAAACTGATTTATAGAAAGAGAAACGGCAGCTGTACATGAAGACATGAGCACATGGAGGGAAGCAATGCATTCGTGTGCGCAGACTTGTGTGTGTATATATATATATATATATATCTATATAGGGGTGTGATCTAGGCTGAACAAGGTTTTGTGAATGAACAGAGACCAAGATCTAACCGTACATCTATGAGATCAACGTCCAGAATTTTTCCATACCATGTATCATTGTAGATGAGTACATATATCATCATAAGGTTAAAAATGTCCAAAAAAATTAATTTTTAAATTTAATCAAATCTCACACCTAATATTAAGGGAGCAGTTTTCCAAAAAAATAGATCCACGATATCTTTCAATTAATATCAGTTTACATAATTTATTGAGTATCATTAATACACAAAACCTACCAAATTCTAGAAGTTGAAGCGACAGAGACACAAAATTTGAAGCAACTATTCGACGACTAGCAACTCCATTTTGACGAAATTCGAAAGCTTGATTTCTCCGGTAATTTTATTTTCTTTTTTTTTTTTACAATTTTGTATCATTGTTTTTTGATTTACTGGTTTGCAAAAAATCGATTTCATGAACTGATACAGTTTCGTTTTTTAATTCTAGGGTTCTTGCATCAATTTTTTTCAGAAAAAAAGGCGTAGTTGAAATGGCTTCGATGGAAAAACCGACGACGGCGGTTTCAGTTTCAGGTTAGTTTGTTTTCCGTAGTTTTTTTTCAAAGTAAAAATTTATACAGCACTATGTGTAGCAAAGTTGTTCTTATTTGGTAAATTTCTTGAAATACACAAAGAACAAAAGCGCGGGTTAGTATAAATTTAAATTGAATATTTGTGTACGTATGGTTTGTAGCATTATTTGGATGGTAATCAAGTGATTTTGTTGTTTTAGAATTATAAATATAATGACAATGGAAAGCGTATAGTGTTAATAGTTTGTTCTATGTAAACGATATACCATATGTCATTTTTTTATATTAATTTATCATTATTCAAGTATATTGTTTGTCATTAATAATATTTAACAAACCGAGTCATGTAATTTAGGAAAAAGTTGAAATTATAAGTTATTTTTTGTTACATTCGACTTATCATTATCTTTCAATACTTATATCATTTAAATTATATAACAATATCATTATCTTTTGAATGTTGTAACAACAGGTATATTTCCCTGTTTTTGAGAAGGATACGTGCTATCTGATTGCTATCACATTGAAACCAAAGAAGAATGCAGTAAATGATTATCATTATGACGATGCTGGTGGAAATGACATCGAACACTACAAATTTGTGCTCACAGCGATGAACAACTTTTTTTTGTATTTCTTGAACAACTTTTTTTTGTATTCGGAATATAAATTTGTGCTCACAGCGATGAACAAAATATTTATGATTACCCACTCAATATGCAACACTGAAATGAATGTAGAAAGTTAAGATTGAAAAGGTAATAAATGATAAATTGTTGAAATAACAGAATTAATGACATTAGTATAAAAACGTGAAGATATAACAAAAGAAAATAAATGATATTAGAATTTGTAAATGTTGGCCTAAATTTTTTTTAACAAAAACAAAAATATTTAAAACACTATAAATAAATAAAAAGAAGAAATAATTTGCATAGAAATACAAAATTTAACAAGCATCCAAACCGTATGATAAAATTAGATGATAAATTTTTTTAAGTAATATTGATATTAAAAGCAACTTTAATTATTCGTACAATGATACTAAATAAAGATAACAATGATCATAGATGCGTATTAAAAATTAATTAAGATTAAACCGACAAATTTTGATAAAATGATATTGATACGAGTAACAATGATAATGTCAATAACGTACAATGATATTTAATAAAGATAACAATGATCTTAAAGGTGTATTAAAATTCAATTAAGATTAAACCGTTAATTTTGATAAAATGATATTGACTACATGCAACAATGATAATGTCAACAGCGTGCAATGCTACATATCAACTGAGTTCAAACAATGTAGAAAATAAATAAACAATTAACAATCTATTAAAGAAGAATTCGAACAATGAAACATTTATTAAAAAATAATGACACACATTTAAAATAACAATGATAATCGTATATAATACAAAATTAATGAAAAAATACATTAAACCTAAAGATAAAGCCTCCGCTGGAAATACTTCTTGATTTCGACGAGACCGTCAAGGGCATGGTACGGATCGTGGTGGAAGTTACCAACAATAATAAATCTACCAAATATTATATATTGTATAATACCAATAATACCCTTAATGCAATTAAAAATTAGAAATAAAAATACAAGTGGCATTAAAATAGAGCGTTGGATCAAATTGATGAATGACTGGATATATGGTCATTGTTCATTCAGGACATATAGTTCAGAAATGAACGCAACTCTATATATATATATATATATATGTGTGTGTGAGTGTCAGTGTGTAGCTAATAAGTAATTCATAACATCTTCTGTCACGTTCAACACGCATACAAATCTAACAACGTAACTCCAACGGAGAAATGGAAATTTCTGTCCAAGTCTAATAATTAATACCACGAGACATATTTAATTTGGTTTATCCATACACCGTCATGTCTATTTATATATTTATTTCACCATCAATTATTGGTGTTAGCGTTATATATACTTTAAATTATTTTAATATTCACACCATTTATTATTAATGTATATCTTATTGATATTTGACTAGTTTATTTATTAATAAATCAAGCTTCGATTTTATTTTAATATTTTGAAAGTTTAAGAACTTAATCTAATATAAATAAATAAACTTTCTAAATCTGGATTATATTCAAATATTTATTATTTATTTGAAAGAAACATTTATTTATTCTTAAAATAATATAATAATCATACTTAAATTCAATTTTTCTTATAACTGGGTATAAAGATTTATCATATTTATTTCTCTAAAATTATTAAACTATTAATTTTACAAAATTAATATTTTTATAATTTTAGTGAAATACTATAAAGCTTTGATTCGCTTGATAAATGAATTTTACTAAACAAACTTTTATCGAATTAACTAAATAATTCACAAGTCAATGCTATAAATCTTTGATTCGTTTAATAATAATAATTAATTTAAACTCATACAATTAAATATCTTTCGATAAACTCGAACTCATTATCTCTTGCTCACAGGCAAAAGAACAGTTACGGCAAAGTAGGGCTATTGCTTCCACGGTCTTTGTTAATTTTTAATAAAAAAATTATAATAGCTACTCTATTTTAGAAGTAAGACATTAATTTTATGTAATTGTGATTGAACTCTTACCACACTTAAAATCTGCATCAACCAAAATAATACTATTGTCTTAAATTTTAGATTCCACAAAATCTAACCGTTCCACAAACTGCATAATCAATTAAAATATAATTTATCTAAAATACGCATAAAAAACTGAAAATATATTTTGACCTCGTTAAAAATTTAATATAATCTATATTATAACTTGGGAATCCGCGAATTTAAGATTTATTGATATTTCTAGTAGAATTGTTTAGAGAGATAAAAAAGAGGAGAAAGATAGAAAGTTTATCATATAGTAATTAGCAAGGGGCAAAACCCAGAATCTTCGCCGCTTGTCGATAAAATCAGTATGTTTGAGTTTGACTGCTGAAATATTTTGGCTGTTTTTTTTCTCATAAAAATACAAACACATCATGGTCTTTCCTCGCGGCTCGCCGACGCAATATATTTTTATATAAATAATTAATTGCAAAATAATTATTTATTTAATTTTATGGGAAAGTAAGGAATCACATATATCTTCAATCCTGCGAGATCAAGAAAATTTATCCCATTGTATTACTATTTCAACAAATTAAAATGAGAAACATACATGATCGCCATGTGAAAACGTGTGGTTTTGTGAGAATTAACATTGTTAATAATCGAAAATATAATGACGTCCCTTCGCTCGGGGTGTAGTGGTTAAAGAACATTTCATGTGACTGAGAGGTCACAGGTTCGAGTTCCTAGGGGGATATCTGGGTGTATGAGTGTGTGTGAGTTTGAGATTAATGTAGACATATTAAAAAATATATATATAATGACAAAAACCCTAATAAGACTAATTTCATGGATTTAGTTTGTGAGACTATTCTTATAAATAATATATTTATTATGTTATTATGTTATATTGTACTATTAGTCATGAAGTATTTCTAAATTAGTAATGATGTATTTATTCAACCTAAATGCTAAATTTTCTTAATATATTCACTATTAAGATTTTTCTTACAACATAATATTTTGTGTGAGGATATGAATAACACCTTCTCCATAATTACATAAATAAAATAAAATATGTGATATAATTTCATAATTTACGAAAATCCCTACACATTATTAGGACACGTCTCTCGATTCACCGTAATCCTTAGTCAATATATTAATTCTACTTCACATCGTGAATTCTGTCGGTTTCACAATTCGATATTGTAATAATTAATGCAGAGATATCTACGTGTGCTTTCTGTTTGTCGATATGCATGATTCATAGTATGAAAATTTTATTTTTAAATTATATTATTGTATTTGATGTAAAAATCTTTCACAGGAAATGATGTAAGGGAGATCGATTTCACAAGTTTTCAGACATGAACTCTTTATTATTGGAATATCTTCGAACTGCTTATTACATAAAGATATATGATAGAAATTTTATTGGTTGTGAATAATAATATTCCGTGGATTATATATCATACATCTTCCCTTGTATATATTGATAGTGAAATATGGAAAAGTAAAATTGACATCTCTTCTTTAAAGATCTTTAAATATATAAAATGTTTGTCGTTTTTATATCTCTAAAAGACATTTTTTTTTTAAATTTAGGATTCATACTAATTAATCTATTACATAAAAAGTCAATCCTTGCACGAAACAATTAACCCTAAATGAGAACGAGAAGGCAAAAACATATCTTCATAGAACATAAAAAATATTTTAATGCTGATAATAAGAAAATTCTATGATCAAAATTTGTGACCAAAGCATAAAAAAAAATAGGAAATCTTTTATCATTTGATGAAATCAATATTACTAGCTTTAAATTAGCTAAATTATGAACTTTTTTTTCTCACTATGATGAACATATAGAAAAAAATATATATGAACATAACCAAGAATTTGATGTGGAATATTTAACACACCCCCTCACGCATAGCGTAGAGTTTCATGTGGATCCCATCATCAAGATAATTTGAGTCTCAAATCGAATTGGGCCGGATCTGATACCATATAAATATTTATTTCTCTCTTTATAAAACTGGCTTGCAAGAAGAGGAAATTTTCACCATTGTATAATAATATACACTCAGGTGTAGATATTTAACCGAAATCTTACTTGTTATAATAAATGAATCCTCCGTGTTCAATTCTTTCCCTGTAATACAATCAAAATAAACCACATTCTGACCAAGATTCTATTGAAGACACACAATCCCATCTCATAGAAAATTGCAATAATTTTCAACTCTACCACCGTTTCCTTCGAAGTATTAAATTCCATTGATCCAATATGCCTAAAGATGCAGCTTAAATTCATTTATTTTGCCAAATCTCAATTATACTAAACTAATTATACGTACTAGTTATTTTTGGGTGACACCCAAAAAATTGAACTAGACTATATGTATAGATATAGACATGAATTCTGTGATAGTTATTGGGAAAAAAAAAAAGAGATAAAAATGTTAGGGTCCATATAATTTATATAGATATAAAAAAAAAAAAAAAAAAAGATGTGTTAAATTAAAGGATCTCCACGAAGGACATTTCAGAATGTCTTTCATGTACGAAAGGAAAGTGAGGATGATTTCGTGTATGATTAAAGCAGGTCCATCGTGTGTATATATATATATATATATATATATATATATATAATAAAAGCATGCATGTGACAAATTAAATGTGTCGTAAGGTAACTTGCTTCACAGAAAAAAGTGCTTATTTTCAAGATATATATCTAAAGTTTGTGTGCATAATTTATTACGTACGGGGAGGGGCCTCCCTTCTTGCCAAAGGTGCCTTGGATTGCCTCTCAAAATTATAAAGACAAAGTTAAAGATTCTCTCATTTAAAAAAAAAAAACAGAGTGTAGAAAATGAGCAATTAAGATTAATTATTATATATTAATTTTAAATTTCTTTTATTGCTTGATAAATTTTATGTTGTTGTTTGATAAGTTTTGTTTGACTCCTAAAATTCTAAATTACATAACTCCTTAAATTATCTTTTTATACATTATATATTAAATCAAAAATAATTTAATTTAGTTTACCGTGTTGAAAGTCCTTAATCATAAAAGCCAAAGTCTTTAAAAAGTGGTGTCCATTCTTGTTGGTGAAGACAAGAGTGCAGTAAATCCCTCAAATATAGCAAAATTGTCTATCGTAAGTGTTTTTTGTACGGGCCTCGAGTGACCTAAATTCAATTTGGATGGACGTTGATTTGATGTTACGGTGTGAATTCGAAGAGTTAAACATATGCAATTAATCGTAATACCTTAGTTGATAAAAATGATGACTTTTGTATAAGAGAAAATTATCTATAATAGTCAATTTTATGATGTTCATTTGAAGACTGACCATTATTATGAACACATTTAGAAAATATCAAAAGTATATGTACCTTGCATTGAGATTTGTTTCATTGCTCTTACGATATTGCAATAATTAGTAGAGTTTTAGAGAGCTTGAGTAAGTCTCCCATAAGTAAATAGTTATTTTTTTTTTCAAAATTTAATAATGTATTATTGATTTACAGTGTGAGTAAATTGTTGTGGTTTAGATTATTAAATCTAAATTATGCTGAGTGAGAAATTAATATGCAAAATTGACGCATAATTAAATGATGGTATGTGTGTGCGACATGATTATTACATTATTATTGTAATCATTAAAACATCCCATGTTGATAATATTGTACCATTTTGATTATATTGTATTTATATTTGTTTTGGTGCATCAAAGCTAGGTTTACTGAGTCTCTAGCAACTCAACAATGTGCTGAAATTGTAAAAGTCCTATAAAAGATATTTTTAGTTGAGTTGTAATAGAATTAGGAATTGTTCGCTAAATGATTGCTTAAGAAGTTAGCAAAGCCTTTGAAGACTTGAAGAGTCGGCAATGTTCCGAAGAAATGAAGATTGCTGAAGAAGCTAGCAAAGCAATGAAGATACGAAAAACTACCAAGTATCGGGAAATGGATGAAGATTGCTGAGGGCTCTCAGCAAGCCTCAAGATTGCTAGAAGAGTATAGCAGACTCTGAAGTTTTAATATGCTAGATCTCAACAAGTTTGTTGAGATCTCAGCAAACGCTTAGCGGACTCAACAGAGAGCTCCTACAGCAATATTCCCAGAGTCTAGTAGACATCTGAAGCGGGCAAATCCAATGAAAAGACTTTAAGTCTAAGGATTTTAAGGAATCTCCTGAATCTAAAGGTATACATATCAAAAGTCTTTCAACCAAGGAAATCATTCCTTTTGAAGTTTTGGGCAAAGAAGGAAAATACCAAATACCATCAACTCAAGAAGGAAATGCCTAATTTCATCAATTCCTACCATTCAAGAGCTTTACCCTACTCCTATATAAACTCATGTCTAGTTCATTGTTTAGAATTCCAATCCAACTTTAAATTTCAATTCATAGTTTAGTTTTCTTTAGTTTTTAGGGCTGGAATCAAAACCATTATTTTATTGTACCTTTATTTTTCTGCACTTTTATTTTAATGCAATCTTTAATTTTTGTTTCATTGTTTATCTTTAATATGTTAGGCTGGACTCTTTATCAGATTCTAGGGTTTCTCTATCTGTGATACATATTTTGATTTGAATTCTTCAAACCCTTTTATTGGTTTAAACTCTTTGGTTTTATTTCAAGTTTATTTTTCAATTGAAGGATCGAGAGATGAAAATTGGAATAGATTTTTGTTATTAATTGATGGACCGAGAGGTGAAAATTGATGATAAGAAGTAAGAGTTTAATACATTTGATTTTATGTCCAACAAAGAAGAATTCAATTGTAGGATTATTCTAATTTTTATTGAGATTGATTAACTTGTATTTTTGAAACCGAAAGGAGATAATCACTAGTTAATAATCTAGGTTTTAATTGCCCAACAAAGGAGTTAATTCCACTTTATCCAGATTTTCCACCAAAAATATCTTTTATGGGTTTAAATTATTTGTTTCTTGCATGTTGATCAGATTGGTAGATTTCCCTAGGATTTGTGCTTTCTTTTATTTGAATTTTTTTTAAAGTTATTTTTATAGAAACCAAAACCCCTCAAAACTTGGATTTACCCAAACAAAGGATTGAAAAACTATATTTTGTACATGATTTACTTTCGTTGCACTATCTCTGTGGGTTCGACAACCTTCGGGCTATTATAAGTTTATTTGCCCTTTGCTATAATCTATGTGCAGATTTTGCATCGATGACTTTTCAAATAGAATTAGAACTTGTGAAGTTTATCCACAAGTGTCACTTGACAATTGTGCAAAGACTCGACTTGTTCCAGTTAGTACTAACAAACGAACTAAAATCATTATGTTTCAACTAAAAATTAGAGAATCTCATTGATGGTTTAAATCTAGGGACTTGCTCAAACAAGAAGGAAATATTAGGGCAGTGATCAGAGTAAATGCTTTTATCCAAAAAAATGGTTCGGCAATATAAATCATTTTCAAACCAAGCATCACTTACTAAGACTATCAATATTAGAAAATTTATGATCCATAGACCAAGTGAACTTACTACCAGAGGAAGTTGTATCTTGCAAAGTAAAAAAGAGAGCATGTATCGGAGAATTCAGTGTACTCTTTTTCTCTTGGAACATTATCACCTATTCTTTCCTCCGGATTCAAAACATAATTAAAGTCTCTTGCCACAATGGCTGGTTCCTCTAAGGGTACCTGTCTTATGAGTGAATCCCATAAACTTCTCTGTTCAATTAAGAGATTATGATCGTAGCAGATTGTTACATGAAAATTAACCCCAAGCGATTTCCACTTCACTGTATAGTGAATACGTTGATCCTCTACACTTATTACCTGCAAGTCAAATCTTTCTGGATTTCATAAAACAAGAATACGTCCGTTGGGAAGAAAATAAAATTTATTAACATAACTCCATGAAGGATAAAAGAATTTTAGAAATTTATTAAAACTTGGAGATTTGAATTCAGTTTCTGTTGAGGTTAGATTTTGATACAGAATCGGAGCCCCGAGAACAACAAATAATATGAATGTTATACAGGGAATTGACGAACTATGGTATTATTACTGAGATTCAAAAAATGAATAGCTAATCTATTGACTACTTGATAAGTTATGAACGAAAATGATAACGGGCTTGCAATGAGCGTATATGAGTTCTTTCTATCAAAGATGCGTCCATTTTACAATGACTTAAGGGGTTATTTATAGGGGTCGCCTTTCCCTAGGGTTTCCGCGCCGTTCTCAACCGCCTGGAGTCGAGCCCGCAATCATCGGGGTGGTTGGCTGATCGTGGGAACCTGACAGTTCCGGATCCTTCGCATAATAGCCATTGGTTGGGATGTTAGGGGAACGAGGCGTGTAGTTCTTCATCGAGCTCTTTCCTTTCATCGTATCGGACTTAATCGAGCAGCAGATGATACTAATCGGACTTCTTTTGATACTATTCGAGCTGCTTCATTTTCTCGAACTGCTCATCATTTGATCCTATCCAGTTCGAACTTGATATTCTTCCCGTGTTTGGGTCAACAATGGGCCTGGCCTAAGGTTAGAACCCGGCTCGGTACCTTTGGCGGATCGGATCCACTTTGGACCTCTAACAATAGCCCCTTTGACTTAACTGATCAGTTTCGTAGCGGTCGGTTAAATCAAAAATTAGTGGTCCTGTATACGAAAATTTTTCCCAGGTTGTGGCCCTTCGGATCACTTCGAGGATGATCCGGTATTATTCGGGTGCTTTCTGAGCACCTCTCGGCTCTCGGGACCGATTCCTCTATGGGGGTCCCGGCCCGTGTAGCCCCAGAAAGCTGCTACGGGTGTCGTCGCCGCAGGCCCGAATCCGCGGCGTTTACTTAGGGCAGTTCGGGTTCTGCCTTATTAATTTTTCTGGCCACCTGGTGAGTTAGACTCATGGTTATGGGGTCTTGTATGGTGTGCGCCTGGGTGCGTGTCCCCAGAGCAGATAGTTTGTTGACTGACATCATTCGAGCTGCTTTGAGCGAGTTGCCTTTAGCGAACTGCTTTTTGTCGAACCGCTTTTAGCGAGCTATCCTTGATGGGTTTGAAATTTGAGCGGCAAAAGTCAGTGACAGTTTTGTAATTTCCGCAAAAATTGGGGGTGATTTTGGAGAAGTTGAGGGGGCGTTTTGAGTTATAACCGCCGTTTGGGATTCGTGCCTCACTTTCCCCTACGCGAACATTTTCTCTCTCTCTCTTTGTGCAATTTCTGGCGAGTCTATGTCCTCGTTCTCCGGCGATCAAATGTTGTTGTTGTCACGATTCAACGGGTTGTTCTCCTTCTTCCTCTCATTCCACAGGTAAAATTCAAAAAGCCCCTCCATGCATATTTTCCTTCTTGCTGGTTTTTTTTTGCGGGTCTTGTTCTGCCGCGGGAGTTGGTTTTTGGCGGGGAGTTGGGCTGACCGGGGCTCGCACCTCCCCCTTTTCTTTTTCTTTTTAGGTTGCTTTTATTCGAGTTTTGAGTTTTCTGAAGAGTTCTGATTCTCAAAACCGTGAGGGTTTGACGCCCCCTTTCACACCTTCACCACCTAGGGCTCCGAATGCCCAAGATTTTGCTGGCCCCGATTGGAATTTGTTGTTCCAGGGACCGGAGAGGGCTGGTCCGAGCGTGAGCCATGCTGCTCCAAGTTTGGATTCGGATTCGGCGGACAACAGGGTCTTAGCTGAGGCGTTCGGGGGGTTGGAACGGGTAGTTACTGGCAAAGAGGCCGGCGGGTCTGGCCGGGTAGCCAGGGCTGAAGATGAAGAATCCGAGGATCAGGCAGAGGAGCCTGAGCTGGCGGGCGACTATGTTCTCCCAGAGGACTGGCGTATGCACCGTGTACTGGGTGCTGTGTCCACGGTCACCAGGGAGGCGCTGCGGGCCCTTGCTGACACTGTCCCAGTCAAAGACGTGCGGTTTTGCATACCACACCAATCGAACCATTGCTTCGATCCTCCCCCGGGCCACGTGGCCTTCTACACGGCGATAATGGAGAATGGGGTCGGACTGCCCGTGCACCCTTTCTTTTCGGAGGTCCTGGCCTCCTACAACCTTTCCCCCTTCCAGCTCGCACCGAACTGCTGGTGCCACCTGGTTGGGGTTTTTTTGATGTGGATGGACCTGGGGTTGGGGTGCCCGACGGTCAGGGAGTGGCACTATATGTACCGCTTCAATCAGTACGTCGACAAGCATTACTATTACTTCACCCGGTGGTCTACTGGGTATTCGATGCTGATCAAGAAGCCCCTGTCGAACTCCCCGGATTGGTGGACGAGCTTCTTCTACCTCAGGATGAATGAGGAGTGTCCCGAGTTTATTCGACACGGCGGTGTTCCAATCCGTGGGTTTTTTTGATTCTTTGCGAACTGGTTCGAGTCTTTGCAATTGATTTTTCTGATCCCCTACTTTGATCTCTTGTAGATTATCCTCGCCCGGAGCTCTCCCTGAAGGAGCAGGCCAGGGTCGACCGGGCCTACAACATTACTGTGGGCGACCGGGAGTGGCCCGTTGTGCAGAACGATCGCTACGTGACCTCAACAACTTATCTTGGCGGGAAGGGGGATCTATACGCCCTACCTGCTGAAATGACCCGTCGTCGTCCTCACGTCCCCCCGGACTGGGTCGCGGCCGCCCTGAGGAACAAAAAGAGGGCGAGGGATGAAGAGGAGTCTCGCCGTCGGCCTCCAAACCCCCCGAAGCGCCCAGAGCTCGAGGATCTGCCTCCGCCTCCTCCCCTGCCGCCCTTCCGACCCCAGGAGGGGGTGCTGGCTGAGATTCCCCAATCCCAGTCTCGCTAGGAGGCCCCGCCGAAGCCCGACAAGTAGGAGAGGCGTAAGGAGAAGAAATCGGAGGAGTCCGATAGCCGTAGCTGCCACCGCACCGGGGATCATGGTTCGAGGCGTGAGAACCCGGACAAGACTGTGGTTCCTGTCACGACTCCACCGGACCCGGTGGTGGATTCGTTTCTGGTCCGTGCCCGGCAGATGTTGACCAATCCGACTGTCGTGGACCAGGCGTGTACTGCTCAAGCGCGCCTGGCGCGATACCAACTCCTCCAACTCCAGGTTCAAACTCTATCCTGGGTCACCGTGCTTATTGTTGTGCCTAGTTTCTGACTTCTATTTTGGTTTGCAGGCTCAGGTGGAGCTCGACGCCGTCCACTGCGAGCTCGACATCTTCGGTGATAAGTGCGTCAGGGAGATCTACGCGCTTCGCAAGGAACAAGATTCCTTGAAGAAGTACGTTGATTCCCTCAACGACAAGCTCGGCCAGGCGGACGAGCGGGTGGATGATGCGGAGGCGAGGGCCGCGGCGGCGAAGAAGGAGGCGGAGGCCACCCAGGCTGAGCTCGAGGATGCCCGTTGGGTGGCCTCGGAGGCCAGGACGGACGCGCTGAAGCTGGCCGCGGACCTGAAAATGAGGAACGATCAGCTCTTCTCCCTCGACTCCCGGCTAAAAACTCAACGTGAGAGTTATCTGGCCGAGGTGGCGAAGTATGAGGGGCGGATTGCCCTCATGCAGACGGGCGAGGGGCTGGACTTCGAGACCCTCATCACCTCCCCCCACTTTGCCGAGACATATGAGGTACGCCCTCTCTCAATTTCATGCTTGTTCGAACCTTTTTGACTCGTCTAACCTTCTTGTAGACTCTCTCCGAGCAGGTCGAGAGTGAGGTCCGGGGAAGGATTTCCCGGAAGTTCCCGGACCTTGACCTGAGCGTGCTGGATGAGCCCGAGCCGGAGGAGGAGGATCAGGAGCAAGAGCGGGAGCAAGAGAAGGAGTCCGAACAACAGCACATGGAGCGGGATCAGAAGCTGCTTGAGGATTCCTCCCAAAGGGTCGATGGTTCGAAGGAGCAGTCCGAGCCAACATCTGATCAGACCTCGACCCAGGGACCTGGCCCGACTCAAGACGACTCTGCCGCTGCCTAGTTGCATTTCTTAAACACTTCTGAACATTTTATTTTTCCTGCACTGACAATTTTACTTTTCTCTGCACAAACAATTTAGCTTTCTTGTTTTGTTGTTATTCTTAAACATGTTTGCCTCGGTCCTTTGATATACCTTTAATTTTCTGCAAAATAATGATGGTCGAGATGGGCATCACCCCTCCAATGCTTAGTGATTGTTATCATAGAGATAAAGAGTAAATTAAATCAAAAATGAGATAGGATAGGGTATATTTATCTGGATCGGGCACGGATGTTCCTTGTGCCGGTAGTTTTGGCGATCCTTCTTTTGTTTCTGCAGAGGGATTCGTGAGGGGTTGGGCGATGCCAAAGTACCGCCCCTCCGACGCTCAAGTCAGTATCTGATTAAAGATAAAAATAGGAATTGAAAATAGGATAGGGTTTCAGAAAGGCGTATCTGGGAGATCGAGTTCATCGACCTCGCTCCCCTTAGAAATAATATTTCTTAAGGTGTTTGATGTTCCAGCTGTTTCCGATCTCCCTTCCATCGTGATCTTCTAGGTGGTAGGCGCCTCGTCCTACCACTCTGGTAACTTTGTACGGGCCTTCCCATGTGGGTCCGAGCTTTCCTTGGCTTTTATCTTTAGTGTTCTGAAAGACTTTCCTCAATACCCAATCTCCCTCCCTGAAGGTTCGCATACGAACCTTCTTGTTGAAGAACCTCTCGACCTGCTTTCTTCTCTGAGCCATGCTAAGTAATGCTTGATCTCTCTTCTCATCGATCAGTTCTAGGTTCTTGAGAATTTTATCGTAGTTCTCTTCCTCTTGACAAGTTTCCACGCGTAGACTGCCGCCCCGAACTTCTGCTGGGATGACGGCTTCCTCTCCGTAAGCTAGGGTGAACGGGGAGCTTCCTGTTGATGTTCTCGGAGTGGTTCGATAGGCTCATAGGACCCCTGGTAGTTCATCCACCCATTTCGACTTGTGAGCTTCGAGTCTTTTCTTCATTGTTGCCATGATGGTCTTGTTTGTTGATTCGGCCTGCCCATTAGCCTCTGGGTATCTTGGTGTGGAGAACACGAGCTTGATGTTGTACTGGTTGCAGAATTCTTGTACTCTCCGCCCCGTGAATTGCGTGCCGTTATCTATCCTGATTTCCTTGGGCACCCCGAATCTGCAGAGGATGTGGGTCCACAGGAATTTGATCACCTCTGGTTCTCTTACGTTGGCGAAAGCTTCCGCTTTGACCCATTTGGTAAAGTAATCGGTGGCTACCAGGATGTATTCTTTCTGTCCGACTCCTCTCGGTAGCTTCCCTACTATATCCATCCCCCAAGCCATGAAGGCCATGCTGCGATCGTAGCGTGAAGTGGCTCTGCATGGCTTTGATTTGTGACTTCGAACCTCTGGCACGCATCGCAGCTTCGCACGTAGTTTTTAGCATCTTTTCGCAGCGTCGGCCAGTAGAAGCCTGCTGATATTACTTTGTGTGCCAGTGGTCTAGCCCCTTGGTGACTTCCACAGTCCCCTTCGTGAATCTCCATGAGGATTGTTTGTCCCGCGGCAGGTTCGAGGCATTTGAGCAATGGTCCTTCAACTGATCTCCTGTACAGGCTCTCATTGTAGATTGTGTATTTGGCAGCTGACCGAGTAATTCGCACTGCTTTGGTTCTATCTTCGGGTAGGGTTCCTGACTCGATGTATTTTCGTATGGGCTCGATCCATGAGTCACCAATCGTTAGGTCCATGACTTCAGTCTTTGGTGCGGCTGGCTCTTCGTCCCATGTTATTACAATGGGCCTGCTCCGTTCCAACTGCTTGGTGGATGCCAGATTTGCTAACGCATCTGCTTCAGCGTTCTCCTCCCGGGCAATGTGCTTTACCTCACAATCTTCAAACTCTTCTTTTATCCTTCGTGCCAGGTCATAATATTTCTGTAACCTGGGCTCTTTGACCTGGAAGTGGTCCTCTATCTGCATAATAACAAGTTGTGAATCCCCTTGCACCAGTAGGCGGCGGGCTCCCAATTCTTTGGCGAGTTGCATTCCTCGAACCAATGCTTCGTATTCTGCTTCATTGTTTGTGACCTCAAAATTTAGGCATATGGCTCTTTCAAATACTTCTCCCATTGGGCTTCGGAGCCTTATTCCTGCACCGTTTCCGTGAATGTTGCTTGATCCATCTACCTATAGGATCCAAGGTTCTGTGGCTCTTTCCTTGATCTCCAAGCTCGCTACCTCTCTCTCCGCATCGATCTGGAGATCGGTGGTGAATTCGTTGATAAAATCAGCCAATACTTGCAATTTGATCGTAGTTCGTGGCTCGAACTCGAGGCCATAGCCTCCGATCTCCACTGCCCATTTTAATAGCCGCCCTGACAAGCTTGGCTTTGAAAACACAGTCCGTAGTGGGTAAGATGTGACCACTTTAATGGGATGAGACTCAAAGTAAGGCCTCAACTTGCGCGATGTCGTAACCAATGCCAGTGCCAGCTTTTCGAGCATCGTATATCTCGTCTCAGCATCGAGCAGTGGCTTACTTGCGTAATGCACTGGCTGTTGCTTCCCAGCCGCTTCCTTAACGAGGACCGCTCCGAGCGCATGCTCTGATACGGACAAATAAAGCAATAATGTTTCTGCTCTTTCTGGTTTGGATAAGAGCGGCGGACTGGCTAGGTAGTCCTTCAATTGTTCGAGCGCCTTTGCACATTCGTCTGTCCACTCGAATTTCTTATTTTTTTGAAGCACTTGGAAGAATTCGTGCGTGCGGTCCGAATATCTGGATATGAAGCGGCTAAGCGCTGCCAATCGACCTGTGAGTTTTTGGACCTTCTTTGGGCTTCTTGGATCTGTGATCTCCCTGACTGCCCGGATTTGAGTGGGATCTGCCTCTATTCCTTGCATGGTGACTACGTGTCCCAAGAATTTTCCCGATGCCACCCCGAATGTACACTTCGCGGGGTTCAACTTCATCCTATATCTGTTAAGAATCTCGAAAGCTTGACACAGATGACCCACGTGGTCTTTTGCGACTTTTGATTTATGAGCATGTCATTAATATATGCCTCCATTGTTTTTCCAATAAGTGGTTCGGACATCTTATTCACGAGCCTCTGATATGTGGAGCCTGCATTTTTAAGTCCGAATGTGATAAGCTCATTGTTCTACTCACTTATCTATATTATTTTCTACTATTTTATATAGTTTTATTGATTTTATATATATATTATGTGCATGAGTCTATATTAGGTGGTATTATGC
>JAPKLW010001078.1:157359-183504 GCA_026898455.1 Plectranthus barbatus | reverse complement strand
GCGTGTTCGGTCTTCCGCTATTGCGGCGTGCCCGCCGATAGGGCTCATCCTCCTCCCACTTGATGAGTGCCCACGTGCGGTTTAAGACGTCGTCCATCGTTTGACAAGGATAAATGGAGAGCTCTTGATACAGGTCGGAGTCTACATCGAGGCCTTTTGTGAAGGCTCGTACAGCGGTGCTGTTTGGGCAGTTAGGCACTGCGACCAATTCCTTGTTAAATCTGGACAGGTACGCCCTCAGAGGTTCTCCCGGCCTCTGGATCACAGCATAAAGATCATCGGGGTGTTTATCGAGGCGCCTACTGCTCGAGTATTGCCGTAGGAACAGTTGGTGCAGTTCGGCAACGGTAGATATCGAGCTTCGGGGTAAATTTATGAACCACTGGAGTGCAGGTCCTGTCAGGCTCGACCCAAAGCTTTTGCACATACACGCCTCCATCAGGGCTCCCGGAATTGCCAATGCTAACATTTTCTGCCGATAAACGGCTATGTGATTTTCTGAGGTAGAGGTTTCGTCGTAGAGGACGAAGCTAGGTGGGGCGAGCCTGGCCGGGAGTTCGGCCCCGGCGATATCTGGTGAGAAAGGGGATTCTGCATAACTTTCTCTCGGGATAGTGTTCTCTAGCGCGGGGAGCCCTGGGATCCTGGATAGCAACGACTCGAGATGATCAAATCTTTGCTTGAATCTTCGCTCGATCTGCTGAACGGCCTGCAATTCTGATCGGCTCAGTTGTTCGGTTGGTGGATCCACTGGGGTTCTTTCGGTGGTTGCCCCTCCGACACGATCAAACTCCGCCTCTAGATTTCTTGTGGGATTCCTAGCATTTCTTTCCGTGCTTCGAGGCTCCTCAACTATCGGCTGCCTGTTGTTATTCTGTAACTGCAGCCTCCTATTCTCCCTCTCGAGGAGCTCATACCTCCTTGCCATCTCTTCCAGGGCGCCTTGCGCCCTCTGCACCTGCGTCACCAACCTCGAGACATGGGGATTCTAGAGGATATTGGGCGGTGGCGGCAGGAACGCCAGCTCTTCGAGCGGGGTTGCGTCGAACTCCCTTATCAGGTCGCTCACCATTACAGCTGGGTTTGGTGGGAGCGGAACCCCGCCACCTGTTATGGCGGCTCGCCCTCGTCCTGGTGCCGCTGGGACCCCTCTGCCTGCTCCTGCCGGAGCCCCTCGTCTTGCCCCGAGGTTAGATCCTCTGCCTTGTCCTCCAGTCGGGGCAGTCCTCTGGTCATCAACTTCCACCACATGAGTGTTGCCTGGATCGTCTGCCATTCCTGCAAAAAGAAGGTAAAAATTGCTCTCGAGGCCCCACGGTGGGCGCCAAATTGTTGAGGTTCGATTTTGATACAGAATCGGAGCCCCGAGAACAACAAATAATATGAATGCTATACAGGGAATTGACGAACTATGGTATTATTATTGAGATACAAAAAATGAATAGCTACTCTATTGACTACTTGATAAGTTATGAACGAAAATGATAACGGGCTTGCAATGAGCGTATATGAGTTCTTTCTATCAAAGATGCGTCCCTTTTACAATGACTTGAGGAGTTATTTATAGGGGTCGCCTTTCCCTAGGGTTTTCGCGCCGTTCTCAACCGCCTGGAGTCGAGCCCGCAATCATCGGGGTGGTTGGCTGATTGTGGGAACCTGACAGTTCCGGATCCTATGCATAATAGCCGTTGGTTGGGATGTTAGGGGAGCGAGGTGTGTGGTTCTTCATCGAGCTCTTTCCTTTCATCGTATCGGACTTAATCGAGCAGCGGATGATACTAATCGGACTTCTTTTGATACTATTCGAGCTGCTTCGTTTTCTCGAACTGCTCATCATTTGATCCTATCCAGTTTGAACTGGATGTTCTTCCCGTATTTTGGTCAACAATGGGCCTGGCCTAAGGTTAGAACCCGGCTCGGTACCTTTGGCGGATCGGATCCACTTTGGACCTCTAACAGTTTCCAAGACATCAAACAAATCAATAAAAATTTTATAAACAAGCTCTTTCACAACTTGTTGTTTACGGAGCCATTTAAAGCCCTGGATGTTCCAAACTTCAAAAATCATAATCACCACCATCCGTTGTCTACATGGCCACTCCTAGTTCGTTTCGGCCAACAGGATTTTTCAGGGAGCTTCCATGATGAGTTCTTCGTGGGATCATCCTTCTTACCAGTGATAACACCACCACCAGGTTTCAACACAATTGAGGACTAAGCCTCATTCACCTTCCCTGCAGTGTTAGCCTTGTATGCTAGTGGTAATTTACCTAAAGCACCAAAGAAATTTGACGAGAGTACCTTATCACTGGAATTCGGTTTGGAAACGACATTAGTAGCATCATTATTCCTTTTCTCTTCCTCAGCAATATAGGCCGAGCTTTGGATAGTGTCTTTCGTATCCTTAGAGCCAAGCGTCTCAGAAATAGGGGTATTTCTTCAACCACCGAAGGGGTTGCCTTGGGACTTGGTAGAAGATTTTTCCACATCTCTGTTAGGCATTTCATCAAATACCTAGTTTATTTGGTTTTGTAAATCTCTCGACAAGCACAACATTTGTGCCTTGTATCTTAACACCACCATCTTCATTCTCAACTAACACCTCTGGTTCCACACCCTCATTGTTCATGGAAGTGTTCCCGGTGACATTCATCATTTGAGGATCTATAGTAGCTTCATTCAAGACACCAACAACTAAGGGAATATCTTGAGAATTAAAATAGATATGAGTATTGGCAGGAGCAATGTTACCAGACCGATTTGCAGGTGGTTGCAGAATAGGTTTCATCACATTCTTCAAAAGACCACAACTAGCATCCCTTCCTCTATTTACATTCACTGTAGATCGTGAACGATTTCTTCTCCTTTTCGCATGCGCTTCCATCCACGGTTGGTCATCTGTATCCCCCACATCATTGCCCTTATCACCACCTTGTTCACCATTCACCTCTAGTCGATGACACGTCTTCTGGTCATGTCCCTTACATTTACAAAACTTACACATACTGGGAAAGAACTCATACTCCACCTGTTGATCAAAAATCACTCCAAAAGGTAGCCGAGCTGTGACTTTGAGTAACAGTTCACTTAGGGCATTCACCAGCACCAAAAACACGAGGGCCATCGATGTTGTGTTTGTAAATTGTGTGCTGATCCACTTCAATTGGTTCTCTAATCATTAAGGCTATCTTACTCAACACTCTCGGACTCCATAAGCTGATAGGTAAGTCCGGGAGAGTAATACACACTCGGAATTCGAATTCAGGTGAAGAGTCAAACCTCAAATCATCGGGAAGAGAGCACAGTATAAAGGGTATTTCATATATATAGTGAGTACCTTTCGCACGCATGAATTCACGATCTTCCTCAATTTTAAATTGCAGCAAGACCCAACCATTAAGATGGTACGAGACTTGACATTTCTTTGGCCACCGTTCAATAAGTCTTGTGGTATATAGCCTCTTTACTGGGAAACCTTCCACCGTAGAAACCAACGAGGCAGTATCCCCAGGCCTTCTCCACAGGGAAACAATCATCGTCAACTATCTTTACTCCTCCATAAACAACATTCTTTTGAGCTCTCAGAAGGACATGATCTGCATGTGTAAGGAAAGACTTTTGAGCGAAGTTCCCGTTTTTGCGCAACCATTGATTTTTAGTCGAAACCTCATCTACCATGACTCAAGGAGCCAAATTCACATTTTGTTCATGGTTATTAGTAGCTTTCGAAGCCATATTCCCTACAGACAATGGGCAAAACATCGCACACAAGGGGCACACGATAATGTAAAATAAAAATAGGCAAACCCTAATTTTTCATAGGGTTAGCATTCCAGCATGAACAACGGTTGGAGAAAGAAGATAATCATGCAAATTATCGTATGGGAAATAAAAAACAACCACCAATACGGAAAGATATAAAACCAAATAATATTTACCGCAAATACTTACCCATCTATATTCGAATTCCATAAATTATGGTAAAGAAAATCTTCCCTAAATTATTAGGTTAATTGAACTTAGACCCTTAGGAGCGTGTCGCACGTTGGGTCGGATTCAAATAAAGAAAGATAAACTTTCTTAATTGGATGATCGAATTAACTTGGACTTAGAACAGGCAGTCAACGATCCCCCAAACTTGCTTAATTGGATGATCGAATTAACTTGGACTTAGAACAGGCAGTCAACGATCCCCCAAACTTGCGCAAGGAAATAATTAAAAAGCGGAGGTAAATATGTAAGACAAGGAAAGAAAATATTTCATAAAAAATCTGTAAAGCCTAATCGGGTTTGGCTGCATGTACGTTGCCTCGACGGTCGGAAATGGTGACCGGAAAAAACTCTGGGGCTCAAAAATTAATTTGGAGAGGGTGGTCAAGCCTCCCACGAACCTAATTAATGGCAATAATAATAAAAATAACCCTAAACATGCCGACGGTAATCCATTCACACTTGCGGATTTTTGGTTGGAATCAACAAACACAATCAATCAGACACCTTTACTCTTGAACGACTGACTGTGCATGAAAAATAATTGGTTGGTCGTAGCTCCGACTAGGAAAAGTGATGGACCTTGAACTTCCCAAGGCTAGTGGTAGAATACCCTTCGTGCACAACTTCGACGGTGGGAGGGGACCGCGAATATTATCTCTGGTGGGGCATGCCGGATAGAGAGATGTCATAGGGGAGTTGGCGAGATAGAGATGTCGTGAGGAGGAACAACGATAGTCAGCAGGTGTTCAAGAGTTCCGGCAATGAGATCGACGTTGCTTGGAGAGACGGAGACAATCCTCCAAGTGACAGGAACATCAAACCACCGGCACCATGGGCGAAAAAAAGAAGGAAGTCAACACCAGTTTTTAGAGCCTCCTCCCCGCCAAAAAAGTGTGGCGACCTCTCCATAGTCACACTCCTAATTCATGCGATGTAGACACTACACAAAAAAATTGTCTATAATGGCGAAAAAAATTGTCACTATAAATATGAATTTTGTCACTATAGCATTTTAGTGACAATATTGTGTGTCGTCACAATATCGTGGCTACTGAATAGTGGCTAAAAGGTTTAGCCACGAGCTACGACAGTTGTCACTATTGCTTTATTTATTGTGACACTAATTTTCATCACTAATTCACTATTAATTAGTTACAAATTATAATCGTCACTAAATTATCATTATATAGCCACAAAATATCATATAATTAATCGTCACTAAACCCGTTGACCAAATCATCTGAACCACCTACACAACATGGTCCGCACCTAACCGTCGACCTAGCCACCACCGAGCCGCAACTAATGCATTAAAGCCATCTATCTACCAACCGCAACTAGCCTGCCATCACAAGCCACAACTAACCGCTATCGAACCGCACTACACCAAGAGTAATCAGATCCACCGAGTCGTTACTGCACCGCCCCACCAATAATTAGACCCTGCAAATAGTAATAGAAAAAATTAATATTTTATACCTCCTTTAGGATTCGAACCTTTTACCTCTTAATTTAATCATTTATGGCCATTCATTGCACTAAGTGATTGATTGTTAATATTTTGGATAATTAATATATATAAGATAATGATGACTATCTATCTAAACTTTATAAATTTGTGGAATCCTATTTCACACTTCATAAATTAAATTTTTGACAATTTTATAAATTAAAAAACTGCTACCATATAAGAGAATTCTAAGAAATAAAAGTAAAATATAAATATTGGTATTATACAAAAAAAACTACTCCCTCTGTCACATTGAAGTAGTCCCACTTTTCTTTTTTGTTTGTCCCATAGAATAGTCCCATTTTCCTAAAATGACAAACTTTTTCACACTCACCAATAAAATATTAATTCCACTACACTCACAACACTTAATTCCCGTGCCGAAAAGAAAATGGACTACTTCACCGGGACGGAGGGAGTATTACACAATATTTTATTTTACTTTATTATTTAGAATTTACTGAAGTTGTATTAGTTATTTAATTTGTAAGATTAGTAAGATTTATATTTGAATAAAAAATAAGTTTTCATAAAAAATTTATAACTTAAACTTTTAATTTATATTAAAAATAAACTTTACATAATATGTAACTGAAAATTATAATTTAATTAAACAATTTGAAATTTATGCATTTATTTCATATTTTGATTAAGTAATTAACTCATTATAAATCATAATCTAATTACGTGTAATTATTAAAATAAATTAAATAGGAATATATTCTTCAGTCATAATTTTAATGTGATTAAATATAATTTTTTATTAATCTTTATTGCTTAAATACAAATACTTATATAACTTAATTACTGAAATGTATAAAGTCAATATTTAATTTTTATTTATATATAACTTCATAAATTTGCAAGTATAAAATAAAATTTCATAAAATCTTAAGAGTTTGAGATATTACATTATCAAAAATAAATTGATGGCTTGTAAAAGTCATTAATAATTAACTAGTGGGGTTTATTATATTTTGAAATTTAGCTAAAACATCATCAAAAATGTTATTGTTGTCGAATTCAGTGATAATATATTATAATTTGTTAAGATAAATTGGATTATTGTCACCATAAAAAATTTTAGTTACAAAAAAAATTATTATCACTGGCTTTAGTGACGGTAAATACTAACATCATATGAACTTGTTACAAATTAAAAAAAAATTGTGATGAAAAAGTTTGTTGTAGCTAGAAAGTGATTTTGGTTACATAAAAGTTATTGTCACTAACATTAGTGACAATAAATATTGACAACTTATGAAATTGTCACAAATTATATTTTTTGTGACAAGAAAATTAAGTATTGCTATAGATATATGTTTAGTAACAAAAATATTATTGTCACTAACTTTAGTGACAATAAATACTCGTAGCTAATAAAATTGTCACAAATTATATGTTTTGTGACGAAAGAATTTATTATTGCTATACATATATGTTTTGTGGCAAAAATATTATTCCCACTAACTTTAGTGACAATAAATACCCGCAACTAATAAAATTGTCACAAATTATATTTTTTGTGACAAAATGTATAATTGTTACCATAAATATACTTTTAGCCACAAAAATTTAAATGTCACTATCATTATTGTCACTACAAATAGTTTTTTTAGTGAGACGACATTCCTCTAGCACACAACACATATATATTCAACACCAGATTCCTTTTTATCAATATATATACTATTCCTAAATTAATTAAGTTTATAATTATTATTAAACCTTGCACCTTATACTTAAATAATTTAGTATTATAACATCACCTATAAATCTAAGCATATATGGTCATTTATCATGTGACAAAAAATAATAAATTAGCAGATTTTCATTATTTTTTTAGAGTTCAGTCGAAAGGCTTGATGTAATAGATTTAAAAAATATAGTTATGACTCAAGATCAAATTTATAGTCAGAGCTCTTATTCTTTGCTCATAATGATTAGTTATAGTGGCGGCCCTGAGGCCGTGCGAGAGGTGCGCCGCACCGGGCCACCGGGGTCCTTGAATTAGGGGTACCATTTTAAAAAAAATTATATAATAGTAATAATATTATACTATTAACTGATCTTAGTAGAGGGCATCATTTAAAAAATACTAGTATACTGAAAAACAACTTAATCTTTAACTTAACAAAAAAAAAATTATATTCAACCTAATAAAGATGTTTAGCTCAAAATATATTAAAAATAAAATATTGAGATATCAAATGGAGTAATAGTAAGATTATTCTAGATATCAATTAAGATATTAAATTTTATATTATATCTAATGTAAGACGACAATTAAAACATTGATCTATATCTTTTAGAATATAAAGGGAATGTTCTCTCTTTACTTTTTCATTGATTCTATAGTTCTCTTCTATTTTTTGATTTTTTAATGTCATACAAATGAATTTTAGTAAATAGTAACTAACAAGTAAGATGATAAGATAGTTCTTCATTTTTTTTCTAAAACAAATATTGGTTATGATGTGAGTTATTTTGTGATCATAATGTTGTGCAATTTTTTTTGAAGTCCTGTCATATTTTCTTGTTGTATTTATGTGGTATAAAAATCCTATAGAGTGGTTTTAGATTTTAATTTGTTTGATTTTATTTATTTTGTATTAGACATATTAATATTACGTTAATTATTTTTCTTGAGTTAGTAAGCATTTATCTTGTTCTGAAAAAAGAAAAGAAAAAAAAAGAGATTATGAAAAATCTCAAAAGTTTGATTTAAAAAATGCTAGGAGAATTAATTTTAAATGATGACTATGCATTTAGTTTAAATGAAATTATTCAATTTTTTTAAATTTTGTTTTAGATTTATTTAAAAATGAAGTGAAATCCATGAGATGGTTGTGAAGTCGTGAAGGACTAGAGTTTTTTGTTATAAGAGGTTTCTGAATAAATTTTATAATTTTAAATAGGATAATTTATTTTATAATAATTTTATATTTTATTTTATTAATATTTTTTATAACTATTTATTTTGAATAGGGGCACCATATTTTTGTTCGCACCGGGCCCCAAAATTGACAAGACCGACCCTGATTAATTACTATTTATTTTATAAAATTTGCTAGATTCTATAACTTATTTGAGGACGGTCTAGCATCAAAGGAGTTTATTAAGTAGGGCATAAGCGGTACATAATTTGTAAGTTAATTTAAATAAATAAAAAAATAATATGATATAGTTATAATTATTTATTCTAATTATAAAAAAACGAGACATATATGTGCCGATTATTTGCTAATCCGCTTAGTATTTAATAAGGAGCTGCTTAAATCAATTTTTATAATATTAATATTATATCATAATATATTTCCACTTAGGTTGGGACTCCCTGTGATCAATGATGGATCTAAATAGAGGTTATAGGGAGATTTTATTATTATTATTTTTTTCATTTTTATAGGTAGTGATCTTATTTTTATGAGATAGTCATCCTTACAAATAAAAAAAATGGGATTGAAGATAAGGAAAAATAGACTATGAGGGAACTAAGAATGAGGAGGAATAAAAAAAAATTCCCCATTATACTCAATTTTGTATACAACTCCCTAGATTAAATTTTTGGATCCGCCTCTACCTGTGACAACTACCGGTGAACCCAGAGGCGGATCTATGTAGGGGCTAGGGGGTGCTCCAGCCCCCCCTAGCCCGAATTGTTTTTCGTTTTTCAGTATTATGATTCGTTTTTTTTAGTATTATGATCCGATTTTTTATGGTTTAGCCCCCCTCTTATAGAAGAAAAAATGAATTAAAATAAGGAAAAAGATGATATAAAATGATTGAAGTTAAGGTGAAGGCGAAAAAAAAAATTCAGCCCCCCTCGAGCAAAATTTCTGGATCCGCCACTGGGTGAACCCTAACGGAGAAAGAAACAAGAGCGCGGATGGAAGAAACTACAATGCTTGCCAAAATCTTCATCATTAAGAACTATGATGGTACACAAGGTAGGATTTCAAAGAGATGGAAAAATAGTCACTTCATTCATTCCTCGAAATAGTTCTCTTTCATTTTCACTAAGTCGTAGTACTCATTTGACAATTAGCCCCGGTACTCTCACAATAGCGGTAAAAAAAAAAATTTGGAGCACTGCCAATTCAAAATCTAAAATATATAATTTAATTATTGATTTAAAATTTGAAAGATGAATTCTCAATTTAATATCTGAAAGATTTAAAAATCTTCAATCCAAGATTTTATAATGTTTGTGGTGCTGAATTGAGATTTTTTTATATCTTTTAGGTACTGCATTAAAAATTCACCATTCAAATCCTAAACTTATATCTTAATTGTTATATTGATAATACTCCTATTTTAGAGTATATTTATGAAGTATAACTTATCAAACAAAACAAGAAAGAATCCGCACTATTAAAGTACACGTACAATGGAAAAATAAATGCACCCACACTATAAATAAAATCTCATGTACTTCATTAAGAAATTAAATTTAGAAAAAAAATTAGAAGCTTTTTCCCGGGTCTCATTCACTACACTAGTTCAACTCTTTGTTGATTTTTTTTTTTTTTTAATTGAATCTAGGAATAAGATGTTCCTTTCATTAGAATTTAAGATCAATTGATCAAAGGCAAACTATTTGACTGTGCTCCGAGGTCGGAACTTGTTGATTTAAATTGATGCTCATTATTGTTCATTCCATTAAATAAATCGAACAATATATATATGTATTAGATATATTAACCTAAAATACACAAAATAAATTTACACAAGGAATTGGAATTACGATTACTTGAGGCGAAGAGGAATATAATCAAGCCAGATCTGTTTGAACACAGCGATGATTAGATCATGATACTCGTCGGAGTTGAGCAGCAGATAGCTAACAAGAAGCTCTTCCAAATCCTTCGACGCTCTGATATTATTCTCCACGATCATCTCCACCATCGACTCCTTGAAATCCCGACCGGGATCCTTCGACGCCTTCACCACCGCGAAGCTGTCGGGAATGCTCCGCCGCGACGACGAGCTCGAGTTCGACGACACGCTCCTCCGCCCCTGAATCCGCCGGCTGCCGATTCTTGGCGAGTTCGCGCGGAGCTTAACCCCCGGCGAGGGCGACTTCGCCGGGAACTTCCTCGCCGGGCTGGCCGCGGCCAGAAAATCTTCTTTCACAACCTTAAAGGAGAGGGAACCGTACGCGTTGCTCTCCGAGAATTCGGCTGAGGTTCGCTGATGAATCTTCGTGGGCTCGTTTTTCTTGGTTATGATCGGCGGGAGGCGGAGGTGATCGTTGTTGCTGATGTCGATCACGATGTCGTTTCTTGCTTGGCATTTGCAGGGACTGGACCATGAACCGGGGCTATAGCCTCGATCCCGGTCGGTGCCGGATTCTGTTAAAACAGAATCCGGCTCGGACGACGAACTTTTATCCGGGCCACCGGAGTTGGTGCTTTCTTGCGGAGAAGGGGGCGAGTCGTCGACGGTGGTGCGGCAACTGCAGGCTGAGGCGGGGCGCGGGTTTCTCTTGGTGCTCCGTCGCCGCCTTCTTCGCGACGACTTTCGCGGCGGTTCAGCTACAAAATCTCTTTTGTCGGAATGTGATGAATCTGGCTGGAGAGAGAGGAGATCTCTAGTGAAGTAGTACGACTTTCTCTGGTCTGATAGGTGCGGCTGCTGGCTCTGCGACGCCGACGATGAAGAGTGTTGCTTCTTCTTCTTCTTCGAGTGGTTTAAGGTAGTGGAGTAGTTCGATTTGGGGCTGCTCAAGTCTCTGAGCTTGTGGAACCAGGCATTTGGGATGATGTCTGAGAATCTGAATCGGTAATTGCCCATCTCTTTTTCAGAGATGGTGCTGATTGTGTGAATGGGAATGTAAGAAAACGAGATTTGTTTGAGTTTTTTTGAGCGTGAGAGTGAGTTTGTGTGTGTGTGATTGGAATTTGGAAATGGTGGATAAATAGAAAGGTGTTGGTATGGGGTCCAGAAATGAAGAAATTTATTTGTAGAAAAAGCAAATGCTGTGGAGAGGGCTTGTCTCCCAACCTTTTAATTAATTCCGTATTTCCGTTTGATTTGTTTTTGACTTCTTGCATTATTTGTGTCGTCTAGGCTGATCTTGTTTTAATGCTTTTCCCAACTTCATTTCCATGTCCAATTTTACACAATAATTCCTGCCCTTTTTTCCCGTAAATTATGAAATCAGAATTATTTCAACATTTATCGTAATCACTTATTAATATGCTTACGATCATTATGATAATTAATATTATATTATCACATAATCACATCACATAGGTACAATTTTAAGGGTAGGTAAGTGTTGGGGGCCAAGATTGGATCCGGCCCAATAATGAATCTGACCGAAGCTCGATAAGGGGTCGACAACGCTGTCGGCCCAGTAAGGTCGCAATGACCCAGACCGCTAAGATCAGGGTCCGCCAAAGAAGTGGTCCAGTAGGATGAAAGCAGTTCGATCAAGGTTGAGAGCAGCTCGACTAAGACCAAAAGCAGTCCGATCGGCAAGGAGGGGGTTCGATAGGGGAGCTGCGACCTGCCCCGTCAATCACCCAACGGTTGGAAAGAGGCAACGAACGCGCAACGTCTAGCTCGCGAGATTTTCGGAACTACTCGACTATCACGCGGTTAAGCTACCCCGACTTTCGCGAAAACAACTCCTAACTGCTGAGAAAATAACGCGAAAATCCTAGAAAGCAGCCACCTTCTATAAATGCCCCCTCAAGGTGACAAAAAAGGGATACGCACGAAGGAGAGAAAAAATCCTACTCTACATCCACAATACCTCTAAGCAGCCAATAGCTCACCATTTTCTATTTTATTTGTTCATAGACTAGTTTGATTCACGTGTATTCATTCTAGCCGAACTATTCACTTGCAATCACTTTACAATTGTTATGTCATTCTTTGTTCATATTTATTCGTAGTTCTCGGGGCTCCGACTTCCAAACGGAGTTACCCCCAACAATTTGGCGCCCACCGTGGGGCCTCGAGAACAATTCGATACTAACCTTCTTTGCAGGGAATGGCAGACGATCCAGGAAAAACCCTTGCTGTTGAAGTTGACGGCCAGAAGGATGCTCCGACAGAAGGCCGAGACAGAGGAACTGACCCCGGAGCAGGACGAGGAACTCCGTCAGGAACCGGGCGCGGTCGAGTCGCTACAACTGGTAGAGGAGCCCCCGCGTCCACCGAGCATTGGGGGTACAGAGAACGACTTAATGAGAGCATTCAACGCTACTCCTCTTGGAGAAGTGGCTTTCCTGCCGCCACCGCCGAACGTCTTGGAAGACCCTCATGTTTCGAGGCTGGTAGCGCAAGTGCAGAGCGCAAAGGAGACGATCGAGACAATGGGGGCCAGAATGGAGGACATGGCGAGGAAGTATGAACTCCTCGAAAGGGAAAACCGAAGACTGCAACTGCAGACAAGCAACGCACAACTAATCATCGAAGAACCCAGAAGCACGGGGAAAGACACTCAGAATGTTACGAGAAACCTGGAGGATGACTTTGATCGGGCCGAAAGGACGGACGACGAAAGGACCCCGGGAGATCCACCGGTCCGCAAGAATCAGGTCGGCCAGTTGGGCCAACCCAAGGTGCAAGCCATCCAACAAATCGAACGGCAATTCGAGCAAAGACTCAGGTACTTTGCATCGCTGCTCACCAAAGTACCCGAACTTCCCCCACCGGAGAGGACTATACCACGTGAAAGTTACGCGGAGTCCCCTTTCTCCCCGGAGATCGTTGGGGCGAAATTACCATCCAGATTCACCCCTCCGAGTTTTGTCCTCTACGATGGGACCTCAGACCCGGAGAACCATATTGCAGTATATAGGCAGAAGATGCTGGCTCTGGCAATACCAAGCGCTCAGATGGAAGCTTGCATGTGCAAAAGCTTTGGCTCGAGCTTAACGGGGCCCGCACTTCAGTGGTTCATCAATCTGCCCCGGAGTTTGATTTCAACATTTGCAGAGCTGCACCAGTTGTTTCTGCGACAATACTCGAGTAGCCGATGTCTGGACAAGCACCCAGATGATCTTTATGCAATGATTCAAAGGTCAGGCGAGCCTTTGAGGGCCTACCTTTCGTGCTTCAACAAAAAGCTGGTGGCATTGCCTAACTGCCCCAACAGCACCGTCGTACGAGCCTTCACGAAAGGTCTCGATGTGGATTCCGATCTATATCGCGAACTATCCATCTATCCTTGTCAAACAATGGATGATGCTCTGAATAGGGCTTGGGCGCTTATCAAGTGGGAAGAGGATGAGCCCTATTGATGGGCACGTCGCAGCAGTGGAAGGCCGAACACGCGAGACGAAGGTCGACGTTAGCAGAGGGACAGGCGCCCTCCCAGGTCGCATCCTTACAGCAAGCCGCCGCAAATTAATAACCTCGGCCCATACGTCCCGGAGTACACATTGTCAATCGAACCAGCCGAACTAGTTCGGAACATGCTCTGGCGGATGCCAGAGAAAGTAAGGTGGCCCCGAAGATGAAAGCCGACCCGGCCTCGCAAGACGTGCAGAGATTCTGTGAATTTCACAACGACCACGGCCATAACACCGCAGATTGTCGGGCCCTGCGCCTCGAGGTGGTCGAGTTATTGAAAAAGGGATTTCTGGCTGAGTACCTGTCGGATCGCGGAAAAAGGACCTGGACCCGAGAAAAGCGGGTCGAGTAACCCAGGCCTATAAAGAAAGATGCACCTAGATCTCCGGTACCAGTTCGAACCATCAACTGCATCACGGGAGGATCAGAGATCAGTGGAATCACAAGATCCGCCGCCAAAAAAGCCAAACGACTAACTCGAGAAGAGGCCGTTGCTCCGCGCAAGAACCAAGATCATCCTCCGATCGAATTTACCAGTGAGGAAGCACCAGGCCTGAGCCAATCCCACGATGACGCTCTAGTAATCTCTCTGTTGATCTCAAACTGCCTCGTGAAGAGGATCTTGGTAGATAACGGAAGCTCCGCGAATATCTTATTCATGCATGCACTCAAGGAAATGGAAGTCCCGAAGGAGAAGATAGTTCGCTCGCAGACCCAATGATCGGGTTCAATGGTGGCGTACAGATAACAGTCGGAACTGCGGTGCTGCCAATGTATTGTGGGGGGATGCATCACGACATGTCACTCATGGTCGTCGAAGCCCCCAGCGCCTACAACGCCCTGCTAGGGCGACCGTGGCTGCACCAGTTGAAGGCCGTACCTTCAACATTCCACCAAGTAGTAAAGTTCCCAACCGCCGGGGGAGTTTGCACAATTCAAGGCGAGTAGAATGCTGCCAAAGAATGCTACTATGCAAGTTTCAAGGCCGTGTGTGCCCAGCAGAACTTCGCTAAGAGTGAACCATTGCCCCCGATAGGAGAATTCGAAGAAACGGAGGAGGTCGAACTTGATCCGACCGACCCAGGAAAAAGGACAAACATCGGCGCCGGACTGGATCCGGAAGTCCGAGCACAATTGGTCGAGTTTCTCAGCACTGAAAGGGCTGTGTTCGCATGGTCCCATAAAGATATGATAGGAATCGACCCTGAGGTGATGACCCACCGGTTGCAGGTTAATCCTAACCACAAACCAGTGCAACAAAGAAAGAGGAAATTTCCAGCAGAGAAGAACGAAGCAATCAACGAAGAAATCCAAAAATTGTTGGATGTCGGATCCGTGAGAGAAGTAAAATACCCGACTTGGCTTGCCAATGTCGTGGTGGTAAAGAAGAAGAATGGGAAGAATAGGGCCTGCGTGGACTACACAGACCTTAACAAAGCATGTCCTAAAGACCCATACCCACTTCCCCACATCGATTGCATCGTCGATGCTACCGCTGGTCACGAGCTGCTGAGTTTCATGGATGCATTTTTGGGGTATAACCAGATCTTAATGCACCCCGAAGACCAAGAAAAGACTGCCTTCATGACTAGCAAGGGCAGCTATTGCTACAAAGTCATGCCATTTGGGCTAAAGAACGTCGGGTCGACGTATCAGAGGCTCGTAAACAAGATGTTCGAGCCGCTTATAGGAAAGACCATGGAGGTGTACATCGATGATATGCTGGTAAAGTCAAAAGATGCAAAAGATCACGTACACCACCTACGGCAGGCCTTCGAGATCCTGAACAAATATAGGATGAAGCTAAATCCAACAAAGTGTACCTTTGGGGTAGCTTAAGGAAAATTTCTGGGACATATAGTCACCGGACGAGGGATCGAGGCAGATCCCGCACAGATAAGGGCGGTGAAAGGAATTGCACACCCGCGAAGTCCAAAAGAAGTCCAGAAGCTAACAGGGAGATTGGCAGCCCTTAGCCGTTTCATCTCCAAATACTCCGATTGGACACATGAATTCTTCCAAGTACTCCAAAAAGGAAAGAAGTTCGAATGGACACACGAGTGTGCGTGGGCACTCGAACAGTTGAAAGAGTATCTGGCCAGCCCGCCTCTCCAATCCAAGCCTGAGGAGGCGGAGACCCTACTACTCTACCTATCCGTGTCCGAGCATGCACTTGGAGCGATTCTAGTCAGAGAAAGAGCCGGGAAGCAGCATCCTGTGCACTATGCAAGCAAATCACTCCTCGATCCCGAGACAAGATACACAGCCTTGGAAAAGCTAGCACTTGCCTTAGTAACAACATCGAGGAAGCTACGACCATACTTCGAATCACACCCCATCAAGGTGGTGACATCTTACCCACTGCGAACTGTATTTTCTAAGCCAAGCCTGTCAGGCAGATTACTAAAATGGGCAGTGGAGATCAGAGGCTATGGCCTTGAGTTCGAGCTGCGCACAACGATCAAATCACAAGTACTGGCGGACTTCATAGCCAAATTTACGACGACACTCCAAATGGAAGCAGAGAAAGAAATCGCAAACCTAAAAATTGGAGAAGCGGCAAAAAAGCCATGGACGATGGAGCCAGTAATATGCACGGCAATGGGGCTGGAATAAGGCTGCGAAGCCCCTGGGAGAAGTATTCAAAAGAGCCATTTGGTTAAATTTCGAAGCAACAAACAACGAGGCAGAATACGAAGCACTAATTCGAGGAATGCAGCTCGCAAAGGAGCAAGGGGCTCGCCGCTTGCAGGTGCACGGAGACTCACAACTAGTAGTGATGCAAATAGAGGATCATTTTCAGGTCAAAGAGCCCCGATTGCAAAAATACTACGATCTAGCGCGAGAAATCCGCAAAGAGTTCGATGAGTGCGAGCTGCAGCACGTCGCACGAGAAGAAAATGCAGAGGCCGATGCACTAGCAAACCTGGCCTTCGCCAAGCAAACCAGGCAAAGCAAGCCCATTATTATAACATGGGCCGACGAGCCCGCTGGACCCAGAACTACAGAAGTTTTGGACTTGTTAATTGGCAAGTCATGGATCGAGCCAATCTGGAAGTACCTCACGGATGGTATCTTACCCAAAGATCGAACAGAGGCCTTACAATTAACTAGGGTCACGGCTAAATATACACTTTGCAATGAAGGCCTATACTGACGATCTATCGAAGGGCCGCTACTCAAGTGCCTCGACCCTGCCGCGGGGCAAGTCGTTCTCATGGAGATACATGAAGGGGATTGTGGGAGCCACCAGGGGGCTCGACCACTGGCGCACAAATTCATATCCGCAGGATTTTACTGGCCCACACTTCGTAGGGATGCAAAGAATTACGTCCGCAGTTGCGAGGCATGCCAAAGGTTCGAAGTAACAAATCAAAGCCATTCAGAACCACTCCACGCCACGATCGCGGCCTGGCCCTTCATGGCTTGGGGGATGGATATAGTAGGCAAACTCCCCAAAGGGGTCGGACAGAAAGAATATATCCTCGTAGCCACTGACTATTTCACGAAGTGGGTCGAAGCTGAGGCGTTCGCCAATGTAAGAGAGCAAGAAGTAATCAAATTCTTGTGGACACACATCCTATGTAGATTCGGGATACCAAAGGAGATTAGAACAGACAACGGAACTCAGTTCACAGGACGAAAAGTACAGGAGTTCTGTGACCAGCACAACATCAAACTGATCTTCTCCACACCGAGGTACCTCGAAGCAAACGGACAGGCCGAATCAACAAATAAAACGATCATGGCCACAATGAAGAAGAGGCTCGAAGGCCACAAATCAAAGTGGGTAGAGGAGCTACCCGGAGTCCTATGGGCATATCGAACTACTCCCAGGACTTCGACGGGAAGTTTGCCGTTTGCCCTAGCTTATGGTGAAGAAGTTGTCATCCCAGCCGAAATTCGAGCTGGTAGTCTGTGCGTGGAAATCTGTCAGGAAATGGAAAACAGCGAGAAACTAATGAAGAACCTGGAGCAGATCGATGAGCATAGGGACCAAGCACTACTAAGTATGGCCCAGAGGAGAAAGCAGGTCGAGAAATTCTTCAACAAGAGAGTTCGCATGCGCACCTTCGAGGAAGGAGATTGGGTGCTCAGAAGGGTTTTCCAGAATACGAAGGACAAAAGCCAAGGGAAGCTCGCACCAACATGGGAAGGACCCTACAAAGTTACCAGAGTGGTAGGTCGAGGCGCCTACCACCTAAAAGACCATGATGGAAGGGAAATTGGAAACAGCTGGAACATTAAGCATCTAAAGAAGTACTACTTCTGAAGTAACGAGATCGACGAACTCGATCTCCCAGATACGCTCCACTTCTAAAACCCCTTTTAGAATATTATTTCAATTCATTTTAACCCTTCGAATATTTACTAACTTAAGCATCAGAGGGGCGATGCCTCGGCATCGCCCAACCCCTCACGATTATGCTGCAGGAATCCGCGACCCATTATAGAGGATTGGAAACACGAACACCAGTTCGAACGTACCCTAGATAAACATTTCTTAACTCATCTTACTTCTTCATTTACGATTAATTTTTAAATCTTCATCGAGCAGAGTACTAACTTAAGCATCGGAGGGGCGATGCCATGGCGTCGCCCACGCCCATCACATGTTTTGCAGGGATATTAGTATAATTCAAACTCAAGTCGAACTACGACGACTACATCCCGCTTCGTCTAAGTACACACCAACGATATCAGGAAAAATTGCATAGAACAAAATGACTTTTGTATAAAAGCAGTAAAACTGTCCAGAAGCAGCAAAACAGAAATCAATACGAATGAAGAAAAAGAGTTGAAGTTGTTCGTACGAAAGCGGTAAAGAAGTTTGTTTTGAAAAGCAAAAATTTCAAGACAGCTAAGCTGCAGCAGTAGAATCGGGAGTTGGGCCTGAACCGGTGTTCGGATCGGAGGATGGACCAGAGGTGGTCACATCAGGCCTCTGACCACCGTCGACCTCTCGGGAGGAATCCTCAAGCAACCTCTGCTGGTCAAGGGAATCTTGTTCTCCGCGATGCTGCTCAGATTGCTCCTGGTCCTAATCTTGCTCCTGATTCTGGCCCTCGCCATCCCCCTAGGTCTCGGGCTCATCGAGAACACTCAGGTCGAGGTCCGGGAACTTCCCTGCTATCCTCTCCTGGACCTCGCTCTCCACTTGCTCGGAGAGAGTCTACTAAGAGGTTAGACAAAACGAAGGAAGACGTGGTGATTAAACATAAGAAAAATTAAGAGTCCGGCAATACCTCGTACATCTCGGCAAAGTACGGATAACTTTCGCGCTGATCGTTCCTCATTTTTAGATCCACGAACAGCTTGGCAGAGTCCGCTTGCACCTCCGCAAGTCTCCTCATCTGATCGTCGAGCTCCGCTTGAGTGTCCTTGTTGGGAAATTTGGCTAAGTTTCCTCTCCCCAGTAGCTACTTGTTTAGATTCTAGTTTGGTGTTTTGGTGGATCAAATCCTAAGTCCTACCAGCGTCAGTTGTCTCTAGATAGCTCTAGATCTCAAATGTAAAGTCCTGTTTAGGTCTTTTGAGTTGTAAGTCGCAGCTGATCAAGACTCATGCTGGCTACTGTTCACCAGCATGAGATGTACTTACCAGTTGAGAAAAGTCTCACCAGCAAGCGACTGACAAGACTCGTGCTGACACTGTTCATCAGCATGAGAAGAGCTAATGACTGGCTACTATTCACCAGTTGGGAAGGTTTTTATCAGCAGGGAGCTGACAAACCTTATCAGCAGAATAGGTGTTCTCACTGACACTGTTCACCAGCCGTGAAGCCACCAGTCATGGGAGATTCCAAGAGTTAACATCAGACATATTGGTAGACTTAGATTGTGCCAGCGCAAAGTCACCAGCAGAGACTGCCAGCACAAAGATCACCAGCATGTTCTACCAGTCGGATGTTACCAGCAGAATTCAAGATTCCCTCTCCCAGAGTCTTAGAGACAAAAAGAAGATTCGTCTGAGGAATAAACTGACAAAGTATGACTTTAGGGAGGATACCTTAAAGTCTATCAGTTCAAGACACCAGTTCCGATTCCTCGTACTGACGAATAGTGCCGTTCTGACATAAAGAGATCAATGTCAGATAAAGTGGACAAAAGCATGGCGCTTTCCGGAAATTCCTACCTGCCGCCGTCAGAAGGACATGCGAGGACAGAGACCTTTTCCGGATGAGTCCAAACGGCTAGAAGTTTGAATGGGATCCCGCGTCTATAAATACCTGGGATCCATCAACATTCAATACTTTCTTCTCTCGCTCAACTACCGAAAGTCAGAAACTTTATTGCAAGCAAGCAACTCTTTCGAGGCCTTTCTAAAGGCTATCCGTGTGTTGATTTATTCAAACACGAGACTTCAAGCTTCCAGCTTGTAAGTTATTGATCTCTTTGGTGTTCTTTCTCTTCCGAGGAAGTTCACAGCAGCTCTTGTGCCAGCCAGCACCTGAGTTATTACGGGCTTTTTGCCGTATTGAGAAGACACGTTCTTGGGAGAACTAAACACCCACGCAGTCAGCTAAGGAGGTTGAAGTGACGTGCTCGCACTCCAACAGCTGATCAGAGTTGAAGAAGGACAAGGCCGGGAGCGGTTGATCTAGTGAACTGGTGGACGAGGCATTCACCAGCTAGAGATAGATCGTAGGACGCTTGTACCCGATTACTCTTAGTGAAATTTCCAGTGCTACGACTGGAGAGTGGACGTAGATCAGTTGATCGAACCACTATAAATCCTTTGTCTTTTATCAGCTTTCTGCATTTCATATTGATTTAAAACCCAGCACCCAAGTGCTGGTGTATATCTAAAAACTGATATAACTGTGCAAACAAGGCCTAAAATATTCTAAGTCTTGAGCTACCAGCTGACGAGCCAGTCGCCAGTCAGCTGAGTACTCAGAGTGCCAGTTGACTTACCAGCTGACAAGGTCCCAGTCAGCTGAGTAACCAGCAGAGCGCAAGAAACGAACTAACACATTTTCCGCTGCCAAGTTATACCCTGATAAACCGGGACCAACAAGTGGTATCAGAGCGGACGGTTCTTATAGACCGTTCGTATCTGAGTCGCTTAGGACCGTGATCCGCGTTTCCTTGCGCTCTCTTCTTTTTGCTTGTCTGTTTGATTAGCTCAGGTACATCAAGATGAATATTCCGAAGCTACTCGACTACAAGTCTGTGAAGCATGATACATGGCGGAAGAGGACTCTTATCTCTCTAAAGAGCATTCATCCAGAGATGAAAGATGTGCTAGAGACAGGGCCGATTGAGATCACCAAGATTCAGCACCAGCTAGGAGATCGTCCAGCTGCCGTGATCCCAAAGCCCCAAGACGAATGGAATGCTGAGGACAGGAAGCGGAATCAGTTGGATTCCATTGCTCATGAACTGATCCTGGCATGTCTTCCAGAGTCATTGATGGAGGAAGCACTCCAGTTCAACAATGCCAAGGGAGTATGGGATTATCTTGATAGTCTAGGTCAAGAAACTGATCAAATGAAACGCAACAAATTGCAGGTTGCGGTGGACAAGTATGAGTCCTTCCAGATGCTGCCTGGAGAAACCATCAAGGAGATGGAGGCGAGATTCAACGCCATCGTCAGCGAGCTAAAGTCCCTGGACAGGAAGTATTCAAATGAAGATCTTAATGCCAAGATCCTGTCCAAGATGCCCAAGGAGGACTGGTTCGTGAAGACCACAGCTCTGAAGGAGAAGGACCTGTCCAAGATGACTCCCAAGGAGTTATTTGCTCAGTTGCAGGCACACGAGTGGGACATCCAGATGGTGAACAAGAATGAGGCCATCCGGAACATCGGATCCCCCAGCATCAAAGCTCAAGACGAAGCTTATTTCGTCAAGAAGGACTTCAAGTGGAAGCACAAGAAGCCCTTCCATGCTGACAGATCTGCTGCCCAGCACAACCAGCCGAAAGAGATCCCAGTCACATCGGGATCTAACTCAAAAGACGGCGAGAGCTCTATCGCAGATCTTGAGCAACAGATGAAACGACTGGCTTTCCTTCTGGAGAAAGCCAAGTCAAAGCAGGGAGTATCTCTGAGCTCAACTGACGGAAAATTCGTCAAGAGAGCTCCCCGTGCTTGCTACCAGTGCCAATCCCCTGATCATTTAAAGTTTGAATGTCCACAGGTGGACAAAAATGAGCGGGAAAGGCTAAAGAAGCTCTTTGAAGAGCGCGCCTCCAAGGCCGTTGCCAAGGCTATGCTGACCAGGACTGAGGTGCCTGACATACCCGACCATGATGATGGGGAGTATGCGTCAGACGAGGAGTCAGAAGAGGAAGCTCTACTGGCACTTATGGCAGCTTTTGGGGAGGAGTCAGCTGAAGGAAGTGCTGACAGTGAAGAGGCACTTGCAGCTGATGATCAGGTACAATCATCAGCTTCCCCAATGCATATCATGCCTTCTATTTGTTTAGACGATTCTGAGTCGCATTGCTCCGACTCAGAGGCTGTCACCATAGACATTCTTCAAAAAGAATTTTTAAAATTTTATGAAATAAAGAATGTCTTGGCTGGTGAAAATGCTTCGCTGAAAGATCAAATTTCTGTTTTGACCAAGGAGATTGAAAAATCGAGGTCAGTCAGTGAAGAGCTAGCCACTTTGAAAAAGAATCACTTTGAGTTGCTCCAAGATTTTCAAATTACAAAAACTGAGCGAGATAACTTTCACGACCTCGTTCTGGAGCAAGAAAATAGAATAAATTTTTTGAATAAAGGCTCAAAGGATTTGGAAAAGGCTCTATCTCATTGGAGAAAGCCTTCTTATAAGTCCGGGTTGGGATTTACAAAAGATTTGAGCATAAATCAGCCCGAACGAATCAGTACTGGTAAGGGTAAGGGCAAACTGGTAAATGCATCAGCACCAGCTGGTAATACCAGTCAGTCCCGTGTGGCTGATCAGCATAGGAACCATAAGTCCAGATACATAGGTGAGTCATCAAGACAAAATCCTCAACTGGCAAGATCCTCTGCTGACAGGACGCCAGCATACCCGAAGACGCAGACTAAGCCGAATTATTCTAAGGCAAGGAAGTCAGCGTCAGCTGCCTGTGGAATCCGACAGCCAGCACCAGCTGTCCAGAGATTCCACGCCCAACCTTACAAGTATGCCAGTTGCCAGCATGCTTACAAGGGATCCAAATCTCAGCGGAATACTGAGAGAAGGATATTTCCCGATAGGAGGAACACCTATCGGAGGCCTGAGCCCAATCAAAACCTTTTCTCAAGGGCTGGGAAGGCTATTCATCGTGGTCCACAATTCCAGAGACCACCAAGGCAACACATGCGGTCGGAAAGAAATTTCCGACACCCTCAGAGGAAGAATACTTCCAGAGGAACCGCACACACAGCCACACCTTCCAAAAACAAATCCATGCATTATTTTAAAAGGAATGGAAAGGCCACAAGTGATGTCAGCAAGGCTAACACCGAGCTGAAGATTACTCAAGTCTGGATTCCAAAAGGAATGATCCAGAGATCTAACCCTGCAGGACCCGCTGATGATCGGGGACCTAAATAATTTCATTTTCTTGCAGGAACAGGATCATGCAACACAGCTTCAGAGATCGAGCGAGTGGATCATAGATAGTGGTTGCTCGGCTCATATGACTGGTGAGGAGTTCCTATTTTCTGAGCTCACCAAGGTCAGAGGACCTCCAGTTATTTTTGGTGATAACTCCAAGGGCAGAGTTATTAGCAAGGGCTGCATCGAGAAGGATGATGTCAGAATTGTGAATGTATCCCTTGTCACCAATCTGAAGCACAACCTCCTGAGCATCAGTCAGCTGTGCGACAATGGTTATACCATTGTGTTTGACAAATCAGGGTGCCAGATCAAGAATGAAGAGTCTGGCGAGACCAAGCTGAAAGGTGTCAGGAAAGGAGGTCTCTATGTTGTTGACTGGCAAAGCGGGAAGACTGATACATGCTTTGTAGCCACCAGTTCCATGGAAACTAACTGGCTGTGGCACAAAAGGTTAAGTCATCTAAATTTCAAAACTATTAATTATCTAACCAAGCATGATCTTGTAGATGGTCTTCCCAAGGGCGGGTTCAAGAAGGAAGGAATTTGCAAAGCTTGCCAGCAAGGCAAACAAACTAGGAAGTCCTTCAAGAACCAGTCGCCAGTCTGCCCCAGTACCAGTCAGGTACTCGAGTTGTTACACATGGACCTGTTTGGACCAGTAACACCGCAAACCATTGGAGGAAGACGATATTCGCTGGTGGTAGTCGATGACTACTCGCGCTATACCTGGGTAAAGCTTCTCAGAACCAAGGATGAGGTGAAGATCATTCTTCCAGAATTGATCATCCAAGCTCAGAAACAGAGAGAAGCTGTGGTAAAGCGAATTCGATCAGACAATGGGACTGAATTCTGCAACAGTCTGCTGATGGATTTTTGCACGGAGGCCGGGATCAAACATGAGAGATCTACACCAAGGCAACCGCAGCAGAATGGACTGGCAGAACGTAGGAACAGGACGCTGAAAGAAGCAGTCCGGTCCATGCTGGCTGAGTCCGGCTTGGGACAGAGTTTCTGGGGAGAAGCGTTGGTGACTGCCTGCTATACTCAGAATAGAAGCGGGATCAACGACAGACTCCAGAAAACTCCCTACGAAGTGTATTTTGGTCGTAAGCCTTCTATAGCTCATCTTCGTGCATTCGGTTCACCATGTTATATCCATAATAATGGGAAGTCGAAGTTAAATGCTTTCTCGCCTAAGGCTGATGAGGGTGTGTTCGTCGGATATGGGCATCCCTCTCACAAGGGCTATAGAGTATTTAACAAGACTACCCAGCTTGTGGAAATAACATGCAATGTTGTTTTTGATGAAGCTACTTTAGTGCGCAGGACCTTACGCCAACTGGCTGAAGATGTTCCTGAGGTCGAGGATGTCAGCGACCAGTTGGGCAGGAATTCTTCCGATGCTCAACCAACTGGTTCGACTAGACCTGTGAATGGATCATCTTCACAACCAGTTCCCTCAGGTGCCCATCAGCAACCTGAGAGGGTCGGTGATGCAAATGGCCTTGCTGAGACCTTACACTCAATCTCCCTGAGTGGATCTAGCAAAAATCAAGGGGGAATTCCGACTGGAATCTTTGAGCCAGAAGACAACGATGAACCAGCTGGAATGGAGATACCAGCTGATACTGACAACGTTGGTGAAGGTTCGGGAAGTCAGTCAGACAGTGGAGCTGAGGAAGATGTTCCGACTGGCGAAGGTCAACCACCAGTTGAAATTCCAGTTCCGACTGGTGAAGGTCAACTGCCAGTTGCAGTTCCAGCTCCGACTGGTGAAAATGTGGAAGCACCAGTTATCAGGACAGAAGAACCTATTTCACAGCCGGCACCAGCAGTCGCTGGTCCTCCCAGATGGCTGAGGGATCACCCAACTGATGCTATTCTCGGTGATCCGGAAGGTTCTGTCCAGACTCGTCACGGCAGTGCGCTCCTAAGTTGTTTTATTTCTCAAATGGAACCTACTTCCATAGGAGTTGCGCTAGAATCCGCTGATTGGATTAATGCCATGCAAGAGGAGCTTGCTGAATTCACTCGCAATAATGTTTGGGACTTGGTGGAGAGACCATCACATCAGTCAGTGATTGGCACCAAGTGGGTTTTCAAGAACAAGCGAGATGAGAATGGCACCGTGGTCAGAAATAAAGCTCGTTTAGTTGCCAAAGGTTACAGGCAGTGTGAAGGGATCGATTTCGATGAGACCTTCGCACCAGTTGCCAGAATGGAGGCGATACGGCTGTTCCTTGCGTATGCAGCGTATCACGGCTTCACAGTATTCCAGATGGATGTGAAGAGCGCCTTCTTGAATGGCGAGCTAAAAGAGGAGGTTTATGTTGAGCAACCTCCAGGCTTTGAAGTTGGCACCAAGGTGTACAAGCTGAGAAAGGCCCTGTATGGATTGAAACAGGCGCCCAGGGCTTGGTACGAAACGCTGTCACAATTCCTTATCAGCAATGGATTTCGGAAAGGGAAGATTGATAGAACCCTTTTCCTTCTCAAAGATGGAGGTGACATGCTGATGGTGCAGATCTATGTTGATGACATCATATTCGGATCAAGGAATATAACTCTCTGCGAGAAGTTTTCTCAACTGATGCAGACATCATTTCAGATGAGTATGATGGGCAAGTTAACATACTTTCTCGGACTCCAGGTCCAGCAGTCAGCTGATGGAATCTTTTTCAGCCAGCGAAAGTATACGAAGGAGTTAATTCAGAAGTATTGCCCAGAGAAAACTAAGTCCCTTAGAATTCCTATGAGCACCAGTTGTCAAATATTTCTTGATGAGCAAGG
>JAPKLW010001078.1:86614-145866 GCA_026898455.1 Plectranthus barbatus | reverse complement strand
AGTTGATTACCCTGGAATCCTAGTTTCTCATATTTTCTAAACTCGATCTTTTTAATTGTCTTTTTAATTAATTACTTTTCAAACTGCCTAGTCTAAATAAATCAAACAATTTTACCGAATCGTCTAGATAGTAGTACGATATTCATGTTTTAGCGCTTGATTATACTTCGATCCTGCAATCCTTGAGATTCGATAATTTATTACTTGCCCACTGCAGTGATCTGTACACTTGCAGCTATAGCGTGTTGAAAAATACGCTATCAGCGCGCACGGACCAAAAAGGAGTCCACAACCGGGTTCGGAGGCATCGCGGTAACCACAACAGCCCTGTTGGGATCCTCCCGGCGTGGCTCACGCTCCACGCAGCGATGATGCCTGCGACGCTCGGACTGCTCGGGCTCCTTCTCCTTGCGCCTCCCTCTGTCCTCAACTTGCTGCGAGGTCTCCTGGCGGGTCGGGGGACGAGAGGATTCGGTCATCATCTCCTCCGGAGCCCTGAAAGGAGGCGGGGAGGCGGAGGGGGCGTCGAATGCCTGGGCTCCAGATTCTGACGCTTCGGGGGGTTTAGAGGTCGGCGTCGAGCTTCCTCTTCATCCCGCGCCCTCTTCTTTTCGGCCAAGGCGGTCGCGACCCGCTCCGGTGGAACCTGAGGACGTCGGCGTATCATCTCCATTGGTAGCTCGGTGAGTACGCCTCGACAATCGAGCACGGTAGTTGCTGTGATAAATCGACCGTTCTGAACTACCAGCCACTCCCTATCACCGACAGTGACATCGTACGCCCTATCCACACGTGCCTGCTCCTCGGGGGTGATCTGCGAAAATCGTAACAAACAGGATTAACATGACTAAAGTAGGTCATCAAGGAAACAAGGGATCAACAACCCACGAATCAGGACCCCGTCGTGCCTAAGGAACTCAGGCGTTTCCTCATTCAACCTAAGATAAAAATAAGAGGTCCACCACCCGGGTGAGTTCGAAGGAGGATTCTTGATCAAGTTCGACCTCCCCGTAGACCACCGTGTGAAGTAATAGTAGTGCTTGTCCGCACACTGGTTGAAGCGGTACATGTAATGCCACTCCTGAACCGTCGGGAGTCCTAATCCGAGATCCATCCACACCAGAAGGACCCCGACTAGATGGCACCAGCAGTTCGGAGCAAGTTGGAACGGAGACAGACTATAGGAGGCCAACACCTCCGAAAAGAAGGGATGGATGGGAAGCCCGACCCCGTTCTCCATCGCAGCTGTATAAAAAGCCACGCAGCCCGGAGGGGGGTCGAAACAGCGGTTCTCCGCCATTGGGATGCGGTATCTCACATCCTTGACTGGAACAACATCCGCCAGGGCCGACATGGCATTCCAGGTAACCGTCGATACAGCACCCAGCACCCTGTGGGTACGACAATCCACCGGAAGAACATAATCCCCAGCCAAATTGGGCTCCGCAACCACATTCTGTGGCTCCGCTATCGTGACCCCGGCAGCCCGACCAAACCCGCCGGCCTCATTCCCAGACGTTGCCCGCTCTATTCCCCGAAATGCCTCGGATAACATCCTATTATCCACAGAGTTGGAGTCAGAATCCGAGCTCAAGACCGATCAACTCGCACTCGGGCCCTCTTGGGCCTCTGAAAGATTAGGCTCCAGTCCGGGCCCACGAAATCTTGGGCATTATGAGCCCTAGGTGGTGATGGAGTAAAAGGCGGCGTCGAGCTCATGCCTCCGCCCCCGAAACCCTCGCGATTTTGGGAATTAGAGGTGGAAGAACTCATCACAAAAGAAACAAGCAAATCTCGAAATAAGATTAACCTAGGGAGAACAAAGAACGGGGAAAGAGATGTCACCGGTCAGCCCTATCTTCCAAAAACTACCACCGCATAAATTCCCCAAAAACACGGATTCGAGCAATATAAAAAGTCTGACAAGACAAGGGGGAGAGCAAGAGACTACCTGATGTGGAGAATGAATCAAGGTCGGATTGCGGCCGAAAGGAAAGATGATCGGAGAAGTGAACTGAATTGCCGGAAATCGCGCAAAGAGAAATGAGCAAGATCGTCGGAAATTGCACAGAGAAAGAGAGAGATGAAGAATATCGGGAAAAGTGACAAAACTAACGCGCCAATCGATGGTTATACTCAAGCGTCTCTTCAACTGCTCCGAAACTACCCCCACTTTTTACGATTATTTCAAAACTGCCATTGGGTTTTGCCGCCCAATAATTCGAACGCTAATACACACGAGTAGTTTGCTAAAAGCAGTTCGACGAATATAGTTCAATAAGAACAAGTCGAACGCAAGGGGCTCGAAACCCCGAACAAACCACTAGGGGCTCCGCGCCAAGGTGCGAACCAAGCACCACTCACCTCTTATCATGAACCCAATGAGTTCGTTGGGGCTCACCAGATGGCCGAAATTAAGAAAAGGGCGGAACCTGAACTGCCTTAACAGACACCGCAAATTCGGGCCCGTGGTGACGGCACCCGCAGCAACTTCCCGGGGCTACGCAGGTGAGGACCCCCGCAGAGGAATTGGTCCTCGAAGCCGAGAGGTGTTCGTAAACACCCAAGTAAAATCAGACCACCCTTGAGATAGTTCGAAGGGCCAAATTTTGGGAAAAAATCACGATAACACAAGCTTAAACACTATTTTGACTTGACAGGTCATGACAGACACGACCAGCCAAGCCAAAGGGGCTATTGTTGGGGGCCAAGATTGGATCCGGCCCAATAATGAATCTGACCGAAGCCCGATAAGGGGTCGACAATGCTGCCGGCCCAGTAAAGTCGCAATGACCCAGACCGCTAAGATCAGGGTCCGCCAAAGAAGTGGTCCACTAGGATGAAAGCAGCTCGACTAAGACCAAAAGTAGTCTGATCGGCAAGGAGGGGGTTCGATAGGGGAGCTGCGACCTGCCCCGTCAATCACCTAACGATCGGAAAGAGGCAACAGACGCGCAACGTCTAGCTCGCGAGATTTTCGGAACTACTCGACTATTGCGCGGTTAAGCTACCCCGACTTTTGCGGAAACAACTCCTAACTGCTGAGAAAATAACGCGGAAACCCTAGGAAGCAGCCACCTTCTATAAATGCCCCCTCAAGGTGACAGAGAAGGGATACGCACGAAGGAGAGAAAAAACCATACTCTACATCCACAATACCTCTAAGCAGCCAATAGCTCACCATTTTTTATTTTATTTGTTCATAGACTAGTTCGATTCGCGTGTATTCATTCTAGCCGAACTATTCACTTGCAATCACTTTACAATTGTTATGCCATTCTTTGTTCATATTTATTCGTAGTTCTCGGGGCTCCAACTTCCAAACGGATTTACCCCCAACAGTAAGTAAAACAAATTATGAAATTACGTTGATACTTTATTGATTATAGATAAGACAAAAAGATATAGTTTATTTTTTCCATAAAAAAATCTTTAGAATTTCTATTGCTTAGCTTTTAATTCTCTTTTTACCATCAAATACAATGTGAATAATTCATTCTCCTCTATGAAAGAAGGGACGTGCTTCTGGTTCTATTTGTGCTAAAAATAATTGTCTTTTCTATATCACTGTCTCTAGAATCAATAATAATATAAGGAATGATAATACAATTATTACGTAAATTAATATATTGGCATATAAAATAGTCTCGAATAGGGCAGTTGAACTCTTTGAGTCTCTATTCGGATATTTACTTGAGTAAGGATGATTGACCTTTTCAAATAAGTGAATCAGAAGGTTGTAGTTACGGCTTGTATGGAATTCGTATCTGTTATTTTGAGCTTGTTACCTTTGTAACCTTCTCCTCTGAGATTGCTTCGGCTATTTATAGACTGTTGGGGATCGAACTTATTCGGCCCACTCAAAAGGCCCAACACGCAGCACAATTCACTTTTATACAGGTCCAGCAAAGAGGCTAGCCCACGATATGGTGACGGAGCAATTCGATCAAGAGGAGTCCTATCCAAAAGCAGTCCGACAAGCGAGGAATACAGTCCGGATTCCAAAGGGAAGGTCCGACACGCGCACATCGGACTGCCTAACGGCCACCTGAAGATCGAAAGGGGAGTAGCGGGAAGATAATGGTAAGATCGCGAGATTCATGGGGAGGACCAAACTCTTCCAGCCCAACTACTCCGATATCTTCGGGAACCGCCGCCAAACAACCTAGTGAGGCTCGCAGAAACCCTAGGTCGCTAACCCCTATAAATACCCCTTTGTACGCCGATTTGCGGGATCTAGCTTTCCAGAAGATTAAGCGCTCGAGTTCAGTTCGATCTTTAGAGGCACACTGTAACAAAGGTTTCACCCGATATCGTGTTAATTCGTGTTGCTTGTTTTTCATTGTTGTTTGTTTATGAAGTTATACCTGCTATTTCTTGCTCATCTCTTGTGAAGTTCCTGAGGCTCCAAATCAAAGCTATTTCGAACCTCAACATAGCCGTAGCAAGGGAAATGTTTAAAGAAATAGTTGTTTAGAGACAATTCGAATTTTGAATTATCTATTGGGTCTCTAATCTGATAGAGACAATTTGTTTTTTCCTGCTCTGCCGCACCTACTCCATCCTTAATTTCCTGACACAGGATGTTGACATCCTGTTGTGTGTCAGGCTTGCCAGTCTGAGGAATATTAAACTGGATGTTTGAATTTCAGGCTTTAAGGAATCTTCTATTCTTTAAGTTTGACTCCTTGCGATTCCTCTAGCTTGTCTTCTTTGTCTCTATTCGTGAGAAGAAACTAGACTTGATAAACTGGTGATGATCCAAGCTAGTGATATCAACCAGTTTATCTAAATTGGAAGCTTCAGGCTGAAGTGATTGTCGGTTTGATACTTAAGTCTTAGTTTCTTCTTTTCTTCACGATGACCAAACTGATAGCTTCAATCTCAAGCCCAGTTTGTCTTTATCAGCTTCTTTACAACTCGATAAACATCCTAAGTGGGTATTATCAGTTTGTACAAACTAAGCTAATCTAAACACACTTCCTAAGAGTGGTTTAATTTCCATACATGTTTGACACATCAAAACATAAAAAGGTGAAGGAATTTCGAACCTAAATTCCTAACATAGTTTGTTAGTTATTTTTATTTTAAGAAATAGATTGTGAGATTCTGAGTGATGAGTGAGATTTTATGTAAAATTAAATAACAGTCATGCATTTTACTTTATATCATATTCAAAGTTATTTATTTTATTTAAGATTTATTTATTGATGAATATAATCAAAACTAGCATGAAAGAACATGGGTTTTTTCTGATTTATAGTTTTTGAACAACTTTAAACTAAAGATAACATAAATCATATTTTATACTTATATTATATCTTATTAGTTTTTTTTAATAATTATAATAGTAAAATTTGAGCACCATCCATACTCATATCCCGAAATTAGAGGGTCGGCCTTGATAAGATCCAAGGACACAATACTAAAAAAACTAATCAACGAGATCTCCCCCAACTGTTATATGGTTGTGGTGTGGAATCACTAATTTTGTTTTTACCACTATATTTGATTTTGAACCTTAAGTTTAATGGAAAACCCAGAGAGCTGCTAGTAGGATCTCTGAGAGGATTTTCAATTGTTGAAGTATATTGCTCGTGTGACATCGATCCCATCCAAACAACACTCAGAAGACTATGCAACTCTAACCCTAATATTGGAATCATGAACAAGTGCTCGTCGTGGTTGTGATGGCCAATTCCTCCTTGTGGTGGGTACTTGCTCGTCGTGGTTGTGTAGCTTCTTGGGCTGTTGTTGCTTTCAAACAGATCATTCGTTTATTAAAAGGCCTAATTAACTTGGGCCCAAAGAAATTAAATATTTCTATTAAGTTTTCATCTACTTCTATGCTAATTTTTATATATAGTTAATAATATCTTGTGCAGTTAAATATTAAAACTCATTGTAGTTAAATGTTAAATATTAAAACTCAATGACACTTCTATCTGTCGTTTCTCCACTCATTTTTTTCTAATTGTATTTCATTATTATTTATTTCTCACTCTTTTGTGTACACACATTTTATTTTTTTTATTTTTATTTTTTGCTCAATCTTGTGTACACACATTTAATTATTGTGTTTCTTAGCTTCTCGTCTCATTAGTTTTTATTTTGCGTCTTGAATTTACTCGTCATCATTTTTAAATTAAACATTATTATTAACATTAAGTAGCATAATGGAAGCATCAATTTATTGCAAAATATATTGTAGACTGCATAATTACTATTATTGTAACACTCTTTGATTTGTTTTAATAATTTGTTTAGTATGGTTTTTATATAAATACAAGTGATCTGTTAGTGAATAATTATAAAAAATATCATAAAGTAATTATAATAAAATATAATCATTGTTATGACCCAAAAATGAGCAAGCCCATTTTGGAGTCCATTAAAGAAAAAAAAGCCCAAAATAAAGCACAAAATACAAAATAAATATCTTGAGGCAAACTCTTCGGTCAATTACTCGTCAGGCCGAACTACATTTTGACCGAGCTATCTCCGAACGAGCTACGCAGTTCGAACATTGCAAAGAACTGCATCACTGAACCAAACCGTTTTAAAGCAAAATCAGCTCGATCGAAGAGACATGACTGTTTGAGGCATTAGTTCGACCGAAGCGTTAAGACTCTTCATTTAGAGTCACATCCTTGTATTTACTTCCTATAAATAGGGTTGCATTAACTGTAAAAATACACATTGATTTCAGCAATAAAAGCATCAGGTATTCAAGTTCTACTTTTTCAAGCATCTACATTAAAGTTCGTTCAAATTTCTGTATTTATTTATCTAGTATTCTTATTTAAAAAGCCTTGCAAAATTCCACCATGAACACATGGGCACTAAGTGCTGTTATAGTTAATTCTTAAACCAATGTTATAAGTTGTAACTAGTAACGGTGATTGCGATGAAACCGCGTCAGTCAAAACTGGTCGACTCTATCCAGACAAAGCAAGGAAATTGTCGAACTTAATCAACGTGATTTTTGGCTTTATTTCAATTATAGTTAATTTATTTTTCGAGCATTGAACTTGGTATTGAATATATTTGTTTTCTTGTAGATATTGGCTGTCGCATTGAATAAGGATTTACAACTTTAATTCGGGTATCAACTGCATTATACTTGGTTTTAATACATTACATTCTCAATCATGAATCATGGTGATTGTAAATTTGTAATTGACAAAATTGAATTTCCTTACGAATAAAGTCATCTTGTTTGCCTATTGAATCCATTTACATCAACGAATATTGAGAGTTTTTGTTTGTACTTCTTTTACTTTTTTTTTTTTGCGTAAATGAATTTGGATGGAAGAAATGAATCTTTCAAAGAACAATAATAATGCCCAGATAGTACCAACATTTATGCGGGGAGTACTATCCTGGTTGAGATGTCCAGCGTTGTGGCGGAATGCTGAGTGCTGAAATGTTCTCCAATTAGTCCAGCTGCCCATCTCCTCAGAATCCTCAACAGCGTCGCCGCCTTCCGCCGCGCCCTCCCCGTTCCCGTCCCCATTATTTCCCAAACAACTCTCTCAATTCCGTTTGTAGCCGCCAGCTCTGCCACCATCTCCGACCCCCCTTTCCGGCAAATGCTCACCAGCGTCGCCGCCGCGCTCTCCCTCGCTCTATCCGAACCGTCCCTCAACACCGCCGTTAGTTTCTTCATCATGTTGCCTTGATAAGTCGCCAAGATCGCGACCAGTCCGCCGCGCTTCACCACCAATTCAAGAACCGCCACCGCCTCGTCCACCATCGATTCCATCACCTGTCCAACCATTTCCACCACCCCTCCGTCCACCAACTTCGCCACCGCCTCCCTGTCCCCCGCCAAATTCAAGATTGCCATCATAGCATCTCTTCTCGGATTTGTGGGGCCCTCCCTCGCTAGATCGAGCTGCCTTCACGACACGTGTCTTCCTGCCTAGCTTCTTCCGGTATCCATGTACCCCCGTCAGGCTGAAAATGGTGGCCGCCGCATTCCCCTTCGCCTCCCAGGTGGCGCCGGACCTCAACACCTCAATAACGCCGTTTAGGACTCCGTCCGTCTCCACAATCCTCGTCTTGTTCGCTTCGAGAATCGAGAGGTTGAGAATTGTTGTAACGGCGTTTATCTGGAGGCTCGGAGTCTCCGAGCCTAAGAACTTGACCAGCAACGGCAAAGCTCCGGCCTCTGCGATGCAAGTCCGGCTATCGGAATCCGCTTTCGCCAAAACGCGAAGCTCGTAGACTATGCGGTCGACCACCTCCGCTGCCTGCGACGACGCCGTCATCTTGTTGACAAGAAAGGAAACGGTCATTCTGATCGCTTCCAAAGCGGTTTTGTTGAGAGCGACGCCGTTAGGCTTGACGTTAACTTCGGTTGAGACGAAGGGGATCCTCTGCTCGCGGCACCACATAGCTATCAAATTCTTCAACGCGAGATTGGGGATGAGCTGCGTGTGGGCCAGGGTCTGACCTGTCTTGGGACACGTGGTGTGCCCTGATTCGATCCAAAAGGCGATTGAGGAGCGATCGTATGTTTGCCCTGTGGAAACCACCACAGGATCTCTCATCAAATCGAGAGAAATAGGGCACCGGAAATCCGCCGGGATATTTGCTTCCGCCGCCGATTTTTGCCGCCTGGTGGCGATTCTCGAAGTGGAGGCGCCGTGCAGCACGCATTTCGCGTAGCGCACGAGTCCGATCAGAGCAATGATGTCCGCCTTCGATTTGTCGTCGTTTTGATTCTGAACTTCGTCTTCGAGTTTCTCGATTTCGTTGCTGCAGCTCGCGGAATCGCACAGATTCAATCTCTGGAAAATCGCCGACAGCTTTGAATGATCGGGAACGATTTCTCGTTTGATATTCTCCAGCATTTTCAGAACGTCGGCTCTGAGATTTTCATCTGCGGGATCAACGCAATCAGCAGATTTTCCCGAACACTGCTTCTTAATCAAATTGAACAATTCATCAGCATCCTGGCTCAAATTGAGCTCCCGCGCGGGGAAAACATCCAGAAGCGTCGACAATTCGACGATCAGACGATCAAAAGAGCTCGAAATCGAAGGAATCTGCATCAAAAGCCACATTCTGCTGCAGATGGAACAGTCTTCTAGTAACACCTTCATTCTCTGCAAAATTATATACAATTCCTCAAAGCAAAGAGCCGCGGAAGGAGGAAAAACATTCACCGGATTCCAAACAAGTTCCTCAAAAAGAACCGAAATCAGTCTCGATTTTCTGATAGCCGATGCAGAACTTTTCCTCAAAAGAACTCTCAGCGGCCGCAGCGACGAAACCTCTTGAGATAAAACAAACAGCGACTGCAGAAGCTTCTGATCGCATAAACCCGGCGACGTAAACGCTCCTAACGACAGCCTCCGTTTCCTCCCCGGAAAAGCCTCGTCCGACACCTCCATCGATCAACCAAAAAATATACAGTCAAATTCCCAAAAATAAAAATAAAAGCCGTTCGATTGATTTTGCGACGTAGGTAATCAAATCGCTGTAAGCAGAAATGAAGTTTATGGAAGAATTCGGGTGGAAGGAAATTGAACAGAAATTAAGAATGAGGGAAAATGAGCTGTGAAATGAGAAGTGGACCAAACATAGATGCTCCGGCTAAAGTTTACTTTCAAAGAAAAGAAAGGGAAACGTAGAAAACTAATGAAGTATTTGATTAGCAAAATTAGGCATTTATTTAATGATTAAATAAATGGATAAATGATGTTTTTGTTTATATAATAAAAAAAAAAAAGAAGTTTACTAATTCAGACGAGAATTAGAAGATGGAGTCAGCATTTGGCAGGACTTAAATCAGCTCGATTACAACAAAGCTTAAAATTAGGTTTCAAGCACACAAGTTTGAGCAATTCAATACTGACGACAGCCGCCGGAAGTCGGCACACAAAAATCCTTCATGTCTTAATAGTTTCCTTTTGCTTCTATTTCCCTTGTGATAAAATAGGAGTTTTATTAATTAAGAATCCGAAAGATAGTTTAATTTTCGATTCAAGACCCAAAAAATTAATTGTCAATTCAGGACCCGGAAGATCACAAAAATTCTCAATCCAGGATCCAAAAGATCAAACAATTCTCAATCCAGGACCTAAATTAGACGCTATTTAAACGATTGGAGAGGGTTTAGCGTTTTAGTGGCCTAAATGAGATCTTAGTAGTTTTTTTTAATTATTATACTTTATTAAGTAGTTGATTATTTATTTTTAATATTTCAATTATATAAATTTGAATCATTTTTTATTAATTATATATATATAAAAAATCAGCTGTCTAGGCCGTAGTTTAGGTGCTAAATACTGATTAATTGATGTACAGATAGGAATCATCCATAACCTGAGCTATGGTCTAAACAAATTTTTAAAATAGAAAGTTTAATTATGTGTTGGGTAAATCAATAGAATTAAATTATTTAGTTGTTTTAGAAGATTTGAAATAAGCAATTTACTCCCTCAATTTTAAAAGTTACATAATAGAAAATCTTGATATCTTGATTTGACCGATAGTTTGAATTAGAAAATCAATTATTTTGGTCGGATTGAAGTAATCAAATTATAATAATGTTATTTAAAAATTAATAATTGTCTAAATCGATAATTAGTAAATTTTAGGTTCAATATTTTATGGGTTGAGTGTTCTTATCCTTCTACCGTTTTTCTATTTTTGTGATTAATATTTTTTTAGTTTGCAAAAATTTATGTTTTCATAACTACTGCGTTATGTTAAATGTCACAAGAAAGTAAATTTTACTCCCTCCGTCCCACTCTATTAGTCACATTTGCCTTTTTGGTCTGTCCCACTCTATTAGTCTCATTTCCTAAAATGGCAAACTTTTTCACACTCATCAATAAAATATTAATTCCACTACATTCACAAATATTGGTTCCTGTACCGAAACCATATGGGACTAATAGCGCGGGACGGAGGTAGTACCTATTTCTTTTCTTGTTTGTTTTATTATTTCTTATCTACTTTGATATATTCTTCTTTAAATTCATAATTGATGGTATGTGAGTTGTTCTATATTTATTTGTATCAATGGTTAAATTCGAATTTCAAATCATTAAACGAGTTAAATCAAATAGCTTGATATGTTCGGTTTAATTTGAATTATTTGATCAATTTGATTTTTATGGACTCATCAAAATCTCACCTCGAGCTATTTGAAATATTCATAATTTTATTGAAAGTAAAGATTATTTATTCTAAAAATATTACATTTATATTCAAATTTTAAGTTTTCTTATATTAATTGTGAAGAATGAAGATTATTATACTTGTTACTCACAATTTTATAATGATTTTAACTAACATACTTATTCACGAGTCAAATAATATAGACTTGTTGGTCCCGAGATCAGAGTTTTGATATACGCAGCGAAAATTTTACAACAAAAACTTGCACTCACAAACTAATTTTTATTTACTAGTATTTGTCTTTGAAAGATTTATTGTTAGCAAGTTTGCAAGTTCATGTTTGAAATATACTTCAACACTAAGGTAGTGTTGAGTTTTAAATCCTTACGAATAAATACATAAAGCAATAAATGCAAAAGATTTATAGAGGTTTGGATACAAAAGTCATATGTCCTCTCTTCAAACCTTTAGTCTGGAATACACTAAGCTTCATAATATAAAGGTTTTCACGATCTATCGCAAGCTGATGAATGCTAGTGCCCACCAGTCCACTTACTTACTCGCCCTGGTCGTTGCTTCCTCCGCTTCACAGATTCGAAGTGTGGGCACACCATGCAACCTCCATCTCTAGAACTTGGGAACTTTAAAATTCTTTCCGAAACCGTCGAATACTTTGGCTAGACGCCCGTGAGAATCACAACTTAGAGAAAAGTAAAGTTGTACTTAGAAAGCAACAAGTCTCGTGTTCAAAGATGGCACACAGTAAGCTATGAAATAGCCTCGAACGTTTGAAAGGTTAAAGTTGTACTTAGCAATGTTTCGTTGCTTGGTAGTTTGGTTCGTCACACTCCATAACCTCTCTTCTAGGGACACTTCATCTATTTATAGACGAAGTGTGAGAGATTTGAAATTGTAGCCGTTGAGAAACATTTTGGATGAAGTTTAATCAGACATCTCTCTTCTGAAATAGACATGTCGTTTTTTCAGAAAGTTTGCACCTGCTCTTGTTTTTCTAACACTTGATGTTAACATCGTACAGTGTGTCAGAATAGCTCTTCTAGTTAGTCTGAGGAATTGAAACTGATCCAACACCAGGGTCTTCAGACTTTAAGTAATCTTCATTCTTAAAGTCTGGCATTTAAGAAGACTCTTCTGACTTGTTCTTTTTGTCTCTTTGTGCTATAGTGATAGGCTCGAGTGAGACTGGTCAATTTCCTACTAGTGATGTCAGCTAGTTTCTTCATGTGGGTTCTCCAAACTTCTGTATAGGACTATAGTCAATTTCTTCTGTCACCTTGTGAAGCCCAAACTGGTGGGAACCAGTTTGCCTTGATATGTCATATTACAATTTAATAGACATTTTATACAGGACTTTACAAGTTTGAACAAACTAGAGACACTTCAAAATTAGTGTTTTCTATACAGTCTTTGACACATCAAAGCATAAGTCTCAAATACACAATACAACTAAAACCCTAAACTAAAATAATAAACCTTCTAAGGACATATTTGAACAGATTTTTTTTCATTGATTTAAATCTTTCCTAAAAATAAAAATATTGCATGCAATTGAATTCTTAATTCTAGACGATTGCTTATTCATAGGTTATTATGAGGTCAAGACAAGCCGCTATGGTGAAATTGGTAGACACGATGCTCTTAGGAAGCAGTGCTAGAGCATCTCGGTTCGAGTCCGAGAGCATAACTATAAGGTAAGAATACTTATAACAAAACTAATTTAATTGATTTAATAAATGAACATCATTAAAGGAATTCAAACAAACTTTTATCAAATTAAAATATGAATAATTTACTAATACTTTAGTTCATCTAAAACACTACCTCAAAATATATATATATATATATATATATATATATATATATATATATTATTATATTATATGTAATAAACTCATTCGTATATTATATTATGATATATGCAATGAATTATAAATTGAAAATGCAAACAATCAAATGATGTGAAAAACAACAATGAACCTCTCATACTAATTAACAAATGTATTATAAATAATGAATTATAAACCTAATACATAAAAAACTGAATATTGTATAAAACGAAATTAGTTCACAAATTAGTCCACTATTCCATCATAAAAATATATTGGTTGTATTTGACCAATCCCTAATAAATGCGTATTGATGTAAGAAATGATATAAATTAAGATGAGTTGGTGGAATACGTGGGTGGATATGGTTGGCAATGCCATGGACTTGTTCACAAAATTAGTATCCAAACATTATTTATGAGATAACCATTTAATTAGTTCAAAAAGTAAGGTTTGTTGGCGTTTTTATTTATCAAATTATTACAACCTGGCCTTCGATCTTATCATCGGTTGGTGGCTTTTTTGTTTGTCCATTTTCCGTTTTTTTTAATTTTTTTAATCTATTTGTTTTCTACGTTGCGTGAAAATTATTTAATATTGCAGAAGATATATGCTATCTGTTTACGACAAAGTCTACTTTTCGGCGGCTGGCTTTCAAGGAAATTGATGTTTGTGCATTTTCTTGCTTTCTTACATGACAAAAACGTGTTATTACCCCCACCCACAAAAAAAACAAAAAAAACAAAAAAAACAAAAAAAAAAACCTACCAAGTTTCTGTTTCAGTCTCGTTTTCATTTAGAAATTAAGGGGCGTTTAGTTTAACGAACGAAAGTTACTATGGGTATGGATTTGATAATAGAGGAAATAGGTATGAGTTTAATTTTTTGAAATCTTTCTCAATTCTAATGTTTGGTTTAGGAGGTGGGTTTTAAAATCATTTTCAATTGTGATGATTGATTTTTTAACTTTATAGGTTTATAAAATAATTAAAATATTATACAAATAATAATTAATTTAATACTAAAAAATAAAATCATATTAAAATGAATAAATAATCATTTTATCTTCTTATTTTTTTTATAAAATATAATGTTAATATACAAAATAATTGATTTTATAATAATATTATTATATAATATTAAAAAGAATAATATATAATTATAAAAAATATTATAAAAACAAGAAAAAGAAAATAAATAAGAAAATAATTATAAATAAAATGAATTAAAAAATAAGAAATAAATAATTAATTTAATGATAAAAATCAAGAAAATATAATCATATTAAAATAAATAAATAATATATTTATCATCTTATTTATTTTATAAAATATAAAATTAAGATACAAATAAATGATTAATATAATACTATTATTATTTTAATATATTAAAAAGAATAATACATAATTATAACAACATATAATATTATAAAATAATATAATTATCATAATTTTTTAGAGTAATATTATAAAAATAAATAAATTAGAAAGTAATTATAAAATAATATGAAATAAATAATTTTGGTAATGGGGTATGGGAATGAAAATGACACCCACAATTTTGGGAGATTTTGGTGATTCCCAAGTATTTGGGTATCATTCCCATTTTTTCATTTTATACCATTTAACTAAACAATGGGTTTCGGAATCATTACATTCCCTCCCGAAACTCACCAACCAAACGCTCCCTAATACTTCGAATTTATTGTTAAATATTTCAATCTTAATTCGTTCCAAAAATCCGGGCTATCAGTTTTTTAACGTGCCACAAATTCATACAATAAATAATAAATTTGGATTTGGATTTGGATTGAGGCTCTATAAATTCATATCCTTATTGAATTGATACCCAAGAACATAAAAATCTCTATTAAATATATGGATTGAATTGGAGCCTATCAATTAATCAAATCAGATACCGGTTCCATTAATAAAGAGATAAAAAAAATATTTTATTATATTTCATTAAACTTATTTCATAGTTATCAAATTTAATTTTATAGCTTGTATTAATGCACTTTTATTTCATTTAAGTATCATTACCATATTAAATATTTTGTATCTTGTTATTCATATTGAATTATTGTGGTGTTTGGTGTTACTACCAAGAATCACTATAATTTGAAAGTAGAGAAAATTGGTGTGGATTTTCTAAATAGAAAGTTTTGGATGGTCTCTATTGAAGATGTTGATGGATGAAATTTGATGGAACAAGAAAAGCAAAGAAATAATATTCAAGATGGAAAATAGTGGGATTTTATTATTGAACTTTAAGGGAAAAAATATTGATCCATCTTATAATGACAATACAGGTATTTATAGGGGAGAACCTAGATTTACAAGAAAATTGATTCGAATATGATAAGATATATCCAAATCTTTTCTTACAATGAATAAGTTGTTTCCTAATCAAATCTGTAATAAATATGATCAAATCTCGCCCAAGAGGGAAAAAAGATCTGCCATATCTCTTCCGGCCTTACCCAGCTGTCGTGTAATTCGAGCATCTATTCGTTAAATCTGTTCGATCACTTTGGATAAGAAACGACTCGATTGAGTGCTGGAGCAATTCGATTGCATGTCCGGTCAATAGTAATCGGACCGCTGGACTTGAATCTGCTGGGTCACATTTATCTGTAAATGGGCTTGACAACACTTATGATCATAAAAATAATCCACAAACAACAATCAACACAGGTAAATCAAAGAAGAGAACACACTTGAGTCATAAACTTTCTTAATTACATTTTGATATTTTCTTAATTACTACAATAATGGGATAATTAATATGTTCGTGATGCCATTTTATGATACTGTTACAAAATTGATTCAGTTTTGACATTTACAATCTGTAAAAACCTATTAAGAATTCTTTTCTTGATATAATATACCAAACAATCTGTAACTATTTCATCTAACATTGTGTTATGCAATTTGTCTTAATAATCTTCATTGCAGATAAGGACCTTTCAATAGAAGTTGTTGTAACCAACATTAACACAATGAATAACAATATTCCACTACGAACCCTTGTTGAGCTGAGGAAAGAATTTATCCAATAACAATTTATCCTTAAATAATGACCAAATGTTTTGATATAGTGAATTGTATTTTCACAATTAATATTGTATATGAGTTTAAAAAAAGAAAAAAATTTCTCAATTACAATTTATAATAATCAGCAAAACCAATGAATAATTACAATATAAAACAAAATTTAAAAAATATCAATAATTAATATTTACAATTCATATAAAACAAAATTACAATTTACAACAAAACACAAATAATTAACAATTAAACTCATAACAAAACAAATTAATAATAAGAATTTGAGATCTTGATAAAATTATAATAATTTATAATTACCTCATCATTTAATGATGTTGGACATGGAGATAAAATCTCGATGAAGAATTTGAAAAAATAAAAGAGATTTTTTCTTGTTCAATTGCACACAAAAAATGGTTGTGCCACAAAATTTATCTTAAGAATTATTGAATCTAATATATTCATATTAATTTTCAAATACTTTCAAAAGAAATTGGGCCAAGCTTATTTTGTGATCCAAAAAAGTTTGTTATGGGGTCGTCTCACCAAATTTCTCTAAATATTCACTACAACTTGTTTAATACATATATATATATAGAAAAAAAAGGGGAAAGTTTGTCATGGGGGCGGGCGCCCCCTTCAGCCCTAGGTGGCGCCGCCCCTGGTTATAGCTGATCATAAGCACTGGTTATAGTTAATCATAAGCACTAAAATATGTACTTTATCTAACATATCTATTCATACAAGTTGGTACTGTGAAGTTATACCCTATTGGACAGTGTATAATGACACAATATAACTACATGTAGTATAAATAGATCAAACTGTAGCAGTGAACTAAGGATATACTTGACTTCATATTCAAATGCGTAAAAGGCAATACTGGCTTGTTTACAATTCGTTGAAGGTAATTTTAATGGGAGAAAATGAAACTTAACTCACGTGTATGTTAGCTTAGCCATTTACGAGTCTCCTACAATCTCATCATTTGCTTCTAATGATGGGTTATGATTCTAGATTTGTTATGCCCATTAGTCCAAATAAAAAGTTTTTTAATCAATTTAATAGAGTAGTAAGATAACTAAACTAGAACTATACAAGATAAACTAATGATCAACATAGAAAGAAATTGAATATAATTTCCGGCATAACATAAATCTTCGAACTAATAAAGAAAAATAAACAGAGGCAGGATTATTTGAACACTTTAGCAGACACAAATGTGAACATTAAATTCGTAGTTATGGTCATCCCCAATAAGACAACATTCTACAATCAAATTTTCATACTAATTCTAACGCAAGTCCGTTCGTGATGACGATTTACAACCATATTAGATGGTAACCATATTAAAAGAACATACAAAGGTAACTAAACTAGAAGTACACAAATTCCAAAGAAAACCCAGAATTCATATTTGTCGAACACGACTATATTGTACGTAGAATTGGATATTGAAAAATGCTACGATCAATACAAGAAAGTCGAGTAAAACATATTTCTGTCGAGTTCTTGAAATCAAACCATTGATTTTGAAATTTCCTTACCAATTGAATTTGAGGGTGGACTGCGTGAAATATCAGAGAAAAGATACTACAGAAGGTTACGTAACAAAGTCGCAAGAACAAGATATGAGGGTCGAACGTGCGTGTATAGGGGATGAAGGTGGGGGGGGGGGAATGAAATTGAAACCCGTCGAAAAACAAGGGTTTTGTGGATTCCCAAAAACTTAGGAATGATTCTCAAATCCATAAATCAAACGACAAACGGTGAGTTTCAAAATTATTCATTTTTCTGAAATTCATTAACCAAATAAACTTGAAATATTTTTTAATAAGTGTGTAAGATGGACCATATAATTAATCAAAAGAAGGATATATGTTAAGAGAACTTTTTTGAATATGATTATTGACCATATTTATTTCCATACAATTTGAGCAACTCATCAATTAAAGAGGGTTCATTACTGCTGATTGATTTCAAAGATTTAAACTAGTAGGTAATATAATTGACTAGCTACACCTCATTAGTCACTGACTAATTAGAATCGCTATGAATTTCGAACCAAACACTCGCCCGCATGCAATCATTTCTCTGGGCCCGGTTCGCCCGATCTGATCAATGCGTATATACGAAGAGTTAATTGGCGTAAGTGTATCTAGGGGTGTAATCGAATCGAACCGAGTCGAATCGAGTAGTGTCGTGCTCAAGTTTGACTCGTTTAGTTTCAAATCGAGCTTCGAGCTTTTTAATCGAATACTTTGATGTTCATGAACGTTATCGAGCTTTTATAGAGCCTAAACAAACTTTCTAAATTTAGAATATATTTAATATCTTCATTATTATTTTGAAGAAAATGTTATTTATTCCAAAAAGAATATCATATTAATGCTCAAATTCTAAATATTTTTCATTATTAAATAGATTTATCATTATTGTTACTTTTAAATCATGAAAATATTATTTTTATAAAAGTAATTATTTTAGGGTTTAGGGTTTAGGGTTTATCGAATACTATGAGCTCAAGTAGGGATGTCAATAAAGCCCGAAACCGATGGGTCGGCCCGAAACCGGTGGGCTAAAATACGGGTTAGGGTAAAAAAATTTCAACCCGAAATTATTTTTAACCGAACGGATTGAACCCGACAGGTTGGCGGCCCGAACGCGCTGAGCCCGGTGGGTTGCGGGTCGGCCCGTAGGTCCGGCAATATTTAATAATTTATTATTTATTATTTATAATATTATTTATATCCTACTATACCCATTAATTATATACCTAATTTCCTAGACCTAATTTTCCGTCACACAAAATCTCATCAATCTCTCCCAATGACGTAGTCCTTTACCCTCAAATCGAAAAATCTCTCATTTCTTCCTCTTTCACTGTCTTCCACTCGTCACTCTCCTAATTAGCGTACCTACTCATTTCTTCCTTTCAATAACCTTTAGCCACTCGTTGTTATGTTCACCCAAGTGAAAGCTATATTTAATTTTTTAATCATTATTTTATTATTTTATACGTTGAGAAATGTACTTCTATTACTTAAATTAGTTGGTATATAAGGATTGATGTTTTTTTTCTTTTCAAACTATGATTATCCACTTATCACTATTTTTTTGCAAAGATATTGATATTTGATGTCTTTTATTTATGTTGGTTCATCATTTTCTTTTTTTTTTATTTTGTTTTAGGGGTTATTAAAATATTTTAAGAAAATCTTTACAAAAATAAACTCGTAAATATTGCCAACCCGACGGGTCAGCCCGAAAACCGGTGGGTTAGGGTTAGGTTCAAGAATTTTTAGCCCGATAAAAATTCAGCCCGATTCAACCCGGACCGAATAGCCTGCAGCCCGATAGGGTTAGCCCGAAACCCGACGGGTTAGCCCGATTGACATCCCTAAGCTCAAGTTTGTTTCATTTAATAAACAAACTTTACTAAAACTTGAATGAGCTTTTATCGAGTCGAGATCCTAGCTCAAGAACAGTTTGGTTGTATATCATAAAAAATTTATCCATTTTCCTAATATGTTTCGATCTATTATCTCAATTTTCTTGTCAAATATTTTCTCTCTCATTCAAAATCATCAAATCTTCGCCTGAGAAGTTCGCCGCCAAATTTTTTTTTACCTTTGATGGCCGGACCATTGGTGCGCACCGGAGTTCATTTCTCATATTTGGTTATTTTTTTCTTTATTTTGTGATTGATTTTATTCCTTTCGTGCCATTTAGGGAATAAACAACACATCGTGCTTGGAGGGAAAGCCACTTGTTAATTGTCTAATTTATACTGGCAATCAGGTGATTACACGTGAATCGCTTTGCTAGAATTTGAGAGAATTGCGAGAATTTGTTTTGCATTAGAAGCATTTCTGTGGGAAGAAGTTTCGAGGCTCTAGGGTTTTATGTCAGTGATTGAGGAAGTTGGGAGATAAATTGAAGTTACGATTGATTGATATTCATTGTTGTCTTAAGACCGAGTAAGAGAGACGTGGTTTAAGGGGTATAATGTGTATACTTTGTGTGATTCAAAAGTGGTCGCGGAGGATTGCTACCATCCTTCCATGGCTAGTATTTCCACTGATTGGTCTTTGGGCTCTTTCACAGCTCTTGCCGCCAGTATTCAGATTTGAAATCACCTCGCCGAGGCTTGTTTGCTTGTTAGTTCTGTTGGTAACACTGTTCTGGTACGAGGTACTGATGCCTCAGTTATCAGCATGGAGGGTCAGGAGGAATACTAGGCTTAGGGAGAGGAAAAGGTCTGAGGCTATTGAAATGCAGAAGTTGAGGAAGACTGCCACCCGGAGGTGTAGGAATTGCTTGACAGCTTATCGAGATCAGAATCCTGGTGGGGGCAAGTTCATGTGCTCTTACTGTGGCCATATTTCAAAAAGGCCAGTTCTAGATTTGCCTGTACCTCCAGGGATGGGTAATTCAGGGATTCTGAAATATCTTGTTGGAAAAGGTGGGAAGATATGGAATGGGAAGGCTTGGTCATAAAATGGGTGGATATGTGGGCAGGACTGGCTGGAGAACGGGAATTGGGTTGGTGGTTCTTTTTCAGGCGAGTCCAATTGGAAGAGGGGTGGCAGTGGCTTATTGGGTGGGAATGATGACCATTGTCTAGCAGAAAAATCTTATTCTCGTGATTTAATTTTTTTTTTTGCAAAGCGGTAACAATAATTTTATTGCGCATCATGTGGCTTTGGAGAAAGATTTTTAGGGTTGGTTCATCCCGAGATGATTCTTCATCAGATTCTGAACACAGGGAACTGGATAAACAAAGTGAAAATGGTGGGAACGGTCAGGAGAGTAGAGGAGAGAAAGCTTGCAGAAAAGCTGAGGAGAAGAAGCAGGCTAGATTAGAGAAGGAGCTACTGGAAGAGGAGGAAAGAAAGCAGCGTGAAGAGGTAGCAAGGTTGGTTGAAGAAAGGAGGAGATTACGAGATGAGAAAATGGAGGCCAAAAAAGAGCCTGGAAAGGGGTCCCCGCGAGCTAGGGAAAGAGAGACTAGAAAAGAATCTGAGAGGAAGCGCCAAGAAAAAAAAAAGGGAAAAGACAGAGGCTAGAGTAAAAGCAACTCTGATGCTGAGGAGCTGGAAAGAAGAGTGAACAGAGAAAGTGATCAAAACAAGAGAAGTGATAATGATAGACGGAAGCAACATAGAAGTACCCCTGAAATTATGAAAACTAATGGCACCGAAGTGGGGCATGGTTTTAAGGGTGCTGCTGCTGGCAATCATAACCAAGGAAATGCTGGAACAAGATACTTTGATCGCATGAGGGGGACATTTTTATCTTCTTCTAGAATATTTACTGGAGGTAGTTTTTTTGGAAAGAATACTAACACATCTACTATCTCAAGAGATCAGAAACCTAGCTCTTTGGTAGAAAATGCTCAAACTCTTACGTCTAGAAAAGATATAGTACAACCTGACCAGGCTTCCGGAAGACCAACTGTAAATGGAGATGATAGGAGTTCTAATCGCCCAGTAAGTTGCTGGTTCATGTTTTTATTTGTCTACAGTTGTTCGGAAAGTTGTTTATTGATGTTTTTATGAGCAATGAGCTTTATCATCTATTTATGAGAGCTTGCTCGTGCAAAAGCTGGTAAATGCACGTACGAAACCAGTTATTTGATGCACTGGAGTCTTTACATTGCAATGTCTAATCTATTTATTTGAAAAAATCAGCATGGAAAACTGAAATTACATTCTTGCCATGCTGTCCATGTAGAGAACTTGAGATAATATTAGGCAGTCCTTATCAGTGTGAGTTTGCATACTGTTTTAATAATATTTCCATGCCATTGACTCTGCTTCAGGTGCTCAATGGGCCTCAATCATGTACAGCCCCTAAAAAGTCTTGGCAGCAACTATTCACTCGATCGCCTGCTGTTGTCCCCCCTTCTAATACAAATGTAATAAGCAGACCAACTGGGAAGCATAAAGCTGAAGCTCAGTGCACTCCCTTTTCTGGTCATTCTCCCTCAACAATTTCATTTGACAATCCTATTGATTTTGGAGTACAGTCTCCATTCAGTTTACCGTTATTCCCCTTTGGATCGAGCAGTAGCAGTGCAGTTCTTCCATTGCCCTCTGAAGCCATGCTGCCTAAAATGGGAGCTTCACCACATGAACTTTTGCCAGAGGAGTCCCAGAGTTTTGAAGACCCCTGTTATGTTACATATCATATATCATTGCTTGGACCAGTTTATGAATCGCTTGATGGCTTTCAGCTGGACCTGGGTTTTGTGACTGATTCTGGATTGGAAAAACCATGTTCTGTGAAGACAAAAGTTGCACCTTCTGAAGTCACCAAGCCATCACCAATAGAGTCTCAATTATTGTGGTCGTGTGTTTCAGAAGATAACTCAAATAGCTTAAATGACAATGGGACATGGCAGATGTGGAATAGCTCGCCTCTTGTTCAGGATGGTCGTGTTTTAGGTGTTGGGCCTGTCAACTGGCTTTCGCATACAGAGGTGAATTCATTGAATAAAGAAGATAATATGTGTCAGGTACCTCATAAAACAATGGCTTCACTGTTCAAGAAGGATGAGCAAACCTCCTCTGGCCATCATCATCAGCAACATGTTCTATTTGGGAATTCTCCTAATGGTGGTGAAGGGATTCGTGAACTGAATCACGAAGTCCGTTTGCCAAAGATCGTTAATTGGAATATCAAAAATAAATTGCTATGCCTATGATCAATCCTAGCATGCTCCTATATTATTATGCATAAGAAGGTTATGCGGAATACCTGGATTGATGAACGATGAAGAACGCGTGCGCGGAGATGCCCTTTGATCTTTCCCACGCACCAAGATTTAATTTCCTAACAGATTGAGAAAATTAATCTAAAGAAAATAATAAATTATTTTCGAAAATAATGAGGAGAGAGAGAAGAAGAAATCCTCCTGGTCTGATGTTCTGATCTGTTTCCCAACTCGATCTGAAAATCTGGTGAGGATTCTCTATCAGATCCCTTGCCCGGTTGAGAAGCAGAATTTCCTCCTCGTATCTCAGACTCTGTCGATCACCACAGCTCCCAATGCTCTGGTTTGCTGTGTGCAACTTGTGATCTTAAGAGTTGTAGGTGCATTGAGGTCTGAGGTACTGAGGCCTATTTATAGGAAATTCTAGGCTTCTGTTGGGCTTGAGTTATCATAGGCCAGACCAGGGACCAGAATGCAAATAGCAAATAAGGCCTATCAATTAATTAATTCCCATATTCAACCCAGAATATAATTAATTAATTAATATTGATTCATGCCACCAGAGAATCAATACTGTCCTACCTATTTGCTACCACGTTTTGAGGAACGGGTTGCATTGGACTCGGTTTATCCCCACATTTAAGGTTACAGACATTCGTTAATTAATTTAAGCTCTGACAAGCTATTTAATTAATTAACATCTTTAATTCCTGAATCAATCCACTCAAAACCTTTTTCACTTATGCTTGAACTTAATCAGCCTGCAGGACTTTAGCATAACGAACCTTTTGAGCTGTTCAGGGAATGTCACCATCCTATACTGGATGTGGTTACCTAGTTCAGATACCAGACAGTCATACACATATTGATATCACCCAAGACTGCAGAAGTACAGGTTCAACTAGAACCCTCTCTATAACTCAAAGTGATATACAATATATGTATACTTCTGTACCTTCATATAGGTTTAAGATTCCATCGAGTCATAAGGATCTAGATTCTTTTAATGTCAGATAAAAGAATCGATCTCGACTTAGGTCCTCATCAATGTGTGCCCCACACCAGCATACCAAGACATCCAAGATAAGATGCTTATCCGCATATGCTGCAGCCTATACCGACAGTTTATCCTGGAACTGTCTCAGCTGTGATGACCATTTATATCTTGCTAGGTCAAACGATCCATACGATCTTCCGTGATCTTCTACACACCGTATGATCTCCCTATCGACGAGATAAGAGGATAATTGTGTTTGCGACACATGTTTGTTAATTCAGACAGGAGATGAACATACAACAATTATGATTCCCAGTATATTAACCAATAAACCTTGTACATAATATACCAATCATAATGCTTTCAGTATATAAATCCATCAGGTGGAGCAATTAATACATCTGGGCCTGTGATTGCTGATCTTCCATGGCTGCCAAGAACTTTGTTTGGGCCAACCTCGAATCCTGATAATCAAGCTGTGCTGACGCACAAGGGAGAAACTATTCATAATGGCCGCATTTATAGAAGTACTGGTGGACCTGCTGCTAACCATCAATTTGAGCTGTCTGCTGCTTATTCTTGGACTATGTAAGCTTAACATGTTGATCTACATCACGTACTTCTCTTTTGTTTTCTAGGCTACTTATATGTTACACTCATTACCTAAAGATGATTTCACTATGTCATGAATCTGATACTAACAATTTTTTAAATATACATAGGTCAATGTTTATACCTATGTCTGTGTGCATGTTGATTCTAACAGCTGATTGTGGGAATTAGATGTGTCCATTTTTATGCTTTAGTTGGACCATGGCTTTAAGATATTCAATAACACCCTATGGCCTCTTACTTGTAGGTTCCATTCAATTATTAAAGATGTTAAAGTTCTAAAGGAATTTGATCATTCAACTTGTAAGCTAACTCCATTCCTAAAAAACTAGTATTGTCAGTGATTCTCTAGTTCTACTTGTGCTCTCAAGGATGGCTGTTTTTGGTGATCATTTGATATATTTGATCTATAGGCATTAATCCCAATATGAAATTAAAGATTTGGCCATCCTAGGACTGTCTCTTTTCCTTTAGGGGGGGTACCTTTGGCGGGGATTCGTTTTAATGAAAGTTGGAGTAGGATTTCAATTAAGTTGCAGGCTTGCAGCTTCACTGCTCGTGCCCTAATAAAATTCATGTTTCTACTTATTTTTGTGAAACTGAATGAAAAATTGGCCTTGCTTCATCATTCATGTACTGTGGGCTTGTAATCATGATGTCTACAAAAATTGATTTGCTTTTGGTTTTATCCTGGAAGGCCTGCTCATATTGTCCTTTCAAACAAAACTCCTTCATTAATCGTACCAGAATATGTAAATGAAACATATGTGGGGGAAATCTCTGTATTGTATTCATCGCACCACTTATTTGTACAAGAATGACCCTTATTTTCTATTCTAGGCAATAAATCAATTAATTTAAGACCATATAATCAACACATTTTTAAAAAAGAATCTTTATCATATATTCTAGCACTCCCTTGCAAATTAGAGCACAGATGTTAATCATGCTCAATTTGTTACTGAATTATAGAAATAATGTGCATCACAACTGGCAACATGAGATGATGAAGTTGTCATACTTGATCGAAACGAAACAAAACTAAAAATAATGATATATTAATAATAAGTTGAATTTGTACCAAAATGAAATCCAACACAAATCTGATGTTATTTGGAATAATGCATCGGTGAACAACACCGGTACAAAGCGAATTCTAGCATCAATCCAATGTTATGGGTCAGCAACACTGGTACATATCAGTCCAATTAGATTCGAACAATAAGCATGCAAAGTGAAACCCAACATCTATCCTGTATTGATACAAATAGTTCACAAATCAATAGAGGACAACGAGGCAATCTGAATGGCAGTGGTCATATTAGATTCCAGCCACACATGATCCCCATGTGCTGGCAGGCACAACTTGTGCAGATTGTCTCATCACTGGATTTCAGGAGAAGGTTCGTTGGCGGGCCCGCTCCTTCATGGACGGGGGCAGTGTTGATTTTTTATGCGTCAAAATGAAATTGGCAGCTTGCCCTTTTTCAGATGCCTTATATTCTTCTCTTTTTTTATGCTGATACCCTAGGATGAGAACCATGCTCTTGCTATCATGTTATTGAAGCGTTTGTGGGGGTTATATTTGAATTATATTCATAACTTGACTAATCATAGACCATATAATCACTACTCTATTCAATATAAATTGGTATCACATATTCTAACAATTAGCAAGATTTCACAATCCTCACTCTTTACCTTCTACTTCAGACATCTCAACATACGGGCGAATTATTTTGACTACTTTGCAAGCAAGTTACAGAAACAATGGAACAGGCAAATGGAGAGCTGTTGATAGTATTATGTCTTGTTGAGGATTCTCTGTTGTGAATGTGAGCGAGTGTGAGTTAGGTTCGGACTTTAGGGTATTTGTATGCTATGGCTGCGGATCTTTTGGTCAAGCTTATCCTTTGTTTGACAAATCTATTAGAAATGGTGAATGATGGAGTTTTGACTGTGGAGGAGAAAGGAATTTGAGGTTGTAGACTAAATATTTCTTGTATTATGGTTTGAAGGGTGCATTTGCAATGACCAAGAGGTATGATGGGCCAGTTATAAAGATTGCTCTCTAGATTATTGGAAAGAAAAGGCAGGCTGGGTCTTGATTTCGATAGATAGGTGATGTCTAGTAAATTGAAACGAAACATTAAAATTAATTATTAAGTGAACATTTAATCTTTGTGCAATTCAACTTGTCAATTTATTTGTGAAAAACTTTACGTTGTCTCCTCATGGTTTTTGCCTGTATAACTGTAATTTTATATTTCTTTAAACATTTTGATTGCTTTTAGTAAAATTTTCTTTCTATATGTTCATCTTTTGTTATTGGTGTTCTGTTTGCAGAAAAGACTGGACAGTACCGGGTTCACGAGAAAGTGTTGGGAGCTCTCCTATGAATAGGCCTCACATTGGAGGCCTCTACTCCCCACCAGATGTACAGTCTCTTTGGTCTTACGAATAGATAGGTAAAAGAAATGTAAAAAGAAAAAGGAGGAAAATGTCATATATTAGTATGATGGACTTGAATATCTCCTGTTGCGAAGAGGGAGATCTATATAATACAAGACTCAGCATTGTATATTCCTTCTTTTATATACAAGGGAGATTTTACTCTTAAGCCTCGGATAGATATTTTTGATGATATGCAATGCATGCTGAGTCTCCAATGAGCAGTTGTCCGCATATTAATTTGTTTCTCTAGCCTGTTTGAACAGATTGCTGAATGATGCACCCGGTAATGGCCGCCTGGTTTGTGGACTGGTTTGATGTGTTCACCTCTGCTGAGAAGATTGTTAAGAATTTCTCTAGCCAGGTTAGAGTGTTTATCTTTTGGATCTGGTTGATGGAGAGAGTATATTTCTTTCTTTTGTGGTTCCTGTTTTGTACTTTTGCAGCCTGATTTTGTCATCTTCTGTTTCGGTGTGTGTTTACTTGCTACCAAGATTGAAATTAATAGAACTTATGTTAGTGGATATTTACCATTCAGAGAGGAGTTTTATTAATCTAGGATGGATATTTTAGGTTTTGAATTGAAAATTCGTTTTCTTAGGTCCTGAATCACCAATTAAGCTATCTGGTCTTGAATTGATATAACTTGATTTAGAATATTAATCATTTGGTAAGTTTTTTCTACATTAGGTTTGTTGTACTCTTGTATATTTATAGGTTTACTGGTTTGCTCTATATACACATCTTCCTAGAGATATGTTTGGTTTTATATATTGATTAGTATTTAGTGTGGTGTTATACAGTGTTATGTTTTTTCCTATATGATAAAATACATTTAACATAGTCTCCTCTTACTTCGTTGATGAGTAGATTATATTGTGTGTTGTAAATTTCACGAGATTATATGATTGAATTAACCTTAGGAGATATAGTATTAATAATTACAGCAGAAACAATTCTATGATAAGTTGTTGTAATTGAACTAATATCAAGAAGTAGTTTATCTCAACTATTTGATATGTTGTTACTCCACATTGATTGGATCCAGAGATGTGTTCTTCAATTTGATATAAGTAAGAAGAAACAAGAATCTGAGTGACGTCTTCAATGATATAAAGCCTGTTAGGATGCGGAGGTGTATGCATGATTATACCACACTTTGATTTATTATGCTGCAATTTGTATATAATTATCTGATAACTGGTATTAAATCACGTATTTAGTATAAGATGATGTAATAATTCCTTTGAGGAGCTCATAAAGATTATTGTGTTTAGCCCTGTAGGTCGATTAAGTTTAGGCATAATAATAAAGTCGAAGTTGAGTGGTACTACTAGAGGAGGAGTTGAAGAAATTAATTCATTAAGGTTGTTTGAAATTTTAATTAATTAATGGATATTTGTACTCACAATTAATATTAATATTATAGTGGAATGAATTAATATTAACTAATTAATAAAGTTTATTTCATTATTTCTATGGGATTCCTAGAGAGGGGAAAGTCGGCGCCATTTTCATATCTAGAAATGAATAAAGGATACAGATTAAAAGATCATATTTGGAGGATAAAGTTTTGATTGTATTTGGAGGAGAAGTCGTCGACCTTGCTGTGATTGGTCTTTAGGAGATTAATTACGCAGATATCTCCTAAAATACATTTTATATTTTAATTTGTTATAAATATATTAAGTATTTAATAATTTCTATGGTTGTAAAAAAAAAAACCACACACACATTGTCATAAATATATTTATGATAATATTTGAAAATGACTATTATATAGAAATCTTAAATAGCCACCACTATGTATATATATATGCAATATTTAGCCATAATTATGTAAACTATCACAAATACCTCCAATTACTGTAATATTTCAATTGTTATTAGTTAATTATTCAAATTAGTAATTAAAAACATATTTGTCTAATTTGGTTTTGATATTAATGTCAGACTTTATTTTTCATTAATAAATAATATACTATTTAATTTATAGAATGATGTTTGCAATTTAAATTGAAAGATTGAATATTATTGTTCTGATTTATGAGAGTAAATTTGTCACTTCATTTATAGAATATATTAAATTATTTAAGTGCAAAATTTTACGATATAAATAAAAATTATAAAATTAAATGATGAAATTTGAATTTAATTGTTGTTTGTGAGATAACGATTTTTGTACGAATCATATTAAATCACGAATCATTTACGAGTTAATGCCATTAGCGACAACTTAAAAAAAAGTTTGATGAAATAAACAAATTAAATATATAATATATTAGTCAAATTGTTTGCGAACATGAATGTGATTATATCATTTGTGAATTAATTTTGCCCATTTTGATAATATTTACACTTTATTTGATTCATTTATTGGAATTCAAATTGAAAAACTCACCATTATTAATGAAAAAAGTGGGGTAATTTTGAAAATTTGTCATTACAGAAAAATGGCTATTTAGGGTTTTAATATAGTAAAATAGATTATTTAAGGTTTCCACTCTATATATTTTGGGAACATAATTACTTGCTTTTAAAAGACGACAATAAACGTTTAACTAGAGATTAAATTTAGAGTACACAATCAACATTCTCTAAGTTACAAGCATTAAACCTTAGCGTAATCAAACTCTGCAACCTCACATGCATGAATCCCAGTTTTCTCTTGCTGCTGCAATGGTGGAGCCTCATCTCCTTGCCATGTCCAAACAATATCCTTCAGACAAGGCCGGATCTCTTTCTTCATCAGTCTTTGGTATTCCAACGTGTCGCCGTTCGACTTTTTCATCTCGACTATATGAAAGCTCGGAGACACCTCAAAGATCTCTGCATCAATGGACAGCACCCCTTTCCTCCCTTCCTTGGATCCATCAAATTTGAGATGCCCTCCATCCTTCTCCGACACCTTCAGCTTCAGGCACGCCCCTATCTCCTCCAACTTAGAGATGATGGTCTTGGCTGGTCTGTTGGACGTGAACTTGGTTTCCTTCTTTCGATCACTTCCCTCGAACAAGCCTGACAGGTCGAAACCAGTTGAAAGGGAGATGATCTCAAAGGCATTTAGATTTGTTGCAGGCTTTGCTAGCTCAGCCTTGGTGTCTGTATCAAGAACTGATTCTTTCGCGTCTATATCAAGATCTGATACTCTCGTGTTGGTTGCAGCAGCCTCTTTCACAGCTTTGTATTTGAGACCTCTACGAAACCATGAGTTCCCCATGATCTTGTAAATGGAGATCCTGGTTTTTGGATTGGGATCCAAGATTTGGGAGATCAGCTTACGAGCATTGCATGGGATACAGCTCGGATACTTAAACTCCGCCTTGCCTATTTTTCTGTACATCTCCATCAAGTTTGCATCATTGAATGGAAGACGACCGGCTAACAAAACGAACAAGATCACACCACATGACCAGGTGTCGGCTTTGGAGCCATCATATCCTCTTCTGCATATGACCTCTGGAGCGATGTAGGCAGGTGTTCCACACATCGTGTGGAGCAACCCGTCTTGTTTCTTTGATTCCGCAAGTGCACTCAGTCCAAAGTCAGAGATTTTCAGGTTCCCACTCTCATCCAGCAGCAGATTCTCTGGTTTGAGATCCCGGTGATAAACACCCCTGCTATGGCAGAAATCCACAGCACTGATCAGCTGCTGAAAGTATTTCCTTGCAGCATCTTGTTTCATCTTCCCTTCCGTCACCTTGTTAAACAGCTCGCCACCTCTTACGTACTCCATCACGAAATATATCTTCCCTTTGGTGGCCAAAACCTCGTACAGCTGCACAACGTTAGGATGCCTAACTAGTTTCATGACACAGATTTCCGTCTTGATTTGCTCCATCAACCCAACCTTCACAACCTTCTCCTTGTTGATTATCTTAATGGCCACACTCGCACCAGTCTTGATATCTCGGGCATGGTAGACCTTCGCGAAGGTACCTTGTCCCAGCAACTTCCCCATCTCATACCTTTGCATCAACACACTTCTTTTAATATCCATCCCTAGCCGTGAATCTAATTTTACTCAAATCCTACTTTACCAGCTAACTCAGTCGTAAGTAGATATATAGATAATCGACCAACCCTAAAACTTAAACTCTAAACCAACCAACCAACCTTGACGAAAGAAACAACTCAACCATCTTCACAGACATCATCATACAAAACAATCTGTTCCGAAAAGTATTGCTCCAATGTCTTCTTTTGACAGCAGATATACATAGGACTGAAACTCAGATGTCCAATCTCATCAAAAACAAAGGATTGCAGCTCAGTTAGGGCTTCCACCCCATCAAAATCAGAGAAAGAATGTCTAGCCAGAAAGCACATCTTTCAGCATTCCCTATAATTGTTGTTCTGACCTCAACGTGTCAAACCGAATCAATTAGGTACTAACCTGAAAATGGTCCAAGCATTTATCAATCACCATCAGAATTTATTTTTTAAAAAAACCAAAAAAAAAAAAAAAAAAAAAACAGATTGGATCTGTACTAAATTGGACACTCTACACGGTTAAACTCAAATGATGAACATGAAAGCCACTTTTTTGAATTATATACATTTACCACTTTGCTGCTATTCTTTTACAAAGGATTTCATTAACCATATACAACCCCATGAAATATATTCAACTCATCAACAAATAATCACCAAAAAGGTAAGTTCTTTCCAATAAAATGACCGAAGCAAAACCTTCAAATCAAGCCATAGAAAAAGAAGTCGAAAAAAATAATCATCTTTACTGTGCTGTGTGCATTTGTAGAATATCAATCACAAAAATACTACAGTTTTGCAGAGACCCGCCACATAAACATGAATAGGAATATGATAGCGCATACAAATTATCGACATAAACCCTACAAGAGAATTGACAAGCTAATGACGCAAAACGAATGAACATTATGATTTTGGGTACCTTCTTGGTGTGAATCGAGTCGGAAAGAATTCGTAGATGAATCGAATTCAAGAAAAATAGGCTTCTTGTGTGGCGGTGTTTTGAAAGAGCAGAAGAGTAGGGGTGAGAAGCTGCATTTTATACTAAATCTGCCGTGTACACCTCATTAAAATATTTATTTTTTTAATAAATATATTTATTAAATTAAATAGATTTTGTCCTTTTCCATAATCTGATTTAGTTTAGATACAATAATCAAGATATATGAATGTGAAATGAAGTGAGTAAAATTAATATTTTATTATTAAGTATAAAAGATTTATCATTTTTAGAAACAAGACTATTAAATTAAAACGAAAATGAGAAACAAAACTAATAAAATGAGACCGAAAGAGTATTATTTAAATATATATATATATTATATCTCTTTAGATTATTATAGATATTAAGATTTTATCATTATATAAGATGATAATATAATAATATTCTTTACTTTTCGTCTTTCATCTATTCTTTATTTTTATCAATATTATTATATATGTGTATGATATAGGATGGATTCGATTTACGGTATTTTTTTTTCTTAAACTATCATATCATTATCAATATCAAATTTATTTTTTATTTACATGTGAAGAATCTTTAGATGATAATTAAAAGGAATGAATATTATGTATTGTATCCATTTAAATGAAATGCTGAGATTAATTAGTAGTTATTTAATTATCAAATTAATAGTTATTCAATAAAATCACGGGCATTTAAAAAATATTAATAATTTATAATATTTATTATTTAGTACTCCCTCCGTCCCGTTTGAATTGTCGCCTTTCTTTTCGGCACGGAAATTAAGAGTTGTGAGTGTAGAATGAGTTAGTGGGATTAATATTTTATTGTTGAGTGTGAAAAAGTTGCCTTTTTTGGAAATGCGACAATTTGGTTGGGACGCCCAATTTAGTAAGTATGACAATTCAAGTGGGACGGAGGGAGTAATTTTTTTAATTGATAAATACTTTTTCTACTTATAAAAATACTTACATTTTGATTTTAGATTCACACATAATTTATCATATATATATAAATCAACTATATTTTTATAATTAAGTGTTTGGGGGAGACTACATATAAATACTAGATAATAGTTTAAATTTCTTATTTAGACATTAACTAATAAATCTATTTTAAATTTTATAATTTTAGTATATTCAAATTTGAGGGTGGGTTTGGGATAGAGTTGTTAATTTTTTATACATAACTAGGGCTTGCATTCGGTTGGTTTAGTTGAAAACCGACCGAAATGGCCAAAATTAAATCAATCGAACCACTCTAGAGACTCGATCGAAAATTGAACAGACAGCTAGTTCAATCGAATCGACAACCGAACCAAATAATTCAGTTCGATTTCAACCGACTATTTTCATATTTTTCAATATTTTAACACAAATAAATTATACATACCAAAAATTCCAAATAAATCACATATCAAAATACAATAAAAATTAAATAGTATATATTATATTATATACTACTAATATATATGAGATTAGATTTTAGGTTTAATTTATTATTATTATTATTGTATTTAAATATTAATAGTATATAATATAATATATATTATTTAATTTATTATATATTAAATTTGGTCGGTTAGTTCGATTTTCGGTTCGAAAGTAAAAACTGACAACCGACCGATTAAGTTCATTTTTTATTTTTGGGAGCCGACAACCGAATCCAAATAATTACAATCAAACTACCATCCAAAATACAATGTTTCGATTGGTTTTTCGGTTCGGTTCAATTTTTGTACACCCCTATAGAGAACAATAATCTCATATAAATTTCTACAATAATAATGAGTGGATAAAGGTTTATAGAATTCTAACACTTACCAAATTGACACATTAAATATATAATCTCATGTTTGTTACAAATTAATAGAGAATATTTTATTTTATTTTATTTATTTAATAATTATTAAATTTGAATGTTGTCGTTGTTAGATTTTTTTTCTTCCTTATTTCGTTATCGAGTGTGCTCGTATTTGAATTTCGTGAATCGCATTCAAATGTAAATTAAATCTTTTCTTAATGAATCTAATATGAATTTAAACTTAATAAATTAAATCACTAACAAATCAATAAAATATATGAGAATCTGATCTATATGAATTGCCATTCTAATTGAGATGAGAAAGAATTGAAGATGCTCTATAATCTTAGCCCTCATTTCTCTTCCGCATAAAACAAGTTACATGATTATAAAGAATGTATTAAATTTTACGTCTACAATAAATAAATTATCGATAATATCTATTAATCTCTCCTAGCTGTCTTCATTCTTTCATCTTATCCTCATAAGATAAACTCTTACAATACTTAATTTAAATAAAAAAAAAAACACATACATAAATATGACAATATTTTATGAAAACAGAATCTAGATTTGAGGTAATCGCGTCGTAACAAATAATTAAAATGAAGTAATTAGGCTTAATGCCAAAAGATAAAGCTACAAAATTAAGATAAGAACTAATAATAGGTTGTCATAATTTTTTAATGATTGTACGAATACGTCTTCCAGCAGGAATGAGACGGTCATTCACTAGTTTTAATAGTAATAACACAAAGTTATAGTATTATTGTATCCGTTAATTCTGAAATTTAATTCCTAAATGTAATCATAATATTTACTTTAGTAGGTTAAAAACACGAGGTTAGTAATACAATAAAGGAGTTTTATAGATTCAGGACCCGAAAGATAGTTTAATTGTCAATTCAGGACCCGAAAGATTAATTGTCAATTCAGGACCTGAAAGATCACAAAAATTCTCAATCCAGGACCCGAAAGATCATACAATTCTCAATCCAGGACCTCAATATCAGGTCCTGGATTGAGAATTGTTTGATCTTTCGGGTCCTGGATTGACAAATCATCTTTCGGGTCCTGGATTGACAATTTAACTATCTTTTGGGTCCTGGATCGATAATTCTCCTACAATAAACAGGCTGGCCCTGTAAATTTTGGGGCCCGGTATGAAGTTCTGTAAAATTTAGTGCCCCTTATTTAAATTAGTTTAAAAATTAATAATAAAATATAATATAAAATTCATTTTAAACTCATCCATCATTATTAGAAGAGTTGGTCTCCTGAGAAACGGTCTCAGTATTTTTTTATTGTGAGACGAACCTTAATACATCATTTCAATAAGTTAAACACATCATTTCATTTTAAAAAATTACATTATTTGCAACAAAGAAATACATCATTTGCAATAAAAAAACACATAATTTCATTAAATTTGTTTGACAATAAAAATAGTGAGACATCATTTCATTAAATTCGTCTCACAATAAAAATGATGAGACCGTCTCATATGAGAATTTGCCTTATTAGAATTACAAAATTTATTCATAAATCTCTTATAACAAAAAATTGAGTCCTGAAGGACTTCACATCCATCTTATGGATTCACTTCATTTTTAAATAAACCTTAAACAAAATTAAATAATATCATATAAAATAAATGCATAGTCATCATTTAAAAATAATTCTTCTAGCATTTTTTGAAGCAAACTTTTTAAGATTTTTTCAACATCTATTTTCTTTGTTTTCTATTTTTGGAACGGGATAAATGTTTATTAGCTCAAGAAGAATGATTATCATAATATTAATATGATTCATATAGAATAAATAAAACCAAACAAATTAAAATCTAAAACAACTCTAAGAAAAATTAAACAAAATAAATATAAAGGAAAGACCTAGGAAACATCTGATAGGATTTTAAAAAATTGTACAACATTATGATCACAAAATAATTCACATCATAGACAATATTCGTTTAAGAAAAAATGAAGGACTACCTTATCAACTTGATGTTAGTTGCTATTTACTAAAATTTGTTTGTATGATATTGAAAAAAAAAAAAAAGAAGAGCACTAGGGAAGCAATGGAAAAATGAATCGCGTTATGTTATGAATAATATAAATTTTAATATCTAAATATATATCTATAATAATCTTAATATATTATTTGATATTTTTAATATATTTTGAACTAAACATCTTTATTAGGCTAAATATAAATTTATTTTTTTGTAAATCTTTTTAATTAAGTTAAAGATTAAGTGTTTTTATCTTATATTTTTTTAATGGTGCCCCAACTAAGATAAATTAATAGTATTATATTATTACTATATATATATATATATATATATATATATATATATATTTTATTTTTTTTAAATGGTGCCCCCATAATTCGGAGGCCCCGGTGCGGCGCACCTCTCGCACGGCCTCAGGGCCGCCAGGTCATATTTAACTATCTTCAAATTAATTATTTTTTCTCATAATTAGTTTACCACCACACAAATTTCAATTACACTTATTTTCTTCAACTACCAATACTTCAACTACAACACTTTCATCTTGTCTCAATGATTTATTTAGATAATATAATTATTTTATTATTACTTTAATTAATGTAATTAATAATTAATTAAATAAAGTATATTATTAAATTCAAACAAATTATTAACTAATTTAATTACTTTATTTTTATTTAATATTAAATAAAAATAAAGAAGAATATGTGTAGTATATATATATATATATATATTCTTTATTGAGTAATAGTTATGACAGGTGGAACTTATGAATAATTAAAAGTGAGATAGATAAAAATAAAAGTAAAGTAATAATAAATAAAAATAAAAATAGATATTATGACGCACATATACATGTAGATAAAAATTTTTTAGGGACTCATGAGTGTGGATGCTCCAAGTCCATACCTTCAACCAAATGGTCCCTGACCCCACCACTATTTTTATTTAGTTTTTTTTATTGTTTTACTGATTTAATTATTAAATAATAAAATAAAAATATATTTAAATTTCTAATTTTTCATTCTCTATAAATAGAGATTAATTTTGATATATATTTCTTATTTTAAAATTAATATATATACTATATCATATTGTATTAATCTACATCATTCATAAAAAATAATCAATCTAAACCGTTCGTCGATGAAATTTACTTTTATTTAATCGGTTTACAATTTATAATTTTTATTATTTTAATTATAACTAGTAATTTATATTTTGTATTATTTTAATTATAACTATTAATTTTAATCTTGAAATAAAATTAAATAAAAATTATATACTAATATTGTGGGTGGATACTAATAAAGTAAGTAAAATTGTGGTGGTTGGGTTGAGATTGATATTGATGATGTGGAAAATTGAGAAATTAATTAAATATTGAAATGGTTGGATGAGTGAAGTGATTATTGTTAGAGATTAGGGGTGTTCATGGCCAAAATCGGTCAAATCGGTCAAACCGGATTAATTTGACCGATTTGAAATTTAATTTTTAAACTGGTGGTTTGAAAATTTTGAAATCGATTAAATTTGGTTGCGGATTGAAGACTCAAACCGACTGTATCGACCGGACCGATCGTATCTATATTCAATATATATATATATATAGTAAATATATTATAATTAACTAATATAATTTATAGTTCATTTGTTAAGTTTCTAATTTTTCATACAATTAACCCATGTCTAAATTTTTTGGCCAGCACACTCTAGTTTTAGTTTTAATTTTTTTAAATAAAAAATCAACTAATAAGTATTAACATTAAATATTATTATTTATATAATTTATTTATATTTTTGGTACCCAATCAATTACGGATCGTGCATGATTAGTTCTCTGGATCATTCCTTTGGGAATCCAGACCTTCGTGATTTTGACATTTCGTTTGTCATCATATTTTACTACCCTTATTTTCCTATTGGAGTAATATCTTGAATCAACATAGGAATGTGTAGTGGTGTGTTGAGCCATCATTGTCTTTTGAAATTGTTTTGATTTAGACTCTGGCCTCAAGTAGGTGTTCCTTCTACTTGGAGTGTATGTTGGCTTTCTTGCAATCTCAGCAGATTGCTTAGCCTTGCTAGGATTTGTATGAACCTTCCTAGCAGATGGAACAGTCTGCTGGGTTACATACCCTGACATTGCTGGTCTTTTCTCAGCAGACAAGTAATTTAGTCTTTGCTGAGTAGTCAGCTGAGGGATACTAGTTTGCCAACATTTTTGCTGAGCAATTGTCTTAGAATTTTCCCTCTTGTCTTTCCTAGCAGTTTGCTGAATTTTCCCAGTTGTTGGGACAAAAACAATCTTCTTTGTCTTACTTGATTCAGCATCATATGATTTTCCTTCATGAAAGCCTATTCCAGTGAAGTACTTCGAACTTCTTTGGACACTTAGAATATCATTCAAATCTCTCGTGCTTTTTGAAAATTTACATTGACATGTATCTTGCACAGAGTTTTTGCTTTTTAAAATTTCATTCTCCTGTTTTAAAATACTGAACTTTTCATTCAAGGAAAAGAATTTTGTTTTTATCTTTATAAGTTCCTCTTCTGCTGACCTAGATTTTTCAATTTCACTGGTCAAAACGGAAAGCTGAGATTTCAGCGAGGAATTTTCTTTCACTAAAACATCGTTTAATGCATGAACTTTTGAAAATTCTTTTTGCAGAAATTCTACAGTTATCTTATCTGATTCTGAGTAGTATGAATCAGCAGTATCATGCATATTATCAGAAATTGAAGCAGCAAACAAAATAGAATATGTTACCGGGTTTCTTGTAACAGCTAGGGCTGATTCTCCTGTTTGCTCTTCATTGATGTAGGCCATGAATACCATGAGAACATCCTCTTCATCTTCTGATGAGTAACTTTCGTCGTCATAATTTGGGATGTTTGGTAGTTCCGTCCTTGTCAATAAGGCTTTGGTAACAGCCTTAGATGCTTGCCTTTCGAATAGCTTCCTCAATCTTTCCCTTTCCTCTGGATCTACTCGTGGACATTCGAACTTCAGGTGATCCGGGGAATTGCATTCGTAGCATGTTCTTAGCGCTTTCTTCTGCTGGTTGGCTTTGCTGGAAATCCTACTTCTTTCCTTTGGCTTTCAACAGCAGATTTTGCAATCTCTTCATTTGTTCTTCTAGTTAGCTGACTGTGCATTATGCTACTTTGACTTGAGATCCGCTGGTGGATGGAATCTCTTTTGTTGAACTGGACTGAGCTGTTCGATCTGAGTGGAATGGTTTCTTTGTTTTCCACTTTTGTCCTTCTCTCTTCACAAAGAATGCAACATCCTCGACTGGTTCTTCTATGGTTACTGCAGCGCGAAAAACTTCATTTTTGTTGATCTGCGTGATGTCCCATTCGTGCGCCTTTAGTTGAGCAAACACTTCTTTGGTGTTGATTGCTGACAGATCTTTCTCCTTCAAACTGGTCACTTTGACAAACCAGTCTTCCTTTGGTAGTCTTGAGAAAATTTTTGAGTTAATGTCGGGAAGCTCGTACGGTCTTCCCAGCTTCTTTAACTCAGCTACAATGGTGTTGAATCTGGCCTCCATGTCCTTGATGGTTTCACCTAGAATCAATTGAAAGGATTCATTTGATCTGTTTCCGTACTTAAGAGTGCCAAGAAAGTCCCACATTTCCTTGGCATTCCCGTACTCTAACGCTTCTGCCATTAGGGTAGGTGACAAGACACCTAATATTAAATCCATGGCTACGTAGTCTAGTTGACCACAAACTCGTTCTTCTGGAGTCCATTCTTCAAACGGCTTGTCCACCATTACGTCTGGTCCTGCTACGTCTTCTCCAACCCTAGTCTTTACCTTTTGGATTTTGATTGGTCCTTTTTCGATCACTTGCTTCATCTCTAGATGGATGTTCATCAACGTAATAAACGACCTCCTTTTCCAGGTAGAGTAGGATTCTGGAGTGAACTTTGAAAACTTCGCGTTGTTTGCCATTACTTTGAACCTGAGCTAAACACAAAAACACAGATATGAAAGGAGAATGTGGATTTGGTCCTAAGAGACTCACAAGCAGCTAGTCTGTAAAGACCAACCGCTCTGATACCACTTGTTGGTCCCCGATCAGAGTGTTTTATATACAGCGGAAGTATTAATACAATCTTGCACTAATCTTGCTATGATCTCGACTTAGCAAGTGTTTATCAAATGTGTTTTAAGCTCGATTCTTCGTTAAGTTAAATTGCAGTTTATACTACAACACTTGATGTGTTGAGTTTCAAATATATGTAAGCGCAATTATAACGAAATAAAGCAGTAAGGATACAAAGATTTTATAGCGGTTCGAACAACTGTTCTACGTCCACTCTTCAGTCCTCCGACTGAAAAATTCACTAAAAGATTGAGTACAAGGTCATGTCTGATCTCTAACGTTGAGCAGCTCCTCCGTCTAGTCAGCGCGCACCTTCAAACACCTCTGTCTTCAATCTTCAACCGGTGTCGCTTTGTAGAGTGAGGACAAACCTCCCTTCTCCTTGGACGTCTACTGTTGGGAGTTCTTCCCAGAACCTATTCTTGTGTTGGTGTTGCCCGTAAAAATCACACTTACAGAGCAATCGTGACTGCTAGATTCTTCCCAGAGTAGAAAGAATCCCAAAATAACCTTGGAAGCTTAACTTCGCAGGTCTCGAGCTTCAGATATTGATAGCTTGTGGGAAAGCTTCAATCAAGAACTAGCTCATATAAGTTCGCGTAATGTAGAGAGTATATTTTATCTCTTTCTTGTTATCTCTCTATGTAGAAATTCGTGAACCTTTGAATCAAATTAGGATGACACCTATTTATAGGTGAAGATTCAAACGGCAGTTTGAATCTTATCCGTTAGACTCAAAGGCGTTGCTCGCCTATCTACGTTCTTCCTTTTTCTGTAGTGGACAGAACTCTTCAAGTCTTCTTGTCTTTGATTGGCGTAGCTTCCATTTGTAGCCGTCTATGTCAGAACGGGTCTTTTTGTTTAGATTGTTCTATCTTCTATTTCATTGGGTTTCCTTGTGATTTGAATCTTTCTGATTTACGACTTTATCATTTCTCTTGATTGTTGATCGTCGTTTGTTGGCTGTTTGCATACGGCTGGTATCTCAGCAGTTTGAGCTAAGATCTTCGGATTTTGCTGGAGTTACTTCTTCAGCATTCTTGTAGCATTCCTCCATATTGCTAGCCTTTGTTCTCTTCTTTAGTAGTCTTCAGCAATCATCAAGTTTGCTGACTCCTTCAACATCCTTGATTCTTCTTCTTTTCTAATTTTATTACAACTCGAGTATAAATTCCTATACAGAACTTTTTACAATTGACTCGATACTGATTTGCTAGAGTTTTGATGCACCAAAACATATCAAATCATGATTATGAATCATTTACAACAGAAAGGGTTTAAAATATCTAACAATATTCCTAACTGCCTCTAAATCCCTCAGAATTTTCCTTTGGTCTTCTCCTTTGTCTTTAGCTTGATCGCCCTCTCCTTTGTGTACTGGAGTGACCACATCAATGACTCAAATGGCTTAGCCTCAACTTGTTCTTCTTTGTTTTCAGCCTCTTTTACTTCAATGTCCACCTTGACTAAGTATGCTTCAGTGTCTGACTTTACTCTGGACAGGATATCCTCAATGATTGACTCATTAACCTTCATGACTTCGTTTCTCTCATTGATCCATGCCAATGATGGGTTAACTATGGACATTGACTTCGTCAAATAAAATAAAGCACGAATCCGAGAAAAATCTACCAATATGATCAACATGCAAGAAATAAATAATTCAAACCCATAAAAAATATTTTTGGGGGGAAATCTGGATAAAGTGGAATTAACTCCTTTGTTGGGAAATTAAAACCTAGATTATTAACTAGTGATTATCTCCTCTCGGTCTAAAAAATACAAGTTAATCAATCTCATAAAAATTAGATTAATCCTACAAATGAATTCTTCTTTGTTGGACAGAAAATCAAATGTATTAAACTCTTACTTCCTATTATGAATTTCACCTCTTGATCCATCAATTAATAACAAAAACCTATTCCATTTTTCATCTCTCGATCCTTCAATTGAAAATAAATTCAAAACAAAACCAAAGAGTTTTTAAACCAATTTAAGGGTTTAAAGAATTCGAATCAAAACATGTATCACAGATGGAGAAACCCTAGAATCTGATAAAGAGTCTATCCTAGCATATAAAAATAAACATTGAAACAAAAATTAAAGATTGCATTAAAAGAAAGGTGCAGAAAAATAAAGGTTTTGATTCCAGCCCTTAAAACTAAAGAAAACTAAACTATGAACTGGAATTTAAAGTTGGACTGGAATAATAAACAATGAACTAGACATGGGTTTATATAGGAGTAGGGTAAAGCTCTTGAATGGTAGGAGTTGATAAAAGTAAACATTTCCTTCTTGAGTTAATGGTATTTGATATTTTCCTTCTTTGCCTAAAACTTCTAAATGAATGATTTCCTTGGTTGAAACTTCCCATTTTGGGTCTTCAATGCTTCCAAATTGATGTGTAACTTGAATCCCAAGCAATTCTTGCCCAAAATATGTGAAAATCTTCAAGAATTTTGCAAAAATAATCTGCATTGGTTGGCATGGCTCTTGGATTGGTCGATATGGATCTGCGTCGGTCGACGTGGGCTTCACGTCGGTCGAAATAGAGACCATTTTCGCCTCTTTTGACCCTTCTGCGCAGTCTCACAATTTTGGCCATTACTTTTGCTCCCGAACTCCGATTGACCCGATTTTAGTTGCATTGGAAAGATAATTCAAATATCTTTCTATTTCCATGCCCCATTCGCTTAAACTCCATGTGTGGAAGAAGTTATGACTGTTTCTTTGAACAGAAACTGCTTTTGGTACGGGTTTCCAATGAATTTGGCCTAAAACCTGCAAAATCTTACCATGACAAGCATAATACCCTCCGAAATATACTCATGCTCAATTTATTCAAGAAAATAAACTAAAATGCATAAAAATAAATAAGAAAAAAATGCGATAAGTGAGTAGAAATATGAGCTTATCAACTATCAGTCCAAGATTCCTTAGACTGACAGACTGCCATTTTGACAAAAGGTGAACAATCACCATCACTGTTAGAAAGGGAGCCGAAAAGTAGGATAAAGTATTGTACCTTTCTGGAAAGCATACCTACCCCCTCAGAAGACAGAAATATCGGATTGGTCGAAAATCCTATGTGTCTAACGGCTAGAAGATTCAAACCTTCAAATTCATCACCTATAAATACTGGAGGACTCCAACAGATCAAGGTTACCAAAAATTTACCAAGCTTACGATTTTCAAAGAGCCGAAACTCCGTCAAACTCATGATCGTTCGAGGCTCTTAAGCTTTTTCGTATGTCACAGCAATGAATACGAGACTCAGAACTTCTAAGTTCTTGAGTTATATATTCGTAATATTTCTCTCCAAGAAAGATTACAACAGTCAAGTATGTCTAGTACTTTGACTCTTACAGGCGATCTGCCGCCGAGCTGATAGTTTTGGGGAAACTTTAAACACCTCATTTCGGCGACGAGGAGGCTGCATGGTGTGCCCACACTCCGAGGAGCTGCGAAGAGAAGGACGAGCAAGGACCAGGCGAGTGAGCTTGTGGACCAGTGGACAAGGCATTCACCGACAAGCAATAGATCGTAGGAGCACCTGTGTAATCTTAGTTGATTTCAAGGCTTCAAGTCTGACGAGTGGACGTAGGACCTTTAGAGTCTAAACTACTATAATCCTTGTCTTATTTACTACTTTAAGTTTATCAGCTTACTTATCATTTAAAACTCTACACTCAAGTGTTGCAGTATATACTGACAACTGACATAAGCATAATTGGACTTAAGTACCTGAACCAAGATTTGACACACCAAACTGACATGTCACCATCAGTTTGGATAAGTGCAAGCTTAGTAAAACAATTATTTTCGCTATGCAATTTACAATATCTATGAAAAACCGGGACCAACAGAGTTCTTCTCTAGAACGTCAGCTTGCGGTATACACTCGTAATAGTTATCACTGGAGATAGTGATAACTCCAATATGGTTTCTTACTTAGAAGTTGAGGTGGCAGAGAGAGAAGGGTGAGGTGGAGTAGAGAAGGAGAAAAGAGAGAATGAAAAGGTAGTAATTTATCTACCTTGGTAGATAATTTATGGTGGGCTCGACCACAAATTCGATCCACTCGCCGTGAAACACACTCGCCCAATAAAGCTACATAAATGGCACATGTAATACAATCGGGCTCTGTGAGAGTGTTATTCATTTCTTTTTTTTTTATTTATTTTGGGTTGCTTTTTTTCCTTCTTTATTTTAGTTTTCAATCAATTAAGTTTTTTATTTTAGTTTAATGATTAACAGTTTTTAATACATTAAGTTTTCTAGTTAATTAATAAATGTATTAATTTATATTATTTTGATTTATAATAAATAAAATTATTAAGTTTAATTAAGATTATTAATATTTAATTAACTAGTATATTGAATTATTTAAATTAAGTTACTAATATGAAAAATAATCGAAATAAAAACCAAAATAAGAATTATGTGGTATATATATAGAGAGAGAGTTGTATTCTTATCATAAGTCTCTCTTAAATGAGATATGAGAATAAATCTAGCCTCTTAATTTTAGATGTTCAATAACCCAGATTGATTCTTAAAAAATTAATTTTAATTTTAATTTTAAATTATAATTAAGGGTATTTTGGTAAATTAAAGATGAGGGACCACAAAAAATTCATAATCTCTTTCCTTTTAAACATACGTGTTCTTTTCTTCTACATATTCTCTCTCATCTAATTTCTTTATAAAACTTTAATTAATCATATTCCCATTTAGTTTAAATTATTTTTCCACATACCATATATCAAATTAAAGATAATTTAATTATCTTTCAAACAAAATCACTATTGCATATGTTTCAAACAAAATAATCGTAGTTAAAATAAAATACTGCAACTATACAGACGTAGATAATGCATATTTGCAAGCTTATATAATACAACTTACATCTGAAAACAAAAATTTATATTCTGCAAAAATTTGATAGCCCCATCAAACATAATTGTTAGGATTCTTTTTTAGAGAATTACTTCCTTACTATTTGATGTTTTGGTGGGTTAAAGATTGTAAGACATCTTAGTTCCAATTTCTAGAGTTCTAATCTGTAATCCTTGTATAGGATCGAATTGAATTGTAACAGAACTTAGGCTGAAGATCGAGCAAAGGAGAATGCTCGAGAACTGACTATCACCACACCTAGCCTTGACCTAAAACTGTGTTGGAGCACTCAGTTTAAGGTCCTACCATACTGATCACTATTTTTTTTTATAATGATTTTTTATAGTGTAGTGACAAGTTAATATTATCGATCCCACGGAGATTGTAAAAGCGAACACCTCATATACTGAATCATTTGTTTTCGGTTTGTTGTCTAAGTAAACAGAAATTTGAAGAGTTTTGTAATTTAAAACTAATTTTGCAAGAAAATTAAATTAAAGCAAGTAATTAAATAGGTTTTGAAAACTTCTTGAGAAAAGTTCAGATTCCAGGGCAAGTTCATGTCAAGGATAGCATGCAAGGGAATTTCATCGATCAATTTAAGATAAAGATTTGGTGGAACATCAGGAAAGTATTACAAATTCCAGGCTTTGGCAATTCATAAAGTAGATTATCAATTTCCTATATCCTCTCGGTCTCTAGGAAAATTAACAACTCCTCAAAACATCAGATTTATTCCTATGGATCTAATTCCTCTTTTCAGACATAATTAAAATCCATATTAAAAATTCTTAAATCCATTAATCAATTTTCACTTTGCAGTCTCAAATTAATTAATTATGAAAACCTAATTAAATGGCCAATTTAATCAGATTTGAAAAAGCACAAGAATTATTAAACCAATTAAAAATATTGATCGATTTCATCACCTAAACATGCATCCAAGACAATCACATAAGCCCTAGAATCTGAATAAGGATTTACCTACTCATATTCATGTTAAACATAATCATGAAAGGATAAAACCTGTAATAAAACTTCATAGAGAAAACAAGTCTTGATATTGCATCCAATCTTCAAAGGTTCGAGTCCAATCTCACCACAAAGTAAAAGCAACTCAAGAACAAGAAAAACTCTAGGGTTCAAGTCTCCAAAACAGCATGAATACCAAAAATCGCCTAAGTAGAATAATATATACTAGGTTTAAATTGTCCCAATATGGAAATAAATTAAAAACAGCAACTTCCAATTTCCCGACCCGAATTTCGATCGACACCACGCCAGTCGATCGAAATGGGTGCTTCGAACTCGATCCTTCCAAAGCCATGTTGATTCTTCGCGTTGAAACTCCCTGTCGGTCGACAAACTTTCTGTCGGTCGACAGAATCTCAGACGGTCGATTTGCGTCCTGTCGACCGCTCTGAACTCCGCTGGACTCTCGATTCTTCACCTGCCTCTGTTTCGAGCGACACAATGTCTGTCGATCGACACAGAGGACTTCACCACACGGCTCTTTTTCTCACTTAGCCAATTTTTCCTCTAAAAACCTGTATTTTTCAGCATGACAAGCAAATTAGGTACAAAAGTCATGCGATGCTCAGAATTCAAAGTAAACACATCCTAAATCTATCAAAACAACGAGAAAATCCATAGATAAGTGAACGAAATAACGCACTTATCACATACTGACAAGGAGAAGTCAGTATGAGGGCTTTCCCGAACTGACTAAGGAGAAGTCAGTTCAAGGGATTTCCATACTGATAAGGAGAAATCAGTATGAGGGAGTTTTCCATACTGACTATGATTACTCAGTATGAGGGTTTACCATACTGACCCTGGGAAGTCAGTATGGGGGCAAAGTTGTACTAACTTTTAATAGTCAGTATCAGAGCCTCTACCATTAAAGAATGAGCATTTCGAAAGATATCGAAGCTCAGTCAGACTTAGGCATTCACTTATGCCCAAGTCAGTACGAGGTTATCCAAATTGGGATCCCTCGAGCTGAAAAGAAGTCTGACATAAAGTTAGTGTAACGTACACTAACGCTGCAGAGTAGAGCAGAAAGGAGACCTAAGGCATGGGCCACGATTGGACAATATTATCCATGAGTCTAACGTCTGAATTTATGTGTCTAACGAATAGATTTTCAAATTGCCATAGGTCTTCCTCTATATAAAGACCAGCCCTCCCAACCTTAACAGGTTACCTGAACAGAATTCAAAATCTACTAGTCTAAAGAGACAAAGGGCATTTTCAGGTCAACTCTCTCTGCTAAACTCTCTGAGTTTCCGTGTTTTCTAACACGATACTTAAGTCTCCGGACCAAGTTACCCATTGTGCTAATTTCTCCTAGCACGAGGTTGAAGCTTTAAGTTGAAGCTCTTCTTGGTGAATATATATTTCTGAGATATATTCATAGCATTCAGTTTCCTAGTCTGGGATTCTGATTCTCACGAGCGTATGCAAACCACCTGAGTTCTGGGAAGAACAAGTAAATATCCAACCACCGGGAAGGAGGCTGCGAGGTGCGTCCCCACTTCAACCTGAAGACTGAGTCTGCAAGAAGTTCCTAGGCGAGTGCCACAGCTGACCGGAGGACGGAGGTGCTATCAAATTGTGTATAGATCGTAAGGAGGCTTGTATTAACTTAGTGAATTATCCAGACCTTGGGTCTGAAGAGTGGATGTAGGATATTGAGATCCGAACCACTATAAGTCTTGTGTGTTCTTTACAACTTTATTTACTTACTGCTCTGTTTTTCTGTTTCACAAACTGACTTTGAAACTTTCAATACCTCTAAGTATTGAAGAATATATACTGTGAAACTGATTTAACCAGGACAAGACTAATCTTAAGTTCTTTCAAACACACAAAAATGACTATACTCTATTTTAGTCAAACCAGTGCAACTATCTACTTACTTCTGCTGCATACACATTACCTTCCGCTGCACACTTTTGCACTCTGATTTCGGGACCAACAATAATGCAACTAAACCGACCTATATAATGCAAATATATAGGCTTATAAAATGCAACCTAAAGGTGGTCTGATAAATTTAAATTATTGACAAAAAAAATAGTAATAAACGAAACAGAGCGTCAAATCCAAATATTTCATACAACCACCTACCAACAACAAAACACCCAATTGCATTACAACTTCCCTTTCCTCTGCTAGCTCGTACTCGTCGTCTCTTTGAGAAAATTGAAGAAGTCGTTTCCTAAATAAGAAGAAGATGATGGATTCAAAACTCAAAATTTATCATAACACCTTTAAGTTGCATTATATAAATCTGTAAACATGCATTATTTAGGCCTATAGATTTGCAGGACTATTTATGCGGTAATTGATATTTTGACAAAGTTCTTTATTTTTTTTATTTAAGTTGCATTATATAAGACTGTATATTTTCATTATCTAGACCAGTTCAGTTGCATTATCTTTGATAGGGCTATCATATTTTTGCAAAATGTAGATATTTTTTTCAAATGTAAGTTGTATTATATAAGCTTGTAAATATGCATTATCTATGCATGTATAGCTGCATTATCTTATTTTCACTACGATTATCTTATTCCAAATATATGCAATATGGATTTTGTTTGAAAGATAATAAAACGATCTTTAATTTGATATATCACACGCGAAAAAATAATTTAAATTGAGTGAGTTATGATTATTTAAAGTTTTCTAACAATGTTAGATGTAAGAGAATAAAGTTAATAACAAATAAACGTATCTTAAAAGTGAGAAAATAGATTATGATTTTTAGTAAGATAAGATATGATCCCCTCACATTTTAAAAAAAATTAAATAATATTTAAGATGTGATCCCCTAATATATTTATGCAAAAAGACTAAAAAGCTCAAATATTGTAAAAAAAGATTTAATTTTCTAAATCAAATTTGAATCCTTAATTTTGAAAATGAACGCATCAGATTTATTATCATATCACAAATAGGGAGATACTTTATTTTAACACACCCCTATCTTAAATAAATGAGAAGTGAGACCCATAAATAAATTAAAAATAATAATAGTTATTAATGTGATGCATATGTAGAGGTAGATATAAAATTTAAGTTCTTTCATCACTTGGATGATCTTATATCTTAAAATCAATTATTTATCTTTATGAATACTTGCACAATGTGCTTCTATCATATCATACGATTATCTCAGCTTAAATGAAACCTATAGGTAGGGTGATTAATTCCTAAACTGGATATGAAATTATGTGCAGGCCCCAAAATGCGACAGCGTATGTGGGGATTTAATGTAAGTAATTAGATACATAGGCTGTCCACATCTACTCAACCCCTCCCTCAAGTATTTTTGGGCCACTGATTTGGTAAATTGATGAGTCCATTCCGTCACTCACATATCAATTTATAGTTCCAAATAAATTTAACTCCTCAATATGGATGAGGTCAAATTCATGGCTTACCCAATTAATTCAATTATGTTACCAAAATTTATTTATAATACTTAAGATTATGTATTAATTATGTTTCAAGATATAACTATACTTAGTTCGAATATTTTTAATATGATTCTTAAAAGTTATTTAATCAAGAAGTTAAATATTGATGAAGTAAAAAAAAAAGTAATATATTTTTATTATTTAAATTGATGAACGTATGAAGTTTGATATGTCAATTAAAAGAGAATAAAGTTTAAGAGAGTGACAAATATTTAATGACATAATAGTTTTTATAAATATTAGAAAGTAAAAAACATTTTATTACTTAGTTGAACTAATCAAAAATCAAAGGATTAGAATTAGGACCTGCAACTTGATAGAGCTATCACATTTTTAAGGGTAATTCTAAATGCAGCCACGTTTTTGCTAAACGTAGCCCCTTTAAAAAAATAAAAATTGTACTTATAATATATTATTACGATTTTATCCTTGTAGCCCCTATTTAAAATTTAAATTAAAATAGTAAAAATTAAATTGAAACCTGTAACACCATCACTATATCTCGATTAAATGTGAAATATAGCCACTTCATGTTCTTATGGAATAAAATTGGTGTCTTCCCCTCTCATAGGCGGTGGAGCGTGCAGATGTTAACCAGCGACGGTACTGCCGCACAATCCACAATCACATTCATTGTATCCAAACCTTGATTCTCGAGCATCCAGACATGAAACAAAGAAGAATCAGGAATCTCGACTTGATTCCGGATTTGGAACATGAGATCTTGAAATCAAGATGCAACTGATGGCCGATGACTCTCCCTCGTTAAGTTTCCTTTTCATGATCCACTGAGATGAAGGCTGTTCATTTATGGGATCATACGGCCTTGTTTGTTTTCAATGGGGGTGGGGGGTTTAAACAGAGTAATTTGGGTTGATTTTCTTTACAGAGTAATTGATGTTGGTTGTGTTGACGTATACAGAGATATGAGAGGCTATACGTTTAAGTTTAATTTTTTTTATTATTTTGATTTAAAGTTTTAAATTGGCTTCAAGGATAAAATTGTAATAATATATTATAATTTAAAATTTTATTTTTATAGAAGGTTGCATTTAGCAAAAAAATGGTTGCATTTAGAATTACCCCATTTTTAATTAGGAGTTTGTATACAATCGAATCGACTCAGTTAAAAACCAAATTGAGGCATTCAAGTCGCTATCCAAAATATTAAAATGTTCATTTCGAATAGACGGTACAAGAATATTTTAACCGAAGCCAAACCAAAATCCTAGCTTTGTTTCATTTTGACCTAACTCCTATTGTCATTAGTTTTTTATGTAGATTTTTTTATCTGAAATAATAATTTTATTCTTTACAATATATTTAATATTATTCATTATAACAAATAATAAATTAATTATTACAATCCAATATTTACTTATAAGAATCAACAAAAATAAAAATAAAAATGTTTAAAAATAAATATATCATTAATTTGATCGATTTGACTTCAATCAAACCTAATAAACCGAGTTCAACCGAATCTAAGGTTGGTTTCAAATTTTTTAAACTCAATAAAATTGAATTCTATTCTTATTCAAATTAAAACTATTCAAAATATTCCATGTTTAGTTAAGCTATCACCATTAGTGACCATGTATCCACGGTCATCATTAAAATATTAATATATTATATTAAAAATAAATGGAAAAAGTAATTAAAAGTGTGAATATGATCATGCACGATAACCAATGCATATGAGTGATAGTGAGATGAATATTTTATTGATAAGTATGAAAAATTTGCTATTTTAAAAAAATGGACTAATATTGTAGGACAGACAAAAAAGAAAATGTGAACAATTTAATCGGGATGGAGGGAGTAAATTATATATTTATATTAATTTAAAATTTAACTAAAATCAATAAATAAGAATTGTTATTAACTAAATCCCAATATTACTATCATCTCACACATCACGAAATAAATTTTGTGTTAATTAAAATTTTACATTTTATATTGTATTAGTATTGTCCTTTTTTATTTTATTTTATTAATTTTAATAATTTTTATTGGTTATGTAAATTCTTAAATTTTAGTATATGATTATTTATTAATTATAATTATGATTTAAAATATTTTAATATTTTATATTATATTAGAAGAGAGAAACTAATATTTTAATTAAAAATGTAGGTTGTGTTGGGTTACTGATGAGGAGGTAAATAATACTCCATCCGTCTCGGTTTAATTATTCTGGGTTGACCGGACATAATAACTAAAGAGTGTGAATGTAGAATAAGTTGAGTGGAATTAATATTTTATTGTTGAGCATGAAAAAATTGTCTTTTTTAGCAATGCGATAATTGAGCTGGGACTGACGAAAAATAAAAGTGAGACAAAATATTCGATGGTTGGATCATAATCAGTCACTGATGAGGATAATCTTAATGAGTTGGTTATGTTCACTTCTACCATCAGTATGCATCGCATTCACAATCTTCTTGGCTCTCTTTGCGGATGCAAAATCTATATATCAACGGTAGTTGCCAACACAACCACCATCCCTTCTTTTTTGTTTTTTTTTTTTTTGGAGAGAGAGAGAGAGAGACATTGTGTTCATGTGAGTATATCTTTCAACGAAATGCAGCAGAAGATGAAAATATGCAGTGAAGAAACACCTATTGGCAGAAAACCCAAGATTTACAACATAGCACAGTTGAAGCAAAGAATATATCTAAGTACAGTTTTCAGATTCATATGCACATAGCAGAGTGTCATCAACAATTTTCTTACAGAGTTGAAATGATCCTTCCAGTTTGTTTGAGATCAGTCCTCTAGGATGCCGCGTGCATCGATACTTCATCCGCAACCACGGCTTCTGAATCACAGGCATGCAGTATGGTGCACAGGTCATTTGATTCCAGGAACTGCTCTGCGTTGATAAGGATAATAGGGGCATACTCGAACACTAACTTCTTGCACTGCAAAAGGAGCACCAACAACATAAAGATATCAGTGAGATTAATGCATTTTGCACGAGCTCATCGGTTTGATTTTATCTGTTGTATGGATTTCCTTCACCGGTGATTCAAATTGACTTCATAGCTTGAGCAAAGTGTACCTATTACTGGAAGGAATGCTACTCGGAAATTTCACAGAACGAATGGACCAACAGAGCGACAGTAAAGGATGTTTTGGCTGAAGTTTATTTAACATCTTATACTCTACCATATGATATTGTACAAGTGGTTGGTAAAGCATGTACCAAAAAGAATCAGTCTGTGTCATAAGATTATTACCTTTGTGACATTTTTCCCAATATTGTTGCATGCCTTCAGAAGCATTTGAACTATTTCCAACTGAAACAGAAAAGCAAAAGTTAGCTCCTAAAAACTCAGGAAGGTTCTTGCAGGATAACAGAACACAGCACAATTGTGCGAAGAGCAGCAATTACTAGATAGACACTTCGACTCTTGTCTGTAAGGTTAGTTCATATAGAATCAGCAAGAAGTTGGAACAACTTACCATGTGGCCTCGAATATTACATGAGATCTCTGAAAGAGATCTCAAATGAATGGGTCTTATTTGAAATAGAGAAATATTACAATAATGACATCATGCAACAGACTGTGATCAGCAAAAGTTAGTAGCTTACTATTACATTGAATTGTTAATGAACATATGTTGCGATCAATATGCAGGAAACTTGTCAAAAATAGATTAAACCACCAACCCAGAATTTTAGAAGTATGTGTGTTGAAAAAGAACTGGATCATTACCCTAGTAGGACACTAACAACCAGAGGCAAAGGACTTTCAGATTACAGGCATGGAAGCACCAGTTTTTAGAAAAAAGAATCAAGATATAAAATGTTGGTGCAGTTGACGAAAAGCTACCTCAGTATCAGGATCTTCTAACTTTAGTAAAGCCTCTGCAACAACAGTATGGCACAGATCACACTTATCTTTAGGGAGCTCTACAGACCTGGAAATGCCTTCTTCACAAAGATTAACCTTTAGGCAGAAATCTTCAGCGTTTATTGAGGAAACCTCCATGAAAAAGAGAGGTGCATAATAATCCACCAAAACAATGCACTGAAACAGCCCAGCAACAAGTGTCATGAAGTGCAGTAATATAAATATTTAAAGAAATAAATTAAGATATTGTGCTCGAGAAAAGCTACTGCGGAAACTTCAACTTAAGACAAAGAAAGTTACTGTTAACTAAATGTAACCAATTCGAAACTGTATCTCTCTCATGGCCTTAATTTGCAGACAAACTATATAGAAACAGTACTAAAATCATTTTACTCCATAAACCAAAACATTTGACAGCGAGACTTAGAACTCAGACACATAGCACTGAATTAGATAGGTTGTTGACAGAATTTGAACAGTCAACAGATATTTTACAACTTTCTACTTCAGCAGACAATCATGCACTCTCTTAGTACCTGCTGCTTAAAGGAAGGTATCTTAGAGCAGGATTTGTGAAGAATGCTAATGATTTCCATTTGGGTTTTATTTAGCTGAAGGTATCCAAGAGCCTCTGAAGCAAAATCCTCGCACAATGTACATAAATTTTCATTCTTATTAAGTTCTTGCACATGTTGAGCTTCTCCCTCTGACACCTTTTCATTCAACTGCAGGCCTGCCAGCAAAGAGTGTTAGTCATACTGTCGAGAATCTTCTCTAAAAGATCTATTTAGTTTCACAAAGAAACCAGCAGCATAGAACTTGAACAAATTTGGCATTTGGATAGGAAACACATGTTGTACACAAAAACTAGATAGCATCTCCTTTGATGAAACTTGTTTTGAAGGAGTCTATGCAGCCATTAACTTTACAATGTTAAAAATGTGATTTACTAAAATGATGCAAGATCATTTAACAATAAGCTGATTCTTATAGTAAGCCATAATGAAAGACTACAAAGAAAACAGTGCCACACATATCCAAAATGGGAGGAAACAAGAAAAACAACCATCTATTTCTACAGTTCTATATTTTCTGCATGAAGTGCAGCATGTTTTCAAGTTGGTACGAGTGCCACCAAGTATTGAATGGAGGTAGAGAGGCATAAAAATCAATTCCACTTGGATGATGTAGAATAATAAAGACTTCATCGGAGAACTGCCTTAAACACATTATGAAGAGTGATAAAACTGATCAAAGTGTGCTCAATAATTGATTTCTTCTATGTAATACTAATTGATAAGGTCTTGGTAAGTGCTACAAGATCTCTTGCATTGGACAAAATTTATGGACCCAAATCCCTTAGTATAGAACATTTACATGACAAGATTGAGCTATTTGTAATCTGCTTTCCCATAAAAAAAAAATCAAAACCAAAATTATCTCTTTATATTGTGTCAGCAGCCAAAATCTTAGAAACCAAGTAGACAATATAACCACCTCTAACAATTTCACATTTCCCACTAACACAATTACCTGTCAGGTCTCTAGCATTACAACACCAGCAGCTGCAGAGCATGACTAGAACTAATAGTACCCTTGTATCCATACTGCAAAACTGATATTTGTTACCCAATTATGAAATACAAATAGAAATAAGGAATGCCAAATGAGTAGCAGCAAAATCAATGGAAGAAAACCAAGATACAACAAATATTGATATTGATAAATTTAAAAGCAAGACAGAAAACGAAAACAAGATATCTTCTAGAGGGATATGTCAAGCTTGTAGAACACCATGCTCTTAAGATGTTTCCTCTACGTCCTTTCCTCAAGCTACTTATCTCTTGTTTAAATTCTATCTGAACACCATTAGATTGAAGTGCTAAAGATATCCAAATGAAGCCTTATTGAATTGAAATTAAAAATTAAAATATTATCTGGAATGGAGATGAGTCTTAAAGTCAACCTCACCACTTACAAGCTAATAGAAAAGACATCAAATCCACAAATATCGTTTTCCCATCAATATCCAAATACCTGAGCTTTTACAGTAACTGACACAATAACATCTCTGCGAAATCAGTTTTTGACCTTCATCGCGCAGTTTCTCATCAAAAAAAAATACTCCTACTAATCAATAATTCTTCATCACCAGAAATAAAAAATGCACTTAAATTGAGGTTCAGATCAGAGCAGACGATTCAAATTGAGGTTCAATGAATTCAGTCGAAGTAAGAGAATTAACCCGGTCGCATAATCAATCAAACAACTCTTAAATAAATATAATCAGCCAAGCATAAAAAATAATCCAGTCCACCCCCAAAATATCGCCCAATCACTGAAATTATCGCAAACAGAATCAAAATGAATCGCTAATAAAATCACGAAATATTACACACACCTTATCTTATATGAATGATTGATGATGGCTGCTATTCGCGGTCAGAGAGAAGATGAGAGAGAAAGCAGCTTCTAAACTCCTTCAAGCAACGGATTTATAATAAGATGGAATCAACCATTATTTTTGCATACATAAAATGAATTTTAACTCCGTTTTCCACCGCAATTTTGTTGTATACTGACGTGGACCAATGACTTTCTGACATATTGTCGACTTAGGATTGGAGCGTTGACAAAATTAAATTAGACGCAAGCAATTGCGATACCAATTTGTAGAGGCTAAATTGTTTATAAATTTTATAAACTATGTCGATTAATAAAGATTTCAAATTAAATTGGCCAAATTGTATTAAAAATTTTGGTTTGATTAATATAAAAAATATTAAGTATTATCTTATGAATGATATAAATATTAAAATTAATATAGTATATTTCTTGTTATCGTAACCGATTCCCTATAGATAATAATAATAATATTAATCATTAAATAATGTAAGTATTATAATTACAGATAGTCGATTTCACATTTTAAACCGTTAATTTGATCATTTTGAACCATCAATTTGATCGGTCAAATCTCTCTCTACAAACTGATTAAAATATTATTTTGGTCACCCCTAATAATAATGAGAGATTTCGAATTAATCTCTTCTTTTCTTATCTTCTTTTTCAAATAAATAATAAACAACAGACTGGTGGCGTGCTCGATCATTAAAGCTAATGTCATCTTCTTTTTTAAAATTTTAAAATAGACAAGATCGTTTCAAACTAAATTTCCCATCAACTTCCAATTTAGTCACCCTCTAAATAGGAATTTTTTTGATATTTTACCTCAAAGTTTTTATTTTTAAGGAGATTTTATCGTAATTAATTTTTGTTAATGAGTTTTATCGTTGATGTGGTATTAGAAATATAGAGGATTTTATTCTAAAGTTACACCTTTCAAAACATTTTACTAATATCTACTGGAATTTTTTTCTATATTTTAATTCCATTCTCAATTTAATCATATATTAAAAAACATTGCAATTTTAATCATATATATGAATTGGACTTTAAAGATCAATTTGGATCCACACAAATTGTCACTCCTACTACACCTACATACATTTCGTAGGCAAGGAAAAAAGTAGAGATACATACATTTAAGAATTCAATCACACGTACATAACATACCATACATCTTCGTTCATTACCAACAAATCTAACTACTTCCTGCACATATTTTTCCAGAAACAACCCACAATGATTCCCAGTTATGTAAGAAAACATACAAGATACTACGTTAGCAATCAAACATTTCTTCAAGCTAGCACGAAAAATGGTCATGCCCGACGATCTAAGGGGCGTTCAGGCACCGCGGCATATTGAACTCGCAGCCACATTGTTCTTCTTCTTCTTGCTTTGCTTCGCTACAAGGAGGGAGATCCGAGCAAACCCGAACTTCTTCCTCTTTGCTGGGAGTTCTTTGTTCTCTTTCCCGGATCTCCTTGCAGCTGGTGAATGATCACTGCTAGGCCTGCTAAGCATCTGCCCCAGTGAAACCTTGCGCTTCCCCATGATCTTGTCTGTCTGCATCATCCCATTCTCGAACTCTTCAGTCAGCAGCAGTTTCCTGCTCAGGATTTGGCCAATTGATAGAGTTGGCTTCAGTACTGGTGTTAGCTCGTCGTTGACAAGGCTAACACCATTTACATCGAGGAGGCGGGAATCCTTCCGCTGCAGTGATGGATTCTTGAACTTAGTGCAGTTGTGGACAGAGCGCCGTTTGTGGCCGTGCTCGGATCTCCACAGGCGGAGAGCCTCTTCGACCGCCAGTTTACCTTGATTGGCTGTCTCCACTCTATTCAATGCTTCTTCCAAGGCCTTCTTGCTGGTTTTCACTTCCTCTGTTGCCTCCTCGACTTTTTTCAAGATCTCCGTCTTCGACACATTTGCTTCCTCGACTAGAAGCATGGAGTCTGCAACTCTTCCCTTGCAAGATTGGTCTGCTTCTCGAGCTTTGCAGATTAAGGAAGAGTATTCCTCAAAAGTAAGAGTTACATCTTTGGATTTGCTCTCAGTGTTTGAGATTGCCTTCATTTCTGCAAGCGCCACGGCTTCGGATGCTCGTGCAGCTTCCTTCATCTTCTTGGCAGCGATCAACCTGATCTCAGCAGTCCTAATCCGTGCCTTGTTTTGCTCAATCTCGGAAACTGCCCTTTGAACTTCTAGTTTCGCAGCTTCCCCAACCTTCCTAAACTCTTCGGTCTCCGAACTCAGCTTCTGCAGCTCTCTCGTGATGTTTATGGGATCATCAGAACTCCCTCGGACTTCATTATCATTGACCTGCTCCAGCTTCTGTCTTGTTTGGCTCAGCTCCTCTTCCAGACACGAGATTTTCGAGGTATTCGAAGACAACCTCTGACGAGTCTTCTCTAGGGACGCTCTCTCCTTCTCGATCTTCTTGTTGTAGGCATCAACTGTAGCTCGGATGTCAGCAAGATCAGTAGTCGTTTTTGTCAGGTTCAGTTTAGCTTGCTTCAGCTCCAGGAGAATAAAACCGGGAGCTTCCGAGGGAACGCCATTCGTCCCATCTTCATGTTTTCCTTCTTCTGCTACTTCAGCAACAAGATTCTTGGCAGTGATCGTTGATTCAGATTTCAGAGCTGCATCGGTTTCAGAGGCTTCTTTCTGCAGCTTCATCTTCAACTCTTCGACGATGTTCTTGGTGGTCTCCAGTTCCTTTAAGACACCGAGAGTCTCCCTCTCCTTCACCACAAGTTCTCTTTCGAGCTGCGCAGTTTGCTCCTCCAACTGGACAACATCAACCACTTCACTGTCACGCTGCCATTGAGAAAACTCAGCTTCATCAATATTCCAAGGCAAATAACGAACAGCAGCTATTCAACAAATATTACAACACAATCTAGGAACCATATACTATCAATGAATCATAGAGTCAGCATTTAGCCATAATGTTATCTCAAGATTCGAATTTTTCGACTAGAAGGTGTGACAAGCAAACCAGCAATGTTAGCTTCCACAAAAGCAAGAACAGAGCCATGACATATAAAAAAAAAGAAACTGCATTGACAAGAAGCAACTATGCAACCAAAATAGCAACACAATTTAAGAGCCAGCCAACATTCAGTCACAATATTCTTTCAAGATTCGAGTTTTTCGACTGAAAGGCGTGCCAACATCCATCTACGATGAGCAATGATAGCTTCCATAAAAGCAAGAACAGAGCCAAGACAACTAAAGAAAAGAAATAAACAGCATCGGACAGCATAAATTAAAAACATTTGAATATGAAAACTTGCAGAAACAGCGAAAACTTTATTACATAATTTTTCCCCCACAAGAAATAAAGAGACAATATTTAAAGACAAGCGCGTTATACGATGTATAGCATGCAGTAGCTGAAATGTAAATTAATATTACTAAGAAAATGAAAAAAGTGGAAAAGGGGTTCAGCTTTGCAGCAATGTGAATAGTTCCAAAACATGGATGCATTCAATTTATTTTATTTTTATTACATAGATGTAAACCATGAAGCAAGACAAGATCCATCATCACGACAAAAGTTAAGATCTCAAGAACTTCGTTATCATCTCCAAATCTTGAACGAGAGCTCCATAACCTATTTCAGTATGATGATTAATGAACTAAAAAGATGAAATCTTAGAACTGCATTTGTCAATTCAATTATTACCCAAACAAGATTAGCAATATTAACACGAAATTTAATTGACACTCCCCAAAAACAGAAACCCAGAGAAAAAGAAAAAAAGGAAATACACACACACACACAACAAAATGTGAGCTAGGCCAACCTCGGAAACATGTTCGGAAGGCTTCTGAGAAACGGGTTTCCAGAAACCCATTCCGCCGAAGAGGTTCGCCGCCTCCTTCACCGA